>CM060694.1:180984787-181362287 GCA_030686995.1 Artemisia argyi
TTTTTCATGGGAATCGAATTATTATGAGATGAAATGATGTTTTTAATGTTAAAATATGGTTTGGTATCCGGGTCTTGGTGTTTCTTTGATGGTTCGAATGAACCGTGAGTCAAGGACTCACGGCTTGATGTGGGATTCGAGCCTATGGCTCGTTAATTTGATTATTGTGGCATTGAGTTCATGGTTTTCATTTTTTGTTTGCTTGGAGTTGGTTTGACTCGATGGAGTCTTGGCCTTTGGCCGATTGTGGTTGATCGATGCCACGACCCAAGTGGGTCGAATGGGCAGTTTTGGTGTGGCTCTTTGGAGCTTATTTTGTGACCTCTTGGTCATTGTGGTCGAGTCCTTGTGACTCGAGCTGTGAGCCGAGACTCAAGTGAGTCGAGGGTTCGGGTTTGGCTTGGTAAACCAACCCGAAATGGACCTTGTTGATATTTATATTTTTCTTGTTATGTTATGTTAACTTGATATTGTTTTGGCACTTGTTGGTTACGGCCGAATGCTTGGTTGAGTCGAGATCATTTTTGGTCTCGACAAAGGATTTATTGTTATATTGAGAAGTTGTTGTCAAATGGTAAAGTGGGGACCGATTGTGAGACGGTCACTTAGATTGATGGAGATAGGTTAGTCGGGTGCCGTAGTCGGACCCTATTGTTGTAGCACGTGTATTGGGATTGATTTGGACGGAGTTGGATTGATTACCTATGACTTGCTTACATTATTTTGGACTTGGACAATGAGCCGAGAGTAATGACTCGGACATGTGACGATTTCGTATGACTCGATAATTATTCACAATTTAAAACGCAAATAATAAAACTCGTAATAATATTATTGGTAATATGAACGTTTATATAAATATATAGACGTGAATAACGTATATATAATTGTATGAATACGTATATTAATAATAACAAAAATCACGAGTAGTATTATAAATAGTGCGACTAAATATGTTATGCTATGAGAGTAGTGTAATATTATTGGAAGCATTATTATGAATAAATATGATAAATAACGAGAAATTCTCGACATTAACTAAATATTAAATGAAATATTATCTTTTATATATAATAAGGAAAACTATCGGGTTATGCGGAGTCGTGGTCACTTGAGTCCAAGTGGGTTATTGTTTGTGACTTTTGTGTTGTCACGGATATATTACGATTAATATAAACATTTTCTATAACTAAATAACTTATTTAATCGACAGGTTAAACCGAGTTATTTGGCTATACGAAATGAGTATATTAATGGGCATCGTATCCTACGACGCCCATAGGTTGTGGTATATGTATAGGATAATAAATCACTACATATATGTATCGTGGAATCTGGCCAATTTGACGATGTATATACGGAATTTATTAGACTACGATATATACCATATAGTATTTTTGTGCTATGTGCTTTAGGATTGTGTGTAATCTTGGAACGGTATGTTACGTAAATAAATATAGGGATTATCAAATCGACGGATTTGATAAACTTCGATGATTTATTTAAATAATGTATTGGGCTAATATTAGATCTATAGTCTGTTTTATTATTCTTTTGTGAGACTTTTTGGTTTATTTGTGTCGACCCACCACCCGTATGGATACCAAATGTAAAACTCCAAACTAATACGAGAAATGGATTTTCGGAAAGTAAAACGGAATACGTTCGGGTTTGGGAGTATTTAATTTTGAGGAAATGATTTCTGAACGAGTTGATATTGTTAGGTCGTGCCGAGTCCGTAGTTGCCGTCTTGTGAGTTACTTTACGTCTTACTCCTACCAAGTTCTTATTGCTGATTTCTGGACTTGAGGTGAGTCATAGCCCCGCTTTTTACTCTTGAACTATGTTTTCAATACATGGGGTGAGAAACGTGCAAATTATTTTATGTGGACTATTTATTGCTTCTATATTCTTTCTAAAATTTGCTATGCGTATGGACTAGGATGTATTGTCAGCTTTAGTCACATAATTTTGTGTGTACTATTCAAGGTTGGCTTATTTGGTTATTGGTGAATTGTCAGCTTTAGTCACATAGTTTCATGTGTACTATTCAAGGTTGGCTTATTTAGATACTATAGTGTGCACCTATAGGTTATTAATACTTCGGAAGTTATCCGAGTATTTATGATATTGCGGGGTTACCCGAATATCTATGTTAGAGCGGAGGGTATCCGTGTGTTATGTTGGAGCGGAGGGTATCCACAGGCTTTTAGCGAATCCTTAGTCTAGCTAGCAAGCGTTTTGCGTATATGTCCACTATATTGAGTTATGAATTTAAACCTATGATCTCACTAGCGAAAGCTGACTTTTAGCACGTTTTCTCAGGTAATTAAGTGATGATTTGGATGCATAGATTGGAAGGCTCGGCTAAGGCACCTGGTTTATGGATCTATTTTTCTAAACTCTGATATTAAATTGTGGACCTACGTCTATTTCTTTTGGGCCTGACTCTGAATGATGTTGGGATAAATGTAAACTTTAAAACCCCGTTTTGGTTGTGTTTTTCTTATGTTTACTTTATCTCGTCCTGTTATGTCTTGTGTTGGATACCAATCCGGGTAGCACCCCGAAAGCTTGTTGAGTCTTCCGCTGTACCAAATTTTTGGGGGTGTTATAGATTGGTATCAGAGCCAAGGTTTTAGGGAACTAGGTAAATGAACACCTAAACTATAACCGAATTTTTATAGAAAATGATCCTTGACTATTGCCCGCCAGCCCTCCAAGCCGAAGCATCTTCAATTATTTTGAGGTATTATGAGATTTTTTAGATGACTTGAGATTATGGGATATATTGATTTAGTGATAAGATGGCGTTTCGAGGAATTATATGGTCTAATTGTTTATAAATGTTTTAGTAATGCGGTATTCGAAATTCTTTATTGAGATTATATGATTGAAATTATATGATGAGGATTTTTGGTATGGTATTTTGAGTTGCGATTTAGTTGTTTTGAAACACTTACACCTACCCTACGCCGTTGTCACAGACTATGGCCTCCCATATGCCCGATGTTGTCGAGGATTTTCTTACTGCACCAGTATTCCCAGCACAGTTCACTATGGCACCTGATGATCCTTACCAAGTTGCCATGCCTTCAGCTACTGTGTCTCAGACAGCTTCTACTTCAGCACCGCCTGCTGCATCTACGCAGGGACCCTCATCTTCTCTAGGGCTCCCTGGTACATCGAGGCAGCTTACTCTTCATCAGGCTTTGGCTCGTGTGGCTCCACGCTTTGCCCACCGAGCTACGGCACGTATGTCGGTACGCCCTACTCCACCACCTTTACAGATTGATGCTCAATCTCTTCTGTCAGAGGCGCCACCCACATCATTGCGTCGTCGTCCTAGATCACCTACCACATCTCCACATGGTTCACCTGTTAGGAGACGATGATTGATGATGTACTCTTCCGATGAGGAGGAGGAGGAGTACGAGGGTGAGGATGAGGCTGATGACCCTCAGGAGGCTGAGCAGGGTGATGATGATGATGACCCTGAGGAGGAGGATGACCCTCAGGAGGAGGAGATGCCTGATGATGATGATGTGTTAGTGCCACCAGCTCAGGCTGAGGAGCCCGATTCACCTATACATCCGATTGACCCTATTTCACCTGATCATCCATTTCTGTTTGATTCACCACCTGGTAGTCCCGTGGCGTCAGATGCATCATCGGAGGTTTCTGCTGAGCAGGCAGAGTTAGGTGAGAGTGGCAGGTTGTAGGCTCAGATTACTGCACAAGGTGAGAGGATCTCGCGATTATCTGATCGACTTGAGAGGGTTATTGGAGAGTTTATAGCGGATTTGAGAGTTGATATGACTGTGGTTGAGGGCAGGTCGACTGAGATAAGGAGAGTTTTGATGGAGGTTCATGAGCAGATCGAGAGTTTACAGCGAGGTTTTATCACAGCCCGAGAGGCTGACCGCAAGTTATGGCAGCGGAACGCCGAGCTAGAGAAGGAGGTGGCAGACCTCAAGAGAGACAGCGACACCCATAGTGTGGAGTTAGGATCATTATGGAGAGATCTTGATGGATTGAGGCAGGAGTTGAGGAGCCTCCACCAGCAGCGTGGCTAGATGTTTGGGTTATGTTGTCTTGTTGCTTTCTACACCGAGGAGTATTCGGTTAGAAAAGCTAGTTATCATATTTTGATGTATTTTCGTTCAGTATTCGTCTCTTTTGGAACGATTAGCATATTTTGTGTTTTCCAGTAGTTGGAACGATGTTGGATCTCTATTGTATGGTTGATGGTTATTAGTATATGGTATTATGTGGATTTTGGATGTTATGGAAATTGAGTCCCTATTCGCCTTATTGATGTTTTGTGGTGTATTGTTGATATTCTTTCCATGACTTGGCTTCGTTAAATTACTTTTTGTTGAGCATATGATAAGTTCTATTGGAGACTCATGAACTTGTATGATGTTTCAGATCAATGGCCCCACGACGAAACCCTGTTAGAGCTACCAGAACTGGTCCTGCAGTGACTACCCCTGGTCGCCGAGGACGCCGTCCTACTCGAAATATTGAAACCCCTACTCCTGACAACCTGGACACTACTAACCGCAACAACAGGAATCAAAATGTTGATGTTCAGGGAGACAATGATCATGTTCCACTTAATGCACCTACTGTGGATCAAGCAATGATCAATCAACTTGTGGAGCAAAGAGTTGCTGAACTACTGGCTGAGTCAAATCATTCCAACAATTCTGCTGGAACTTTTCCACCTGTTCGTGCTAGTGGATGTCACTACAAGGAGTTTAAGATTTGTGGACCTATTGAGTTTGGTGGAACTGAAGGAGTGGTTTACTTGGTCAGGTGGAAAGAGAAAGAGAGACCATCACTCTAAGGGTAATGATCACCGAAACAAGCGACAAGCTAAGGCTTATGCTATTGGGAATGGAGATAAGAGGAACCAAAACGGTGATGCACCCAGGTGTGGTCGTTGCCACCAGAAACATTCTGGATGGTGTAGTGTAAGATGCCAGAACTGCTCAAAGAAAGGACACACATCTAAGGATTGTAGGGCTCGACCTCTGGCTATGGTTCAAGCTGCTCCTGAAATGAGAAATAAGGCAGACGTTACTTGTTATGGGTGTGGAAAGAAGGGAAATTATAGGAATGAGTGTAGAGAATCGTGGAACCGAGGAAATCAAGGATCGGGTGGTAATGGGTACAATCACGGAAACCGTGGAGCTGGAGGAAACCGTGGACGACAAGATAACGGGGACCAACGTGTGGAAGCTGGAGCTGCTCAGGGAAGAGCGTATGCACTCGGGAACGAGAGAGGAGAAGATCCGAACGTCGTTACTGGTACGTTCCTTCTCAATAATCGTTATGCTTCCATACTATTTGATACTGGTACCGATAGAAGTTTTGTGTCCACTACGTTTGCACCCTTACTAGAGAAACCCCCGATGGCCTTAGGAATTGGGTATGATATAGAGTTAGCAAATGGGAACATAGAAAGGATTAATACCATCATTCGTGGTTGCACGTTAAATTTCTTGAATCACCCTTTCAACATAGATCTTCTACCCGTCACGTTAGGAAGTTTCGATGTCATCATTGGTATGGATTGGTTGTCGAAGTATCGTGCTCACATACTTTGCGATGAGAAGATCGTGCGCGTACCTTACGGAAAGGAAATTCTAAATATAATAGGAGATCGAAAAGGGTCGAGGAGCCCATCCCGGTTAGCAGTCATTTCTTGCACTAAGTTACCAAAGCTAATGGAGAAAGGATGTTACCTTTTCTTAGCTCAAATCTCTGAGAAAAGAGGAAAGGAGAAGAAGGAAAGGTGCATTGGAGATGTGCCTATAGTTCGTGATTTTCCTGATGTGTTTCCCGATGATTTGCCGGGAATCCCGCCTACTAGACAAGTAGAGTTTCAGATTGAGTTGATACCTTGTGCTGCACCTGTAGCACGAGCGCCTTATCGACTTGCACCCTCTGAACTGGAAGAGTTGTCGAAACAATTGGCGGAGTTAGCCGAAAAAGGATTTATAAGACCAAGTTCTTCACCTTGGGGAGCCTCAGTCTTATTCGTGAAGAAGAAGGATGGATCATTTCGTATGTGTATTGATTACCGAGAGCTGAACAAGTTAACGGTGAAGAATAGTTACCCGTTACCGAGGATCGACAACTTGTTCGATCAGTTTCAAGGATCGAGTGTGTATTCAAAGATCGATTTGAGATCGGGATATCATCAGCTTCGAGTTCGCGAGGAAGATATTCCGAAAACGGCTTTCAGAACCCGTTACGGGCATTACGAGTTTCAGGTGATGCCGTTTGGGTTGACTAACGCACCGGCGGTATTCATGGATCTCATGAATCGGGTATGTAAGCCTTATTTAGATAAATTCGTGATCGTATTCATTGACGATATTTTAATTTACTCAAAGAGTGAGAAGGAGCATGAGGAGCATCTAAGACTTATTTTAGAATTGCTCAGGAGGGAGAAACTGTATGCCAAGTTCTCCAAATGCGAATTTTGGATTCCGACGGTACAATTTTTGGGTCATGTGATTGATAGACAAGGAGTTCATGTGGATCCTGCTAAGATTGAAGCAATAAAACATTGGGCTGCACCTACGACCCCAACAGAAGTTCGTCAATTTTTAGGTTTAGCCGGTTATTACCGAAGGTTCATCGAGGGATTTTCGAAGATAGCTAAAACGCTGACCAAATTGACTCAAAAGAGTGTTTAGTATGAATGGGGAGATAAGGAAGAGGAAGCATTTCAATTACTTAAGGAGATGTTGTGTAGTGCTCCTATCTTGGCGTTACCTGAAGGTAACGGGGATTTTGTCGTCTATTATGACGCTTCACATAAAGGTTTGGGAGCTGTGTTAATGAAACAAGAGAAAGTGATAGCTTATGCTTCCCGACAGCTCAAGAAGCACGAGAAGAACTACACCACCCATGATTTGGAGTTAGGTGCCGTGGTTTTTGCCTTGAGGATATGGAGACATTATTTGTATGGAACTAAGTGTGTTGTGTTTACTGACCACAAAAGCCTACAACACATCTTGAATCAAAAAGAGCTCAACATGAGACAACGATGTTGGATTGAGTTGCTAAGCGATTATGATTGCGAAATTCGCTACCATCCTGGTAAAGCAAACGTTGTTGCTGATGCTCTTAGTCGAAAGGAGAGAATACCACCGTTACGAGTTAGGTCACTGGGAATGACTATCGTATCGCCGTTACTGTCTCAAATACTTGAAGCTCAAACGGAAGCGTTGAAAGTAGAAAACCGACCTGCTGAGAACATATTTGGGAAGGCTGAGAATGAGAAAGGATTTGTTAAGCGTTCCGATGGAGTCTTATGTTTTGGAGATCGGATTTGGGTACCTTTGTATGGAGGAATTCGAGAGTTGATTATGCATGAGTCGCATAAGTCAAGGTACTCTATTCATCCCAGATCCGACAAGATGTACCAGGATTTGAAAAAGTTATAATGGTGGCCAAACATGAAGGCAGATATAGCATTGTACGTTAGTAAATGCTTGACATGTTCTAAGGTTAAAGCCGAACATCAAAGACCGTCAGGATTATTGACGCAACTAGAACTCCCAGTTTGGAAATGGGAGTGGATTACAATGGACTTTATTACCAAATTACCGAAGACAGCTAGCGGTTGTGACGCTATCTGCGTAATTGTGGAGCGATTGACTAAGTCTGCTCATTTCCTGGCGATTAGTGAAGATGATAGTGTGGATAAACTTGCGAGGTTGTATGTGAAGGAAATTATTTCCCGTCATGGAGTGCCGATATCGATTATTTCTGATCGCGATAGCCGCTTTACGTCAGCTTTGTGGCGATCACTTCAAACGGCTTTGGGGACGAGACTTGATATGAGTACTGCATATCATCCCCAAACCGATGGTCAAAGTGAGAGGACCATTAAGACTTTAGAGGATATGCTTCGTGCATGTGTTATAGACTTTGGTAAAGGCTGGGAGAAGTATCTACCCCTTGCGGAATTCTCCTATAATAATAGCTACCACACAAGTCTTAAAGCTGCACCATTTGAAGCTTTGTATGGCCGAAAATGTCGTTCGCCTATTGGTTGGGCGGAAGTTGGAGATAGCCAACTCACAGGCCCTAAACTTATCTTGGAGACTACTGAAAAAGTGACTCAGATTCGTGATCGGTTGCAAGCAGCCAGAGATAGGCAGAAAAGTTATGCCGGTCAGAGACGTAAACCCCTAGAGTTCCAGGTTGGAGACAAAGTGATGCTGAAAGTCTCGCCTTGGAAGGGTGTGATACGTTTCGGGAAACGTGGAAAACTCAACCCTCGCTACATTGGACCATTTCGTATTTTGGAAAGAATTGGGCCCGTGGCTTATAGGTTGGAATTACCACATGAACTGAGTAAAGTTCACGATGTGTTTCACGTTAGTAATTTGAAGAAATGTCTTTCTGATGAGACGCCGGTTATTCCGATGAAGGATATCCGTATTGATGAGAAATTGAATTTCGTAGAAGAGCCGATTGAGATTTTGGACCGTGAGGTTAAACGACTCAAGCGAAGTCGCATTCCGCTCGTCAAGATTCGTTGGAATTCCAGACACGGACCGGAATTTACGTGGGAACGTGAGGACGAGTTCCGGAAGAGATATCCGAAGCTTTTCACTTCGTAGATGAATTGTTCCGAGAGAAACCCGGGATGGGTTTCTTCAGAGACTGGGAGGATGTGACAACCGGCAATTTAGGGAGCCATTTTGAAAACCCGCATTACATTAAAGTTCGTTTATAAAATTTTATTTGAAATTTTATTCATGACGAACTTGTAAGACCTATTTTATGGTTAATTATATTTAATGATTCGTTATGGAAATATACTTGGTGATTTATTTTTGAATTCTCACTTGGTACTACGTTGACTCCGGCACTAGGATTACCTAACAGAAATTTTATGACTTGATTTTATGAGTTCGACAATATTTAATTATTTACGGAACGTTTCGCGTGATATTAAACGTTTTGAAATGAGTTCAGGTTTCGGACCGTGTGTTTTACACTCACCCTTATTTACCCACTCATATTATTATTATTATTATTATTATTACTATTATTATTATTATTTTTAAAAGAAAATGATCTTTTTTTTTTTAGTAAATTACAAAAATCGTCCATGTGGTTAATACCACACACACACACCAACACATCACACTCACCCTCACCAAATACTCTCTCTCTCTTCCTCTCTTAACCCTAGCCGCCACCGATCTCCAATCCGGCCACCACCACCACTACGCCGCCCTCACAACAAAACCACCGCCACCATCTTGTTCCTTATCTTTTCCTCTTTCATTTAGTGTATCATATGCGCCATATAACCCACCTTAACACCTCGAAATCTTATTAAATCCGACCCAACTTTATTGTTTTTACTAGATCTATTCGATTGGAGGTTCAAGAAGGTGAGTATGATCGATTTTTGGCTTTTGAGTACCTCGATTTGGTGTTAAATCCGTGGCAACATGGAGTATTTTTTATGGGAATCGAATTATTATGAGATGAAATGATGTTTTTAATGTTAAAATATGGTTTGGTATCCGGGTCTTGGTGTTTCTTTGATGGTTCGAATGAACCGTGAGTCAAGGACTCACGGATTGATGTGGGATTCGAGCCTATGGCTCGTTAATTTGATTATTGTGGCATTGAGTTCATGGTTTTCATGTTTTGTTTGCATGGAGTTGGTTTGACTCGATGGAGTCTTGGCCTTTGGCCGATTGTGGTTGATCGATGCCGCGACCCAAGTGGGTCGAATGGGCAGTTTTGGTGTGGCTCTTTGGAGCTTATTTTGTGACCTCTTGGTCATTGTGGTCGAGTCCTTGTGACTCGTGGTGTGAGCCAAGACTCAAGTGAGTCGAGGGTTCGGGTTTGGCTTGGTAAACCAACCCGAAATGGACCTTGTTGATATTTATATTTTTCTTGTTATGTTATGTTAACTTGATATTGTTTTGGCACTTGTTGGTTACGGCCGAATGCTTGGTTGAGTCGAGATCATTTTTGGTCTCGACAAGGGATTTATTGTTATATTGAGAAGTTGTTGTCGAATGGTAAAGTGGTGACCGATTGTGAGACGGTCACTTAGATTGACGGAGATAGGTTAGTCGGGTGCCGTAGTCGGACCCTATTGTTGTAGCACGTGTATTGGGATTGATTTGGACGGAGTTGGATTGATTACCTATGACTTGTTTACATTATTTTGGACTTGGACAATGAGCCGAGAGTAATGACTCGGACATGTGACGATTTCGTATGACTCGATAATTATTCACAATTTAAAACGCAAATAATAAAACTCGTAATAATATTATTGGTAATATGAACGTTTATATAAATATATAAACGTGAATAACGTATATATAATTGTATAAATGCGTATATTAATAATAACAAAAATCACGAGTAGTATTATAAATAATGCGACTAAATATGTTATGCTACGAGAGTAGTGTAATATTATTGGAAGCATTATTATGAATAAATATGATAAATAACAAGAAATTCTCGACATTAACTAAATATTAAATGAAATATTATCTTTTATATATAATAAGGAAAACTATCGAGTTATGCGGAGTCGTGGTCACTTGAGTCCAAGTGGGTTATTGTTTGTGACTTTTGTGTTGTCACGGATATATGACGATTAATATAAACATTTTCTATAACTAAATAACTTATTTAATCGACAGGTTAAACCGAGTTATTTGGCTATACGAAATGAGTATATTAATGGGCATCGTATCCTACGACGCCCATAGGTTGTGGTATATGTATAGGATAATAAATCACTACATATATGTATCGTGGAATCTGGCCAATTTGACGATGTATATACGGAATTTATTAGACTACGATATATACCATATAGTATTTTTGTTCTATGTGCTTTAGGATTGGGTGTAATCTTGGAACGGTATGTTACGTAAATAAATTGGGCTAATATTAGATCTATAGTCTGTTTTATTATTCTTTTGTGAGACTTTTTGGTTTGTTTGTGTCGACCCACCACCCGTATGGATACCAAACGTAAAACTCCAAACTAATACGAGAAATGGATTTTCAGAAAGTAAAACGGAATACGTTCGGGTTTGGGAGTATTTAATTTTGAGGAAATGATTTCAGAACGAGTTGATATTGTTAGGTCGTGCCGAGTCCGTAGTTGCTGTCTTGTGAGTTACTTTACGTCTTACTCCTACCAAGTTCTTATTGCTGATTTCAGGACTTGAGGTGAGTCATAGCCCCACTTTTTACTCTTGAACTATGTTTTCAATACATGGGGTGAGAAACGTGCAAATTATTTTGTGTGGACTATTTATCGCTTCTATATTCTTTCTAAAACTTGCTATGCGTATGGACTAGGATGTATTGTCAGCTTTAGTCACATAATTTTGTGTGTACTATTCAAGGTTGGCTTATTTGGTTATTGGTGAATTGTCAGCTTTAGTCACATAGTTTCGTGTGTACTATTCAATGTTGGCTTATTTAGATACTATAGTGTGCACCTATAGGTTATTAATACTTCGGAGGTTATCCGAGTATTTATGATATTGCGAGGGTTACCCGAATATCTATGTTAGAGCGGAGGGTATCCGTGTGTTATGTTGGAGCGGAGGGTATCCGCAGGCTTTTAGCGAATCCTTAGTCTAGCTAGCAAGCGTTTTGCGTATATGTCCACTATATTGAGTTATGAATTTAAACCTATGATCTCACTAGCGAAAGCTGACTTTTAGCACGTTTTCTCAGGTAATTAAGTGATGATTTGGATGCATGGATTGGAAGGCTCGGCTAAGGCACCTGGTTTATGGATCTATTTTTCTAAACTCTGATATTAAATTGTGAACCTACGTTTATTTCTTTTGGGCCTGACTCTGAATGATATTGGGATAAATGTAAACTTTAAAACCCCGTTTTGGTTGTGTTTTTCTTATGTTTACTTTATCTCGTCGTGTTATGTCTTGTGTTGGATACCAATCCCCGTAGCACCCCGAAAGCTTGTTGAGTCTTCCGCTGTACCAAATTTTGTGGGTGTTACAATGATGATCTTAAGCCATTTACTATTTTGCGTGGTTGGGATTCTATTTATGACAGGGGCAATCTGGTCTCTTGGTTTCATGTTGTATGGTTTTCTCAATGTTGTGTATCTTTGGTTAGTATTTAACCTTAAGCTGAAAACACAAGATAGGTTCAGGCAATGGGATGTCAGTTCCAACACTGACTTAAACATGCTTTGTTGTCCTGTCTGTGATAATCAGCCTGATTCTCATGCTCACTTTTTTTTTAAGTGTCCATTTTCTTTATAGGTTTGGTCCAGAGAGTTCGTGCTTTAGGAGGAATGAATAACATTCCTCCTAGTTTGGAGGATATTATTTGTACCTTATACCATTGTCTAAAGGTTGTTCTGCCAGCAATGTTATACCTCGGCTTCTTCTTGCAGCTTTTGGTTCCAAATTCGAAATGGTAAGAGGGCTTCTATATGGTTTGATAGTTGGTGTTCTTAGAGTCCTCTTATGCGCTTTCTTACTCTAGAGAAATTTATAATTCTGGGTTTTCTTTAAACGATTCGGTTGATGATCTTGTATATGATGGCATTCGGAGATGGCTAAATGAGTGGATTCATATATTTATAGATTTATTACAGGTTAATCCCCGGTTTTAACAAAGGGAGTTGAGGATGAGCTGGTTTAGTGTGTTCATAATGGTGATCATAAACCATTTACTATTTCACATGTTTGGGATTCTATTCATGACAGGGGCAATTTGGTCTCTTGGTTTCATGTTGTATGGTTTCCTCAATGTATCCCGAAACATGAGTTCCATCTTCGGCTAATGTTAAACCTTAAGTTGGCTGAGGCAATGTGATGTTGGTTCGAACACTAACTTAAATATGCTTCATTGTCCTTTATGTGACAATCAGCCTGATTCTCATGCTAATCTTTTCTTTGAGTGTCCATTTTCTTTACAGGTTTAGTCTAGAGATCATGCTTTAAATTAAGAGGAATGGATAACATTCCTCTTGGTTTGGAGGATGTTATTTCGTACCTTATACTATTGTCTAAAGGTTGTTCAGCCCGCAGCGTTATACCTCATCTTCTTCTTGCAGCTTCATGTTATTCTATTTGGCATGAAAGGAACTCGCGCGTATTCGAATAGAAATTAAAGTCGTATACATAGGTTTTTGATGATATTGTTACCATTGTTCGGTGCAATATCCTCTCTTTTTGTTTTACGAAGAACTCTGCACAGATTAAAAGGATTGTTGATACATAGAAGCTTCCTGGATCGTGATCATTACAAGTTACTAACGGCTTGATGGACTGTCATGATTGTTATCAGTGTTTGAGAGTTCTATTTGAGAGCTGTACTCTTTTTTCCTTCTCCAAGGTTTTTTCCACTAGGTTTTTCTTTGGAAGTTTTTAAGGAGGCAGTCTCACTTGGTTATCTTGCGCTCCCTTGTTTCTCATGGTTAAGGGCTTTGAAGCGTCTTGGAGTGATTCTTGCTGGTTCCAAGAGAAGGTGTCATGGACGTCAACTACATATCATATTTTGTTATTGGTTATGTAGTAGGTTGATAGTATTTGTGTTTATGGCTTGCCATAAACACTTTCTAGTTGGTTATTAAGTTTTTGTTTGAGATTAATGTGTTATTGTGTCACATTTCATTTGTACTTAATTTTTGGTGATTAATATATTTTACCGGGGTAACCCTTTAACCAAAAAAAAACAACTATTCGATTTTATAAGTCAACGTGCAAAATAAAATTATTGATCTATAAACGATAAATTATCAACAGATCCAATCATATTGAAACAAACAAAACACTAATACTATACCAAAGTACAACTTGTTGAAGAGTAGAAAAAGTTGATGAACCTCATAATAGGATGAACGGAAACGTACCGAAAAAATCACAACATGGATATACATGTCAGTTCCATTGGTCCAAAAGCACCTGTGAGCATTGGCTATTTATTAATAACGCCAATTTCTTTTTTGACGAATGAGGACTATGTATGAGTAAAGTCGTAAAGATTGTAGAGACGTATAATTACTACACTCTATATACCCTTACTTCACATAAACTTGCATGATGGCATGAACTTCTATTTTAAGTTTTTACTTTCAAAAGAATGAATGAAACTTACGACGTGATGTATTTGATATGCGATGGAGATAAATCAACATAAACACTGTAAATTAAATTCCCGAGTGCCAGGCAACCTAGTGCAGAATAGATTACTCTTGCTGTTACAACAGACGAATGTCTTCCCGTGTGTCCAACGACGTCCCTAAGCCAAATATTTAGATAAACACTAAATGTAAGTATCTTACCAAATGCAATAATCAGTTATAGGATAAGAACAAAGATATGCTTTTATGTGCACAAGGGAATGGAAACTCATTGTGCAACCCAACAATCTAAACATTGGCTGTTTGGGATTGCTTATTTAGTTTTGCTTATAAATAGCTACTTATAAACTACCAAAACCGAAGGTATTATTTTTGACATTTACCGAAGGTATTATTTTTGGGAGATGCATCTTATTTTGTAGGTGCATCTGAAATGTGCGGCTGTAGTTACTTCTCATTCTTCTCATTCTACTTTTATTTCTCATTTGATCCTTACTCTATATATAGGGAATGGATCTAGTAAGAAGAGAAAATAAAATAAGAAGAATGAGAAATGTTTGTAGCCACACATTTCAAATGAATGAGGAGAATTTCATGGGAGATGCATCTTATTTTGTAGGTGCATCTGAAATGTGCGGCTGTAGTTACTTCTCATTCTTCTCATTCTACTTTTATTTCTCATTTGATCCTTACTCTATATATAGGGAATGGATCTAGTAAGAAGAGAAAATAAAATAAGAAGAATGAGAAATGTTTGTAGCCACACATTTCAAATGAATGAGGAGAATTTCATGGGAGATGCATCTTATTTTGTAGGTGCATCTGAAATGTGCGGCTGTAGTTACTTCTCATTCTTCTCATTCTACTTTTATTTCTCATTTGATCCTTACTCTATATATATATAATGGGATTACATTTCATATTAAATACAAAGTGAATAACGACGTGTAAGTACGCACTCATTGCTAATTACGTGTATCACAATTCATAACTTTTTTGACGTCTCGCTAATACAAAGTATAACGGATCTTTAGAAGATTCTTCTGGTGATAACTTGTAGAATTGGATAAGGATGTATCCGATAGTAATGAGGCTATACAAAAAAATATGACAGTTTTATTGAAAAAATTAGCCTAAACTCATGTTCTTAATTAACTGGAAGAAGATACTGAACAAATTTAAATTAATTATACTGATTAACAAAATTACGATTACCTTCCTAGAAAATACATTGTAACCATTAAAGGAATTGCGATGATCCAACTTGATTCCTTGTAAGCATACCATGCCTGAAGATTTAATTTACCGGCCGGTATGAAACCACATATATTAGACTAGCTAGTTGATTCAAAAAGTGCGTATTTAACTAGTTAAAAAGAAAGAAATGATAGCACGTATTTAACTATTTAGTTTATAGATGTGTTCAAGCACATAATAAGTATAAAAATTTTCACCATGTGTTTTAATTTGAAAATCCAAAAGACAAATACTAGTTGATATACAAAATTTTCGCCATGTGTTTTGAAAATGATCGAAGTTCTTTGTAAACTTGTTACGAACTAAACCTTTATAATGAATCGTGTTTTCATATAGGATAACAAGCAACTTTTAATCTTTACAAATTAATGTACTCTCATACCCCTAAAACAGCGACATATACCGTGAAATCCATCGCTAACTCCAATGCCCACCTGCAATAAATATGTTAGTAATCTTGTGAAAATTTTTCTCCTCAACTAAAAGGGAAAAAATGAATTTCTCAATGGTTCCAGATCCAATAAAATTTTATATTGGATGTTGGCTTTCATCTTTGTTAGTTACCTCTAAAAATTAATACTTGAAAAATTAATAACATTGATAAAATTAATAATTGGATAGTCCCAACTTGAAATCGATGCAAATTTGAACCCCAATTAATAAAATAATTTAATCATAATTTTTTTGAAACCCTATTTTATATCTATTGGACCAACGAAATTATAAATTAATAATTACTAAAAGTTTTCATATATATCTAAAGGTGATACGTAATTGGAACTTATACAAATTCAATTAAGGATATAGGTAATTAGAACTTGTCCCAACGAAACTAACTTTTACTTAGTCAAAACAATGAATTTGATAAATTCAATTAATTTATGAATGTGAATTCGTAAAATATTAATTAGAACTTGTTTTTCAAATTTATTTTTCATGTCTAACTAGTATACATTGTAACTAGCATATTGGACTTGAGAATTTTAAATGTCATACGTAAACTTCTTTATATTAATAAATAATTAATTTATCGATATAATAATATCTCGTTAAATTAATAAAATATCATGATCCAACTTTATTAATTTATAAAGGTTTTATTGTATTCACTAAAAATTACTTTTTTCGTGTCATAATAATTGTCCCCAATAAAAAACACGAAAAACCTAATTATTACTATTTTTTGTCTCTTACTTTTTACAGAATGACAATTTACTCTTCACTAATTAATTAATATTTTCATTTTTTTAAAGGGCGATATAGTATAATACTAAGTTAGTTATTCGATTCTACAGTATTTACCCAAAAGGTAGTCCCTGACAACATCGAATAATAATTAGTGTGATTCGATTCCATAGTACATACCTAGAAGGTAGTCACTGACAGCCTCGAATCGATGCATCTATGGGGCAGAACCCCACAGATTCCATCTCGAAGGAAAACCCCCACGGAGAGACTCGAACCTGAGACCTCTCGCATGTGGTACCAACCTCCCAAAGGTCATCCTTGGTGACCAACTGAGCTATCCCAGTTGGTTCATTAAAGTGTGTAATAGTAATAATTTCAAGCAAGAGTAATATGATAAACTCGATTAAACTTCTCTATATATATTTAGTAGTTGACAAATTAAATGGGACACCCGAAGAAAATAAACGTGAACAATTAATTTCAGACGTAGAGAGAGTAACAAATAACATAAATTCAAGTATAATAGACTCGGGTTGTGCTTGTTCGCGAGAATGGATTCCTCGTCAAGTCAGGTTGGGTATGGAATTAAAGCAAAAGAGTGATTTTTATTAACGATAATTAGAAGAAATATAAGATAAAAGGTTAATGCTCGTGTTAAATACGATTTTCCACTAAAACAAATTCGGTAATTGTTTCCTAAGGTACAACGATTAAAGCAGATACATTGCCGGGCATAACAAACAAACGCTTTTGCACATTTGGGTGATATGATATCAAATGATTTTTATTATATATAAAGGTAAACTAATGATCCATATTAAGTTCCCATTTGAAATCAATAGGTTTGAAATTTTTCTTCATTGATCAGTTGATTCAAAAAAGTTTTTATACCTGGCATGAAAGTCGAAACAAACGAAGTAGTCGCCAAAAATGAATAAGTAAGCAAACGCAGCTACCATCAAACAAAGCAATACGATCATCAATGTCTTTACTGCGACTCCTACGGATGCTGTTGTCGCCATATTTCCTCCCACGATAATAGTGTCTACAAAGATTCCGTGATTTAGGAGATGAATATATAGGCCGCTAGGCTAGTAGCACTTGTAAACATTAGGGTCAGCAATGAGCAATGTCTTTGATGCACATGGTGTGTCATATGGTTTATTTTATGCACCATCTTTTAATAAGTTTATATTTTTCTTCTCCCACGTTTTTTTGAGCAAATTCTCCTCCACAACTTTATACTTTAATGCCGTACGACGTTCTACACAACTTTATAATATGACGTGGTTAAGAGCACTACGTGCAATGAGCAAGCAAAGCTCCTCATTTTTTAGGTTCACGAGGTGTCACATCACTTTAACACCTCTTCACAACTAACCCCTTCACTAACAACTAACCTTAACTTACTCATTTGGGGCACATCAATTACAACTTACCGTTTGAAACACTTTGCAATGTCCCACTTTTTCCCTTTTGTAAGAAGAATTAGCTTGTCGTGCAGACGAGTAGATGGGAAACGGCGAGGCTTGAGAGGGGGGGAGGCGGTGCAACAACGAGCTCGGTGAGGTGTCAACTAGGCGTGGCGAGATCAAACGGCGAATTGCGCCTAGTGCTCTAACAAAGGCCTTATGATACAGTTTTAGATAATATTACGATAACGCTGTTGTGGGATATAAGGTTTATGACAAACTTACAAAAGACTGTCCAAAAAGTGAATAACTATTAGAGCACACGGTATCGTACTTGATAACTCGCCAAATGCACCCAAATAATATCATTGGCACGCCATTCGTCTTACCAGGCTACACGCCATTCATGAGACAAAAGAAATTCTGCCAGTAGAATGACTTTTACGTCAAAGACCAAAATCTACCGTTTGATTTTTATTTATTTATTTATTTTTTAAATTCAGCCAGATAGTTGTATTTCATTTTTTAGGACTTGTGTCTTTAAGGTACAGTTCTTTTGGCATACTTTTTTGCTAAAAAAAAATAAGTTTTGTTCAAACACCTACAGAAAGTGTGAAAGAATAGAGCGCGCTAAAGAATATACTAATGTTACATCAAGGTTTAAATGTAAAAAATACAATTAGAGCGCGCTAAAGAATAAGTGTTTTGGATGACAATAAACCAAATATTACACAGGTAAGTATAACCCACAATTGCAGCAAAATGTACGTTCTTTATACATTATGGCCTTATGGGCCATCAGTAGAGTAGAGGATCACTTGACAGCATATCCCTGCAAAATAAAGAGAATCAGCACACTTATGATTTGAGCCAAAAAAAAAAAAACCGAGGGAGAGATTCTAATATTAACACAACTACTCCAGATTTTACTTGGTCCGAAACAATTTATGGATTGCAATCAGGCTTCTTGAAATGTGCACATCATACTACATAGAATACAGATAATTATTACGCATATGAGAGTTGCACTTGCCAGTTTCTGTTATTGAATATTATAAGGGAAACTGGCTGTTGAGGCGAGAGGTAGAACAACTGCCGCACTATGTATACACATGTTGTAATGCTGTGAAAGAGTTATAATACTAATCAGTGAATCAATGTATAAATTGTTTGGATACCTGTGTACTCATATGGGAGTGACAGAAAAGAAAGTGACTTATGATAATACTCACTTTCCTAAACACAAGAGTGCAAGTATCCACAAGAAAGCACTTATACAACTTGTTTCCTTATACGCTATCCACACCTGAAACGCAACAATCAATCTTTCTTTATATGGAAAAAAGACATACCAATAAAACATATCATGAAAAATAGACATACCGATAAAACTACAGCGTGGATATAGATGTCTGTTAGATATGTTGGCAAGCACCTATCGGCATTTATAATAATAAGTAAACAGATGTTGAGAGTATAATTAAGTGAACCACTTTGACAACCAAGGGTTGTTCACCATCAAGTAAGGATTGACGAAGAAGGAAATTAGTTTGCTTACGGCGCAAATGATTTTTCATGAGATGGAGATAAATCAATAACGATCGTGTAAATTAGAACTCCCAGCATTAAGCAACCTAGTCCAGAAAATATCACTCTTGCAGTTACGACAGAAGGTCCACGCGTTTGTTGCACCACATCCCTAAGCCAAATAAACAGAAAGATATGGTTTTCAGTATCCTGTATGGCCGTATGAAAAGTCAACTACCCATCTAATTGCGTAACCAAATATGTTATCTTAGATATGTCCTTCTCGCAATAACACTAATTTAAAGATGGATAACTTCTACTTACACGTTATCGTTTAACATACCTGTTTTGATGTCTCAACAACACAAAATACAATGGATCTTTGGAAAATTCTTCTGGTGACAACTTGTGGAACTGTATAAGGATATATCCACAGGTAGCAAGGCTGCAAAGCATGTCCATAAAAATCAAACATGGGTCACAAAAGTTGACCTCGTGTTTTACCAACATATAGAAATCCAAAAGATCGAACCTTTGTTATTCTCCAATGGATTGAAGAAATGATTTTGATATTGTTAGTTTGTCACATCTATCTATACTAATAAACCAGTAAAGTTTACAAGCCCCTTAAAGCACACATTGTAATTAATACGCTGATGTGTCTCGAATCTGATTGGTCGATAATTTAATGCGTACAAGTAGTCTATGCATCCTCTTTCACTCCACCTGTTCCGTAAAATACATCTATACATATACATATTAATAAACGAAAATATTTTACAACCTCATTCACGCTCCTCATTAAACTCATTCCTTTGCAGTTTCAAATTCAATATGCAGTTTCAATCTTCAATCTTCCTTTGCACGCTCCTCTTTGTCTTATTTTTGTAAAGTATTGAAGCCTATTAAATTAAAACGATAATTGTTTCTTCATAAACTCATTCATTCAAGATTTTCATGTCATATTTTCACCGATTCAAAAACACACATACAAATCCTCTGATGCATCATCCGATTGGTAAGTATTTGCATCTATTTCTTTTTAGGGCTTTGATTTAAATCACATAATATAGCTATTTTGATGTTTTTTTTTTTTTTTTTTTTAAATAATCAATTTAATTGTGTTTCAATTCAATTTATTATATGTTTTGCTTTGATTAAGTTGAATTCAATTCACGATGTTTGTTTCTAATTAAAGGTTAGTAGGTTTAAAAATTATATTCATTATTTATAGTTTTGCCATTTCCTGATGTTTGTTTCTAATTGGTTTCTTCTAATCTTTTTGTTATTTGATGAACATCCTCATGTTTTTGTTAAAAATTATGTCTTAGTATCCATATGAATGGACTGCTTATATGTTTCATTTGGAATGAAGTTTTGAGTTGGATTTGGAACCAATTTATGAGGGTACTCTATGCACACCACGTGTTTGGTGAAAAGTGTGTGAAGCTAAATTTGCTATTAATCAAGTTTTTTTTTTAAATTGTTTTAGGGTGTCGTATTCACTTATTGAACCTGATTATGAAGCGTATTTATTTATGAAGCAAAACACAACTTCAATAAAAGGTAATCATTTTTATGTTAATTACTTGATTTGTTTATGCGACTGAAATTGTTGTTTATGTAAAACCATCCCTAATATGAAGATGGTATCACAAAATCAGCCCAATTATGTATTTGACTTGATTTGTTTATGTGACTTGATTTTGCAATACTCGAACGTTGAACAGATCTTTGACTTGTATGGAGCAGGAAATGTCCATAAAGAAGGAACGTGGCACTTGGTTGGTTCAAGTATGTATTTGGTTGGACTCAATAGTCCTTGACGCTAAGGTTTGTATGTAGCTTTAAACTAATTGGATGAATGTACGTTGGTTACGATTTGTTGTAGACATGTTCTAAATTTTAAATATGTTTAAAAAGATTGATACATTTGAATCATGTCGTTGTTTGAAATGGTAGTTTGTGTTATTCTACTTTAAATTGGTTTGCATAACTTCTATATGTTGTGTCGGGTGAGTCGGAAGATGATAAAAATGGTTGTCAATAACTTTGGTTTGAGGCCTGTTGACGTGACAGTCCGAGTACTCATATTAACACATTTTTTACCATTATTATTCTCAAGAAACTAGCATGAGTCATGACTCGAGAGGGAAAAGGTGGCTGCTACAGATGTAGATGTTCCACACAGCAAAACAAATAACCCAATGTTGGCTAACCAAGCAGAAAGGGAGAGAGTTGCAGGAGGCATGGGGATATATCAGCTTTGGAAACGCAATACGTCTACACATCTCCAGGCTTCAAAGAGATCAGGTAACTTTCAAATTTCACTTGGTCTTGCATATGTTATGAAAGATAATTAGTTGTATGTATTGGTCTTAACATCAAGGATGTTTGGGATTGCTTGGTCTTGGTCGTAACATCAGGGGTGTTTAGTATTGCTTAGTTGGACTACACGGGCTATTATGAAAGATAATAAGCTGTAGCAAAACGCAATGCAAGAAGAGTATTTGGATGCTTATAGACTATATGCTAAGAATACTTGCTATTTGAAATTAGGGATATTTTCACTCATTAGTTATTTCTAAAATAAGGGGTTGTTTGGGAGTTCTTATTAAAAGAATGAAAATGAATGGGCAGCAGTGTTTTGGTTTGGTTGTATTACAATAAGCAAAAGCTGGTCCGAAACAGGCATCTTATATAAGCTTAAAAATGACTCAAAAGTACAGTAGTTGATATGTTGTTTCATTAATTATGAACATGATATCTTTGCCCGATTTGGCTAGAGTACATCTCTGATGAACTCCGAATGTGGTAATCGCACTTATCTAGGTCTTCTTATGCTTAATTGATACTATTACATGTCCACACAAAAAATTGTTAATTGCAGGGTTGTAAGTCAGTTTGAATATCCGTTGTTGGTTGATTTGCATGGGCTTTTTCTAGAATTAATTCACATCTTTTAGATGCTCTTCCACAAATTAGGTAAGTAGTAGTACTTTAAACTCAGTCTAAAAATTGACACTACTGCGCAAATTAATCCATCAAATTACTTTTACATTGTGTTGCTGATCAAAAGATGTTAACTTTCCGTTGTTGCAGTGTTTCTCTCAAGGTTCAAGGGTATCTGACTTTGTGCTCCTCCCTAAAATTGGCTCCACGACTTCACATCGTTCGTGATCCTTTTTGTATGTGGATATCCCTTGGGGAAAATGTGTTATATGATACTTGATTTTGGAAATAAACATGTAATTTGGGTAAAAGTACATAATTAAACTACGGAGTGGTACTGCAGTAAATGTAAAATCAACACGACAACCATCAAGACAATGTGAGTTTTTTTATACTTTTATGGTCTATATGTTACAAAGTTACTAACTAATCTTGATTTACAGTGTACATGTAAACATGTATTTAATGTGCTTGCTTTTGTCGGTTTGTAGGTTCCGTCTCCAAATTCGTGTTCAGGACGAAACTGGGACATTATCTTTGTCCCTGTTTAACAATGAAGATCATGCCATTGTTGATAGATCGACATATCAGTTATGTGATAAATACGGTAAGGTATCATCATATATAACCATAATCATATAATGATTTTATAATCAAATCTAAGACATCCTTTTATACTATATGTAGTCTGCTGCTATGACATCAAAGGACTAATTTTTGCTGATTTTGAAAACTCTCATATGTATTCGACAGTGGAGGTTATTAGATGTATTATGAGTGTACGCATGTGCAGGTGCTTCGAGCAAGACATGCTTTAAACGGTTAGTGGCAAGTAAATGTTTTGTAAGTAACAATATTATTTATTTGAAGCTTAATACCATGTAATCAAACTAATCTGTCTAATTTGGGTCAATTTGGGTAGTGTGACAACTCTGACAGGTCAAACTAATAGGGAATGGGTCAAATGGGTTCAATGTATTTAAAAGTCTATATTTCCTGCATACACATGACAAATACCAGTATGAATACCACATAGTTTTAAATTGGCCATTCTAAGGATCGATAACTGAAATGAATGACAATATTACAAACTTTGTTTAAGGTTGAATTTTGCTATAATAACAGTATTTTCTCACTTACTTGGGTCTTATCAGTTTACAACTCAAAACGATTGATGTGCTATTCAGAAAATGGTTAAAATGTTAAAACCAAATGGGAACGACGACTTTCTTGGCTATTCAGAAAAGGGTTAAAAATTATATGTTTCTCAAAGGATTACTTTTTTTTATCCTTATAATATACAGAGACCTTCGAGAACATTTGAGAAAGCTAACACAACAAGTTGGTAGCCGGAGGCGAGCAGCTGTTATGAAGATGGTGAGGCAGCGTGCTGCAGAGGTTTAATGGATGTTTGTGGTAGCAGTTGATGATGGGGAGATCATCCTGTAAATGACATGTCGTTGAAAATGTGCAGTCATGTCAACAAAGGTATTTCGCAGAAGGGCTGAAACATGTAAAAAAGAAACCATTACGTAAGAGGTAATAATCTGCTATACTTTTTTTTTTTTTTTTTTTTGGATATTTGTAAATATGACCCATAGTACTTGGGTTAGGAAATTTGTATTAATTTACAATTACGAGTTGAACTAAAAAACTTTAGCCTAATAGGGATATAAGTTATGTTCAATGTTTGGTTATTTTTGCAATATATGGTATTAAATCTAAATGCAGTCATATAAGTAAAAGTGTCATGACTCTCACTATTTGCTAAAAAGGAAAGTTAATTGAGATCACATTGCGGGTGGACATCTGTTAAAGCTTACATTCATTTAAAGATTATATATTCCAGGAGTCTTGCACCATACTTCTATTATGTCACATTCTTCTTATTCATGCTTTTTTAACAGAATACTATGATCATGGGTACCTAATTGAAGAGTTCAAATAGCAAGTGTTTATAGATGCAACGCAACTACATGTGGGTCAATCTGTCACATCAGTCATGATCATCCAACACTGGCATGTATGAGTAAGTGTTTTATTAACCACAACAACTGGTAAATAGAACCTTTAAATTACTGCATTTGTCATTGATTCTGCATATTAGAAGATATGGGTTTTCCAATGTTATTAGGATTAATTATATATATAGATTATTCCTTTACGCAATGCTCTTCTTTTTCCAATCCCTAACGAGTCAGCTATAATCTATGTCATTCTACAACATGCAGGTATACCCTTGTGTCTTGACTCTTGAATTGGATAAGGGAATTGAATAAAAGAATATTATCATTTTAGGTATTCAATAAGTTTGAGCTTGAAATATACGATTTCTTACAGCTACGATAAAAGCTCACTCATAATGTTGCCATTTTTCTCCATTCGGCATGTGAAACTACTTACAAGTTTGAATTTTATTTTTCTAACTGTAATTGTAACAAATGAATTGAATTTGACTTCGCTGATGTACTCACAAACTATGATGTAGATCATGATTTTCTTAAATTTCATAACTTGTGTCGCTAATATAGAGCTTCCTTCAGTTCAGGTAATTTACTAATGAATGACGAAAACTGAATATTGCAGAAGAAACTAAAGCGAAAGCAATCTGTATAAAAGTATATGAAGAGGATACAGTATAAAAGTATATGAAGAGTATACAAGAGCTGAATGTCAGCAAAATTGATGAATGTTATCAAGCTTGGATGTCTTTAAAAGCCATAAACAAGCAAGCTGGAAAAGGTCCGTATGAAACTTGACAAGTAGGTTGTTTCAACTTCCAAATTTTCTCTCTTGAGTAGTGATTCATAGATTGTTGTTTGACCCTCTTTATGAAGTTGTTAAAAAGTAATAAAACTGATAACAAAAGGTTAATTTTGAAAAGGTATTTAGAGTTATAAGTATAATACATTGGTGACCCTCTTTTTAACTGCTATGCATGATTGAAGTTTTGTTGTAATCCGTGTACCTAAAGGTCAATTTTCGAATTATATAATGCTCTATATGCAATTTTCTATATGGAATTTTATTAAGGCCGTTTGCTAGAATTTTGAATTTTTATTAGTAATCTTGAAGAACTTTCCTTATTTTGATTATAATGTTAGGTAAGTTGTTGATCATGACAGATGGTTAAATTTTCTCGACTTTTGCAGGTAATAATCTTGGAAGGAGTAAATATCACCACTTTTGATTCATCGAAATGGCAGTTAAGATAAACAGAATTATTATGATTACATGTCGAAGATTAGGTTCTTATCTCGGTGTTTCCTAAATATATTCATGTATGTTCTAAACCGGGAATTCGAACATAAAACAATAGTTTCTTTCGTACATATGGGGCTCATCTTTGACATGTTTGTATATCTTTTCTTTTATTTTGGCTATTTTGATTCAAAACATAATACTAATGCAGGTTCTTATAAACTTTCAACCACTTGAGAACTGCTTATGTTTTGTCAAAAAAAAAAAAAAAAAAAAAAAAAAAAAAAAAAAAAGATCATTCAAGGCAAGTTTTGTTTATTTCAATTAATATTTTCAAAACTTTGACTTTCTTATGGGTCAAAGTAAAGAAGATTATACAAAATACAAAGTTCTTACCTTTTGATGTTGGTTCATTGTTATGAGGTTATAGAGACTTCAGTGAAAACTTACAAATCAACAAAAATTGTTGTTAGGATGGTAAACGAGTGCTTCTTAAGACAATATGTTGACTAATAATAAAATCAGTAGTGTGAGTGACCAATAATAATTCTTTTAAGGAAAAATAACTCTTTAACGAGGCATCAAAAATAGTACAATACATTTCTGTTTCTATAAGGCTAGACACAATGGTGACCCAGGTCATCCACTGCCACGTTAGCTTTTACTCTCTGGCGACTAGACATGACCCAAGTGCCACAGTCGATAACCCATGTATTTTATTTTATATAAGAAAAAAAAAAAGTATTTTGTTTGTGTTTTGTGTGTGTGTTAAATCGGGTGAATTTGAGACCGATTTATGATTTTGGGTGGCGGTGACCAAAGCTCGACCGATGTTCCACAATGTGTCTAGCCTAATTTTGAAATCAGTCGAGCATCTTGACCAACCGATTTTGAAATCGGTCGAGCATCTTGACCAAACGATGTTTTATGATACATTGTGTCCAGCCTAATTTTCTGTTACTATTTCACCCCCAAAAAGTAATATAAGCAAGAAGTTTGGTAATAATAACAAAGTTAGCCCGTAATGGGTCTTTGATCCATTGCTGGATATGAGTTCCTTCTACTCCTTTACACACAAATGTAATATAAAATGCCCTTCAGTATTAGTAATGAAGTTATCCCGTTCATCGAACAACCCTTAAAAGGTATTATATACATTTTTGTATTACAAAATTTTACGTTTTTTGAATTATTTATAAAGTTATCCATTTTATATATGAATGCTTGATAGTAATTTTCATATCTCATCAAGTCTTTCATCCTCATCATCTCTTTTGTGTACAAATCGGTTTTTCCTTTATAAGTTTGGTACCCTCCTAAAAGAAAGACGGGTGATTTACAGGAAGTTTTTTTTTTTTTTTTTTTTTTTTTTTTTTTTTTTTTTTTTTTTTTTCATATTTAGGTATTCATGGAATAAATATGTATTACTTAAGTGTTTGACGTTAGCTGCATAGCTTTGCTTGCTAAGATTATCTACCAGTTGGAGAAGACGATGCGTGCATGTTTATTTTCTTAATAGTTGCAAACCAAATTGTGTATCGTATCATTGACATATTACTTATTATTCTCTTAAAAAATAGTGGAACCTATTTATGTTGTTGTTGTTGATTTATTAGGTGTTGACGGAATGGACTTGTGAAGATCATCAAATTTCGAGACGACAATGCATGGAGGTTTATTATATTAATAGTTACAAACACAATTGTTTATAGGATCGTTGACTTATTATTTATTATTCTTTTAAAAAAAATAGAACTTATATCGTTCGTTGTTGTTTATTACTTTATTCACACACTCAACATTTTAATGAATCATTTCTCTAAAAATCCGTGAATTTCACGGGTCTATAAGCTAGTGAGTAATATACGAAACATGGACAATTAAATTGGGACATCCCAAAAAGGAAACATGGACAATAAAATTGGGACGAAGGGAGTAGGACATAGAGAGAGAACCACATGTTAATGGCAAAGGTATTAGTAACCTTTTCTAGCTATAGTAATTGTTATAGAGTTTATGATAATGAAACCAGTTCTTATAGAAAACACACTCAATTCAAGTGATCAAATGCGTAACACTCATGTATGTCAAAAATTGGAGTATGATCATTACTAACATCTCATATATGTCAAAAATTACATTTGGAATATTAATGAAGACTCTTTTTCTAAATATCAATTATAATACAACTAGAAAACATTAATACATGTTATTATATGTATTAACATGTATTACAACTAGAAAAACACTACAACAAAGCATAGAATTATACACGCATATTAGGAGATATATACACGGTTAATAGTGTGACTATTTTTAGAGTACACGCTTTCCTTAGCGTGGCATTTTTCGGCGTCACAAATTGATAAACGGTAAAAAGCGTGACAAAGTGAGTTGATGTGACGCTTGAATGAGTGTAAAAAAGAATCAAATGTCCACAATTACTAGAGTGAAAAAACTTTGAAGGTAGCCACCATAAAAAGCGTGGAGAAATTTGAAAAGTACACGCAGTTGATGGTGGCCTATAAGCATTACACATCAGCACTGGAAAAAAAAACTACACGCTTTTTTGGGTCACTTTCTATTTTGAAATTTTTACAATTGTAACCCTATACTTGACAATCCTACAATTCTTACCCTGTATTATATAGAAATTAAATACAAAAATTTTGCAGCTGTATCATAAAAAAAATACACAAATTTTGCACCACAATTTGTTATTAAACATCAGATACTCAATTCTGCAGCATATCATACCACACTATTTGTTAAATTAATATAAACCATGAAACACCTATAAAACAATTCTAAGTATGTTTACAAAATATCATTGAAAACTTCTTTGATCTTCCGTCTTCAACTATTCAGGAAATCCATTGAAAGCTTTGATCTTTCGTCTTCAACAAACTCCTAAAGAATGAGAAAGAAAACCAAAAATTTTAGACCTTAATAAGAATTTTTAGATATAACTTCTTAGCTAACGTGTGATCATAAAGCCGCATCAAGTAGAAGCATATAAGCAGCCTAAACAGGGTTTTTAGACACTGGCCTCAATGTCTCATCAGTTTACTAACATCAGCCTAAACAGACCATTAAAAGACCATTAAAACCAGGAGCGAGTTAAAAGTATCTTACCATGAAAACGTAAGGACACTAGAAGGAGCTGCAAATACAGTCTAGTTCATCCATGTTCTGAAACAGAATTTCAACTTTCAAGCTTATTAGCCAGCCTTCGATAAATGCCATATTGCACCTATAGAGCTTATCCCGAAAAGTTAAACTAACCCTTGTATATTACTAATCATGGAGTAACTTATCATAACAAACAACGAAATCTCACAAATATCTAAATCTAACAGAATAACAGTAAACAAAAATGATTACAATGAATTACAGTTGGAAACCTGTACAATCGCAAATCCTATCTTAAGAGACCCCTACAAAACTGAAGATATAAGTTATAAACAAAGAAAGAGTCCAAAGGTGTAAGGCGGGTCGGGAGTTAGGCAGATTACTATATTGGGGCAGCTTATCCCGAAAACTAGAATTGACCCTTGTATATTACTTAGTGTTCCCCGCTAAGTATTACGAGTTGAAATATATACCTGGGTAGTGATCTGGAATTGGTGCTGCACCAGTAGCATCAGAAGTAAAAGCACCATTAAATAGACTAGGAAACGCAGTTTCAACAACTTTTTTCATCAGCAGTCCAGTCATTGAAATCCAAAGAACAATCAAAGAGGCAAATCACTAAAACTGAGATCACAAAGCCCCATTTAGTAGGAGAAGCATATTTTCGTTTTTACATATCCCCGCTACACTTTTTTGGGATAAAAATGAACATGGCAGTTTGGTAATACTTTGCTCTAAGAAAGACTCTAATCTAAAGCCATAACCAAAGGCAACACCATCGGAAAGTTGAATGAAAGATGGCATAAAAGCAGAATCCGATTCAATAAAAAGGAGAGAATCAGATGATATTCTCTTTAAAATTAATGTAAGGGAGTTCAAAGTATCAAATAAATTTTTACCTTTTCTTACAGCACACGGGTCTAAGAATCGGAAACTTGGTAATCATATCCCTCGACTCTTTGAAATTCATTTGTGACAAACTAAAATAGAAGAATAAACAATAATTTGGGCCGGGGCCACGAAGACACTTTAAATGACTAAGTCAAAACTACATATACATCAAACTTCCTTAACACTCTTTGCCAAATGTCACATAGTATTTTGAATCAATTTATACAACAATGCTATTAGTATTTCGCCTTTCTCTAAACAAGTGGAATACAAATGTCAACATATCAGATGTTCTAACTTCTAAAAGCAACCAACCATTATGAGGCGTGGAACATGTAACTTACTGATTAGCAGATATGCTGATCTATCACATAGGTCATTACACTGGCCAACTCAAATATCGATATCAAACTTCACAATAAAACATAAGGCAATTTATAAACAACGAAAACTCACAAGGTCGGAGGAGGTCTTAATTTGAAGCCACCTAACCGAGTTACTCAAACTTGGCTGTTGAACCTGTCAATAAACACAAACTATCAGTCCTAATATATCTCGAAACAAATGTAAATAATTTTCAACTAGTCATAAAAACATTAACTTGGCAACAAATACATCTAACTACAGTAAAAAAGCATCAAAGTACAGCAAAAAAAACGATTACACAGAAAATAAGAAAACGAGCTCATGAACTCCAATAGGTGAACAAATACTGATTGGAGTTCAGTTTCCAAAATTTCACATTCATCAAAGGAGGCTGCCGCAAAATTTCAAAATTTCACATTCATCAATAATTTCACATTATTCATATATTTCACATAAATTATTTCACATTATTCAATAGTTAATACCGAATCGCTGCAACTGCTTCTGGACCTGATGTAACTACTGAAACCCTAGCTTCTGGACCTGATTTAACTACTGAAACCCTAGCTTCTGGACCTGATTTAACTACTTAAACCCTAGCTTCTGGACCTGATTCAACTACCGAATCGCTTCTGCTGCAACTACCGAATCGCTGCAACAACTGACTTTTGGACCTGATTCAACAACCGAATCGCTGCAACAACTTGATTAACAGAATCGCTGCAAATGAAATTCACTGACTTGAATGATTAGGGTTCATATTTGGGGATACATTTATACAGAAATCGAATTAGGGTTTATTGACAGTAATCGAATTAGGGTTCATATTTGGGGATAAATTGGGGAAATTTGAAAGTGGTAACATGGTGAGACGAGGGATATACTTAAATTGGTGAAAATTTGAGAGGGATATAAAAGTATAAAATGATGGTCTGGAGGATATAAATTTGAAAATACATATTCAAAAAACTACACGCTTTTTATGGTCAATTTTTTTCTTTTATTTTTATTTAAAAATTTTGTCCACGCTTTTGTTGGTGACAAATGCACTAAATATCCACACATATTGAAGTGTAAATATTTTTTAGCATGTACACGCTTTCGAGCGTCGATTATAGTAATGTGCACACACATAATGGTGGTTATATTTATGCACACTCATTTGCGTGTAGAATGACAAATTAAAAGTCCACCCTTTTCAAACTGTGGCAAAAAAACCGTGCACAAACTCACTTTTTGTAGTAGTGAAAATTACCCCTAGGATGTTGCGACTAGGGGTGAACTTTATGGGTTTCTTCTTGGTGCGGATTCCTGCTGTGGTTAGGATTGTTGGTGGTAAGGCATGGTGCGGCTAGGGTGGGGGCGGTCCTCATGGGTGCGCTCTAGTCTAGTCGTGATGCTTGGACCTTTGGCCATCGATAGAGTTGTTGGAAGTTGGTGGTGCACTCGCAGGCCAAGCAATATAGAACATTGAAGACGAAGTCGCTCACTGTGGAAGTGGTTCATTGAACCTGGTTTTCTTACATTTAGATTGTTTATTTAAATGTAATTTGGTTTCTATTCTGTTTATTTAGCAGTGTAGGGTTATTTCTGCGCTTAGCAGATGTTTGTAGCTTAGTTACATATGTTGAGTCATATCGTCTATGTAACAGGCAGAAGACATGGGATGTACGTCCATGTCAATTGTACTTTCATTGATTTTTTGATATATTTACCGGGGTTTTAAGGCCCTTTTACCCAAAAAAAAAAAGAAAAGAAAACATTAATACATGTCGTTTTGCTTGAATTATGAAAGATAATTTTCAATACAAAATTATTATCTAAAACAATAAATATATAAAAACATATACATATATGATTGGTTATTTTAAATACAAGAATTAAAACCATACGTTAGTTTGTTTGTATTTTAATTGATAATAGTATGTAACTAAAATTTTTAGTAAAAAATACATGTCTTCATAATTTATTTATTAGTCTTAATGAAGTTTATTACCTTTATACTCGTAAGAAATACACATGTCTTCATAATTTATTTATTAGTTTTAATGAAGTTTATTACCTTTATACTTGTAAGAAAATTTGTGCACGTGGTGACTTACGTTGTTAAGTGAAAGTTTAAATGTAAAAAAATGCAATTAGAATGCTTAAGAATAAGTGTTTTGAATGATAATAAACCAAATATTACACAGGTAAGTATAACCAACAATTCCAGCAAAATGTACGTTCTTTACACATTATGGCCTTATGGACCATCAGTATAGTAGAGGATCACTTGACAATATATCTCTGCAAAATAAGAGAAACGACACACTAAAGATTTGAGCCGACAAAAAATCAATTGTCGAGAGAGAGATTTTAACATTAGCACAATTACTCCAGATTTTATTTGGTCCGAACCAATTTATGGACTGCAATCAGGCTACTTGAAATGTTCATACCACATATGATCAACTTTTTTCTCCTAAAATACAGATAATTATTACGGGTATGAGAGTCGCACTTGCCTGTTACTGTTAACGAAGATTATAAGGGAAACTGGCTGTTGAGGCGAGAGGTAGAACAACTGTCGCACTATGTATACACATGTTGTAATGCTGTGAAAGCGTTATAATACATGTTAGCAAATCAACGTACACTACTACAAAAAATGACATAGAGCCCGGTTGAAAAGGGGCATAAAGCCCGGTTTTGCATGAGGGCACAAATGGGGAGGGACTGTATTTGAAAAGCATATAGAGCCCGGTTTTGAAAACGGGCTCTATTACATGTTATAGAGCCCGGTTTTCAGTCAATGAACATGGCTCTATGTGAAAAAAAAAATAATTCCAGCCATGAAATCAAATTCCTTTTGGCCAAATGAAACTTGTATTGATTCAAATAAAAAAAGATTTACTGATATAACAACGATATAAAAACTTTCTTTCTACAATTACAGTGAGACTAATCTTGTGACTACTCTTGCAACATAACAATTCAAAAAGCTACAAGCTATCTTAATTGACTACTTGACCGAAAATGAAAGTGAAAAATACACCATTGACGTTACTGTGAAGTCTCGTTATTATGCATTTTCTTTGAAAAATCCAAATTTTTAACTTTAAAGAGCGTTCGATCATCAATATTTGATATTGACAGTACTCTTTAAGAGTGTTGATATTATATACAAAATGTCATTTCAGTTTTGGAGAAATATAGAAACAACGTTCATAATTCTTGTTTTTAGTTTCATTACAAATATAAGGAGTTCGGATGTGACTCATTTATATCTTGGTTATTACTATGTACTAAACCATTCAATTGCTTTGCTTTGCTTTGCTTATATTAGTGTATACATTTCAAGAGTAAATATATAACAGCATTCCCGGGACAACAAGAGTACAAGACAGTGGTCTTGTCACAATATTTATTGGTGAATATACTATTACATGATCATACAATGCAACATTTTATGATGATAAAAGCAAACTGTTATACCAGCTGATCGAGTATAGTTATGCGTTTGAATGTGCCATCAATGGTGGATCACTTGCATCCAGATATCTACAAGATTCAAATGCCATCACGAAAAGTTGGCAAGTTAAAAATTTACTCCTAAACAGAAATAACAATACATAAAACAGAATGTTATATTGAAGGACTTGCCTATCGGTGTTATTCTTGAAAATTATCAGGGAAGCAGGTTGTTGAGGTGAGAGGTAGGATAACTGTCGCACTATGTATACACATATAGGTAACCTACAATAGAGTTTTACGTTAATGTTTCTGTACCATGCTAATGAAAATTTACATGAAACTAAATTATGTCTAGAAGGTAATGTTGTGAAAGTAGATACCAGTAACTAACTTAGTTCAGAACTTTAATATAGATAAATGCTTAATTACCCTCTAAAACAGAAGATTGAAAGTATCCAAAAGAAAGCAGTTATCCAGCTTGATTCCTTATACGCTACCCAAACCTACAACACAACCATATCGCATTAGCTGGTACCAAGAGAAAGAAATGGATTCTTGGTATATCTAAGACCGAAGCATAGTGTGTACATCTATACTACAATATAATAGTGTCATCTTGTTTCTAAATTAACTAAAGAACTAAAAATATACTTTGGAACAGAAAGTGGGTTTGTGATATACTTTGGATTTGAAATGAAAAATGCATATAAAGAGTGCATGTGAGGTGATTTTTACTGGCACTTAATCATTACATCAAACAAGGAATAAAAACGCTAATACATACACTATAAGTAAGAGCATCTACAACGCATCAAGCTATTTAAAAGCTTTTTGTCATAAAAATGTTACTCATCAAGTATATCTAAGATGTAAAAAAAAAGTCATTATAAATAAAAAAAAAAAAAAAAAAAAAAAAAAAAAAAAAAAAAAAAAAAATTTGTTCTCTAATGAAAAAGTTACTACCAAATAGCTAATTTGAAGGGAAAAAAAAGTGATTCATAGATGTTCTAGTATCTTACATTTCAATGTGCAAAATGAAATTATTAATCTATATATAGACGATAGAGTATCGATCAACAGATCCAATCATATCGAAACAAACTAAATACTAATATTATACCAAAGTACAAGTTACATAAGAGCAGAAAAAGTTTATCAATCTCAGTGTATAATGAAGGGAAACGTACCGAAAAAATCACAACATGGATATACATGTCAGTTCCATTGGTCCAAAAGCACCTGTGAGCATTGGCTATTTATTAATGTCAACTTCTTTTTTGATGAAGACGCATAATTAGAACACTCTATACCCTGAGATCCACATAACAAGACGCATTTTTGGCTTCTAACATACATATCCTGATAAATACCCCGTAACATAATATATATAAGGGTTTTTCTAACTTGTGCCCCATGAGCACAAATTAAGCACACCATAAGTACACAAGGGCTCACGAAAAAGTACACGTCGATTCACATAAAAGTGCAGATAAATGTACTTTTATCTAAGTCCCTGTATACTTTTGATATACTTTTTTAGGCACAAATTAAAAAAAACTTTTTTTTTTATATCAACTTCTTTTATGATGAATGAGGACTATATATGAGTAATGAGTAAAGTGGTATAGAGTGAAGAGACATATAAATGAATAGAACAATCTAGGGTTAATTGCTTCAAAATGTATCATACTTCTCACTTTTTGTTATTGTATGTATTGAACTTTTGTTTTTCTTATTGTGTGTACTGAACTTTCAAATTTCGGTTATTGTGTGTATTTTGTGACAATTTTACCCTTCTTTTTTTAATTTTCGAATGGTAAAATGATCATTTTACATGGCAGAATAGTCACAAAATACATACAATAATTAAAATTTAACAGTTCAGTACACATAATATAAAAAAAAAAATTCAGTACACACAATAACAAAAAGTGACAAGTATGATGCATTTTCAAGTAATTAACCCAAAAATCAAAATGTCCTGAGATCCACATAATCAGATGTATTTGGCTTCTAACATAAACCTGTTGATTAATACGTAACGTAATATACGTGAAACTACTATCACATCAATGTCAGTATGTCACTCATCCTTCTATCATCTTGTGAATGTTTTCTCTATGACCGGGTTATCCTTAACTTCTTTACATAAACTTGAATAACTACGGGAACTTCTATTTTAAGTTTCATGTGAAAATAAATGAAACTTACGACGTGAAGTATTTGATATACGATGGAGATAAATCAACATAAACAGTGTAAATCAAAGTCCCGAGTGCCACGCAACCTAGTGCAGAATAGATTACTCTTGCTGTTACAACAGAATGTCTTCCCGTGTGTCCAACGACGTCCCTAAGCCCAAGATTTAGATAAACAGTAAATGTAAGTATCTTACCACATGCAATTAATTAATCATAAGAGAAGAAAAAATATATGCTTTTATGTGCACAAGGCCTGGAATGGAAACTCATTGTGTAGCCAAACAATCTAACGTTCGGAAATAAAATAGTGTCTGGATTTGCTTGTATAAAACAAAGTGGTACTCGGAAAAAATCACTTTTGGAAACTTTATTTTAGTATCCATTTAGAAAAGGTTTTACGTTTAATCAAGTTGGTGAACATGCAATCAAGGGTGTTATCGGGTCGGGTTAGTCGGGTTTTGATATTTTGAAAAATCAACCGCAACCCGACCCGATAAAAAATCGGGTTGTCGGGTTCGGGTGGTATTCGGGTCGGGTTATGTCGGGTCGGGTGATTCGGGTTATTGGGTGACACTACAAATTGTGACCTTGATCAACTTAATAGCACATTACTAAGCTTTTTTTGTGTTATTGACATTAGATATGATTATAAAATTTTTGGAATCCAAAGTTGTAAGGAAGTGTTAATGTTGTTCTCTTATCAGTATATAATTTGTGTACGTTATTTAGAAGGCATTATATTTGTTTTTAAAAGTTCTTTACATAACTACGTAACTGTTGATATTTTCTAAAACGAATCTTCATATTAGTTATTTATTCAGTTACTTCTAAACAAAACACTAATAAAAGTCCCATTCATAAAAACAAAAAGCAACAATACAACATCTTCTAATTTTTTCCAAATCCAAAGATAGATACAATGTACCAGACCTTGAAGCAAAAGCTATGACAGCAAACATTTATTAACGCGAAAATTACTGACATGCCCCTGCATGAAGGGGTGTGTCTCAATCTACCCCAATCTTGCGCCGTTTTTAAAAATACCCCAACATTCCCCATATATTTATACGCGACATATGGGTAAGACAGGTGTCAAGTTTCTTGGCTCGGGACAAAAAAAAATATAATACACATGTCGCGTATGTATATATATATATATATATATATATATATATATATATATATATATATATATATATATATATATATATATATATATATACACGCAACATGCTTATATGGTACTCGAATAGTTGGTCTGCAGTTTGAATAGTTGGAAGATTCTTTTGAAAAGCTAATGAAATTTTAAAAACTTACAAAAAATACCCTTTAACTTTTTAATAATTACAAAATTTTTATATAACAAACTTTATTTGTCAAATATTTAGCAAATATCTAGCAAATTCGTTAATAAAAAAAATATCGTTACGAAGAGCTCTGAATTACGAACAAAACAAGCCCAATATTGATATGCTTTTGACGTATGTACGATTTTATAAACCTTCATTGAACATATTAGCTTTAAAAAAAAATAACAGTGTTTTACTATATGAAAAAAGAAAGTCAACGTTTTTGATATTCAACTTTAAGAACATGAATGTAGATCTCTTTGTTTATCCACTCATATAACTTAAAAATGACCTCGATCAGTACCAAATTTAACCTAGCGATATTACTTTGAGCAAATTTGTAGTTTGTACGTAAGTTTGCACTTAATAAAAAACTAAGAGCACGTACATATTAGAACCACATTGAACATGTTAGCTTTCAATGATCAACTTGCTTTTTGTCAAAGCACGTATATTACTAGAACAACTTTTTTGAAAATAAACTAGTCACTTATATACCTTTTACCTTAAAAATTTTAATTTAGAAAATAACAAAATTATAAATACTTCCCCGATAACAAAAATAATACGTAGTAATTATACAAGCTTATACTCTTGTTAAGTTTTTAGTACATGTAAATTAGTTTAGGGCTATAAACTAGTCTGAGTCGTGCTCAAACTCTACGATTTTATAAACTTTCAAAACATACACTTAAACCACAAGTGACAAAGACGTACAATTCTATAAAATATGAATATCGTTGGGAGATATAAACGTAAATATTCATAAATTAAAAACTGTAACATTTTATAAACCTATAAACGGTATTTTGAAAGTTTATAAAATCGTACATACGTTAAAAGCATATCAATATTGGGCTTGTTTTGTTCGTAATTCAGAGCTCTTCGTAACGATATTTTTTTCGTTAACGAATTTGCTAGATATTTGCTAAATATTTGACAAATAAAGTTTGTTATATAAAAAAGTTGTAATTATTAAAAAGTTAAAAGGTATTTTTTGTAAGTTTATAAAATTTCATTTGCTTTTCAAAAGAATCTTCCAACTATTCAAACTGCAGACCAACTATTCGAGTACCACATAAGCATGTCGCGTATATATATATATATATATATATATATATATATATATATATATATATATATATATATATATATATATATATATATATATATATATATATGTCGCGTATATATATACGCGACATGTGTATTATATATATTTTTTTGTCCCGAGCCAAGAAACTTGACACCTGTCTTACCCATATGTCGCGTATAAATATATGAGGAATGTTGGGGTATTTTTGAAAACGGCGTAAGATTGGGACACACCCCTTCATGCAGGGGCATGTCAGTAATTTTCGGTTTATTAACTAGCAGACCTAAAGCTATGACAGCAAACATTTATTAACTAGTAGACCTGTATGTGCAGCAGATTCTATACACTCATTTGCAGTAAACCAAAGGTTTCATGCATAGGAAATAGATATTAAACAGACTACAGACATGAGACATTGGGCAGTAAAAAGTAATAATTAAAAAGCAATAAGTAATTGTCGGCTTTTATCAGGTTGATCCGATAACCCGATAGCATTATTAATTTAACCATAACCCGATTCGATAACACTATCGGATTCGGGTCAAAATAACCCGACTAGATTTTTTGACCCGATTAAACCCGACCCGATTAGCCTTATCGGGTTCGGGTTCGAATCTGGTCAACCCGACCCTACTGACACCCCTATATGCAATAGTATTGATTGTAACTTTAATAAACACTTTGAAATATGCTCCTTAGTCCCTACCTGTGCATATGAGAAGGTGCTTATTTTACCTCAAAATAAGTAGATAACAAATCATAAGCACTTTGGATATGATAACACAAAATGTTTTCGACTTTATTATTATTATTATTATTATTATTATTATTATTATTATTATTAAGGTTTTGCTAAATAATACCCACTAGGCAATGTTTAATATCAATATAAAAGGAAATTTGAACTTTATTAAATAAAAATGATATATATTTAAGTTAATTTTTATGTTCATTTATTTTGAATTAAATAAATAATTACTTTAAATATAGAAAGAACATATTATTTAATGTGGATTAATTATTATTATTATTATTATTATTATTATTATTATTATTATTATTATTTATAACCATCGCTTTATTAGAACCATGGAAAATTTACATAAAATTGGATGGGAGTCTAGACATAATTTGTGCTCCCACTATTATTATTATTATTATTATTATTATTATTATTATTATTATTATTATTATTATTATTAAAGCAAGAATTTACATAAAGTTGGATGGGAGTCTAGACACTAACTGTGCTCCCACTCCTTTCTGAATACAAAAACTCACTCTATGAAAAATAAAAGCGCTACTCTTATTATTATTATTATTATTATTATTATTATTATTATTATTATATTTTTTTTAACAATTAGCAAACATAAGATATAATTGTGCGTACTCAAGAACATCAACAGAAAGGTTTTATTTTGAATATAATATTTAGAAAAAGTAAAAGTCATTCTCAATACCGTCTTTCACGGGTTATGGGTCCCAATATCGTATTCCACGGTTTATGGGGGAGGTTGAGACGTAGACAACCTTACCCCTACTTAAGGTAGAGAGGCTGCTTGTGGTTCTACCAATGATATATATTTCAAATTAAAAACAAAGGGAATTGAATAACTACATGTAAGTATTGCTAATTACGTGTTTCGTAATTCATACCTTTTTTTACGTCTTGCTAACACAAAATACAATGGATCTTTAGAAGATTCTTCTGGTGACAACTTGTAGAATTGGGTAAGGATGTATCCAATGGTAATGATGCTATATAAAAAAGATGATTGTTTTATTAAAAAAAAAAAAAAAAAAAAAAAAAAAAAAAAAAAAAACGCAATGTTCTTAATTAACAAGAATATGATATTGAACAAATTTACATTAATTATACTAATTAACAAAAAAAAAAAGATTACCATCCTAGAAAAAACATCGGAACCATTAAAGCAACTGCGATGATCCAACTTGATTCCTTGTAAGCATACCAGGCCTAAATATAGATTACCGATACCAAACCATATATGAGTCAGCTAGCTAGTCGATTCAAAAGCCAACACAAAAGAAATAATATAATGATTTTAAGCACATAATATGAACATGTGATTTCCTTTCTCCATGCATGTTTCAGAAACAATAATTGAATGAGTGTTATAGTATGAATGACGAACAACCGATAGCTTAGCCTTACAAAAGTACGAAGCGATGTATTTTCATACCCCTAGTACGACGACATAAATAGTAAAATCCGCTAGTATCTGCCAATACCACCTGCAATGAATTTGTCAATTATATTTACCTATATGAAATTGTTTCAACGTTTAAAACCTAATATTCCAACATAAACCTGAAAAGGTTGATGCGTAAGATCCAAAAATACAGACTCAAATATCTATACTATATATAAGAATATTTTGTGACATTGTTTTTACATGTATTTTTCTTTCAAATTTAGCCTTTTTAGGGTATTTTATAATATTTTATGACATTTTTGCCCCTTTCAGTTAATAGAAATTTTATTTTTTTGAAAAGCAAAAATGTCAAAAAAAAAAAAAAAAAAAAAAAAAAAAAAAAAAGCGGAAAATACTTCAAAACGGATGAATTAAAAAAAAAAAAAAAAAAAAAAAAAAAAAAAAAAAACTTTTTAAGCAAAAAATTTTGTTCGATACTTAGAAAATAATTAGTGTCAAGTATAATACTTTTTTTTTAATAATTTGCCATTTAATTAATTAAAAGATCCTATTACTAATAAAGAGAATGATCTACGGGTAAAGTTTCTTATATACCTTGAATGTCTATCGAAACAAGACAAGTAGTCGCCAAAAATACTTAAGTAAACAAAGTCAGCAACCATTAAACATAACATTGCGATCATCAATGTCTTTACAGCGACTCCCACGGATCCCGCCGTCGCCATTTTTGCTCCGACGGTTATGTATCTGAGGAGTGACTAAAAAGCTACAAAGTCTTTTGTGAATTAAATGATGGATTTATAATAAACAAATAGCAGTTGTAAACTAAAACCAAGTACGTTTGTATTTTCAGTCAAGTTGACATTTCTCAGAACCCATATTTGACCTTATTGACCAAATAGGGAATATGTCGCCATCATTTAATTATTTAATATTTTTCAGAGTGTTTTTGTTGACTTTTGCATTTCCAAGAGAGGAAATTTCTAAAAATCACATGGCGAGAATGTTATCAAAGTCGACATTTAGAAAATGTTTCACTACATGGCTAGCAAATTGGTTTCCTTGTCACATTTTTTGCTCACCACTCCTTATTATGACATGTGTTAATTTTTTATTTTCAAATTTAACAAAATAGTGACACATGAACATGGCAAGGAAACTAGTTTGCTCTCCATGCCTATTTGCTCGCTTCAAGTTATTGACAAGTGGATGTAGCAAGAAAAATTGTTTGCTCTCCTTTCCATTTGCTCGCTTAAAACTAAATGTAGCAAGCAAAATTGTTTGCTATCCATCCCATTTGTTTCATTCATTTACTACTTACATGGTTTGGTTAGTATCAAACTTTTGTTTCATTCATTTAATACATACATGGTTTTGTGAGTATCAAGCCTTGCATTTTAAAAGTAACAACAAACATAATACATGAGTAAACTATTTGCTTGCTATGTCCTTTTTCGTTTATTATTAAATAACCTTCTTTTCAACAAAATGTCAAGCAAATGGTGGAGTAGCAAGTAAATGCTTTTGCTTCCTATGTTCATTTTGGTAATGTGAAACAATGGTGTCGATGTTGGTTACTGGGTTTGTTAAAAGCAGATTTTGGTAATTGATTTTTTCCAAAATTTAAGCATCAATCGGCCATTGCTGCAATGAGTATCTTCCGCTCCATCTTTGCCACGACCTCACTCATTGTCGACTTGCCTTATTTAATTCTTCGAATACTTAATACTCAATCTAGCTAACTTCAATACCATCTTGATGACGTACAATATGAATACTTATACGACACGCATGGAACTATGGAACTGATTTTCAGTCTCTCTTCGATAGACTTCAAGCTAACAACATTTTCGGTGAGTTCTAAAGAACTAAAATTTTGTTTCAAATATGCAATAATTATGGTCTTTTTTTTTCAAGGCATCTTAGTTATTCCTTTACTTGCTCCATGACAAGCTGCTAGTGAAATGTTTCCACAACTAAATGTTTGGAGTTTTAAGCAATTGAACTTTTAAATTAGAAAGGAAAATTAGCATTTTCGAATTAATGTTTAAAAGAAATTAAGCAAACGACATTTGGTGGTATTTTAAACTGTGTGCTTGCAATTCTTCCTAGTATGGTATTTTAAACTATCTGCTTGCAACTTGTTTTTTTCTATTTTTTTTCTTCTTTTTCCCCCTAAACCTTTTAATTATAAAAACCTTTCAATACATAACTTTAAATATGAAAAAGTTTTAGTTTATACCCTTTAACATTTAGAAAGTTTTAATTAATACGTTTAAATATTTAGAAAGTTTATTTTTTAATTTATATAATTTGTATTTTTATTTGAATTAATGAAATTTTGTTTGTTTGAAAAAAATAAAATAAAATTGGGGTGAATGGGCCCAAATGAAGAAGTTGTTTTGTGTTACGAAAATGATAGGCATTAGGGGTATAATCGAGTCAAGCTGAGCTCGAGCTTGACAGCGCTTGAGCTTGGCTTGAAATGTATAAGGTGGGCTTGAACTTGGCTTGATAGTTTGACAAGCTTTAATCAACCAGGTTTGAGCTCGGCTCGTGTAAGGCTCGAGTAGGCTTGAGCGCGGCTCGAAAAGCTTGACTTTACATATAAACATTAAATTTGATAGCCAAACTCTTCAGTAAATTCAAAAAAAATATGCGATGAACTTGAGAGGAAAGAATTTTTACAAAACATTTATGAGAATCAGGGTTTAAATGGTCCTCCTACAAGTATTTAATTATTATACTAATGTTCACGTTAGTTTTAAGTTGTTTATATAAATATGTATACTAAAAATATATATGTTCTTGAAAGCTTGAAAAGCTTGATAAAAGCTCGAGCTATTAAAAGCTTGAGCTCGGCTCGTTATGTATTTCGAGCTTGTTTATTAGGCTCGAGCTCGGGCTTGAGCTCGATAAAAGCTCGACTCGATCGAGTCAAGCTCAAGCTCAAACTCGAGTTGCTTGATAAAAGCTTGGATTGATTACACCCCTAATTGGCATGCCTAAAATGCATGACTAAAAACATGTTTAAGAACAAGATGATGACAAGTGAAAAATTCAAAAGTGAAGATTTAAAGAGAGAAAATGTATGAATGATGTGTAAAATAATTAATAGATTAAACAGAACAACGCAAGTATCCACAATGTAGCACTTATCCAACTTGATTCCTTTTATGCGCGCTACCAAAAACGACAATCATATACGTGCATGGTATTTGTGTAACTCTATTCATTAACTTGTATAACATGTTGAGAAGCATCTAATAAACTCAAGATTCCTAACTGAAATACGTTAAATAACCTACCTTTGTTCCCATTTTTCATCGGTGTAAATTTAGGCTTAGTGTGTAGTAAATGATATTTTAGGTTTTTCAAATGGAAAGTCTGTGTTTACTGAAGTACATCATGAATGACGATGACGTAGAACAGAAGCGTGGACAATAACCCTAACACGGGTTAACCAAAATCACAAAGGGTTTAAGACTAAAAGTCAAGATTTATTGATAACTGAATACATAAACGATTAACCCAAGCCTAGCTTCTACCTAACACGGGTTAACCAAAATCACAAAGGGTTTAAGACTAAAAGGCCAAGATTTATTGATAACTGAATACATAAACGATTAACCCAAGCCTAGCTTCTATTTATAGGGAAGTAAATTTTAGGAAAAGATAACCTAAACATAGTAAAAACCGACTCAACTATAAAAGGTATTTTTGGGCTATCGAAGCCTCTACGACGTAGGGAGAAGTTTCCTTCTACGACGTAACCACTAAGACGCATGAATAAATAATTATTCGAGAGCTCTACGGCGTAGGGAGAAGTTTCCCAACATCAAGCAACCTAGTGCACACGTGATTACTCTCGCGGTTACAGCCGAAGGTTCCCTCCTTTGTCCCACCACATTTCTAAACCGAATATAAAAACAATATTAGTATTTGTTCTGAATGTAATTTGCAGTTACAAAACACATATGGAGTTAAATAACAAGAGTAGCTACTACTTTTTTCTCTCATGGCTAAGTAGTGTTAGCTTTTACCGGAAGGCCGTTTATATTATCTTTTTTATTTATTTATTTATTTATTTATTTATTTATTTTTAATTTATTATTATTATTATTATTATTATTATTATTATTATTATTATTATTATTATTATTATTATTATTATTATTATTATTTACCTTTTTTGGATGTCTTGCCATGATGGGAAATGTATTTTACTTGATCTTCAGGAGAGTGATGATGATGCGGAAGTGGATAACGTTTATAGTGAAACGTCTACATTTATTGCTTCTAAGTAATGCGTAGATTTCCTTTAGTTATTCATGATTTTTTATGGTTTTATTTGTAATGTATAGCTAGAGTAGTTGTGTTTTTGGCATGTCAAAGGCTTTATTTAGTTATTTTGTTTATCAAGCGCGTGTGCTTGAGGTTAATGTGATACATCAGTCACATTATACTTAATTTCTTTGATTTTAGTATATTTTATCAGGGTAACCCTTTACCTAAAAAAAATAAGGTCGGTCCACTTGTGTCAGCCCATTAGCCCGTTTAGCATCAGGACATCATCTCTTTATTTTGTATATTTATATGTTGCTTGTGCAAACTTTTCATTCATTAAGTTATACAAATGTTTGTTCACTATTCGGTTTCTACATGGTATTAGAGTCAGGTTATACTAATCCCGAGTTACCTATAACAACAAAATATGAACTCTGTAACACCCCCAAAATACCGCAGCGGAAGACTGTGTCATTGGGGTGCTACTTCATAATACAAAGTACAAGTTATAGAAAACGAACTCTAAATGAGACGTTTTGAAAAGTTACCATTCGATTAATGAATTCAAAGTTACAAACATGAGATTCCAAAGTATGATACATAAATGTATACAAAGTTTTGAATGATAAATAATAAAAGCGTAAGTCTTCAAAATATGCAGCTTGACTCTAAGTTCCATGCACTAGCTATCGCCTTACTAACCTGAGATAAACATGCTAAAGTGTCAACACAATGGTTGGTGAGTTCATAGAGTTTGTCTTAAAACAGTTGAAAAGCCTTAAAAGAATGTTCACACAGCAAAGGCATTGAGAATCCACTCAGTTACAAGTCCCGCCATAAGAGACTTGTAACCTGTGTGTTCACAACCCACTGCTAACATATAGTATAATAAAGACATGTATAAGTTCATCAAGACAATTAAGCAATTAGTAGTGAGTCTCTACTTCATCTCCGAAGACCTCACTTTTATGATGTATCCAAACATTCGCAAATGTTAGGATGTATCAAAGACAACTGGGAGTCAATTCCCAAAGACAACTGGGAGCCACTTCCCAAAGACAACTGGGAGTCAATTCCCAAAGACAACTACTAGTCAATAAATAGAATAACGCAATTAAGTATAACGCAGTCATGTATGTAAGCAATCAAGTATAACACAGTCAAGTATAGGCGTTTTGAGTATTTGTACAAGTAAGCAAGTAGTTGAGCATGTATCTCCCCCAAGAGTTTAAAACAAGTACGAAAAGAGTAGGGGCTATGACTCACCTTAAGTCTATGAAATGAGAAATGAAAGTGGTAGTCGAATCGCGAAAGTCTCTAAGAGCAGCCTATAATAGAACGTTGCGACTTAGGTTTGGAGTAACGTCTAAGAATACGAAGAATTGCCCATATATGTATTGCATAATGTTCATGATGTAGTACTTAGTATATAGTGTAAGTCGTTGAATATAAGTGGTCTATGAAACATGTATAAGTTGTATATCTCTTACTACCGTTCGGGCCGACATAATTCAGAAGTCATGGAGTAAACGTTCGAGGAGCCAGGACACTTTAACTCGTAAATCCACAACTCGTCTCGACGGCTTACTCAATGAACTCCTCACATGAGGCTCCCTACTATTGTAGTATTTGATAACATATATATATATATATATAAGCTTTTTGATCTTTAATAATTATATGGTCTTTAGCCGTAGCTTTGCCGTGACCTTGGTCATTGTTACCATGATCTTGAGACTCAACCTTGGCTTTAGCCATGGTTGTGGTCTCGGCTTTAGGTCATTAGACCTCTTGGTCTCATCTAATTATAATGATTATATGGTAACTTTGGTCTAAAAATGGGCTGTTAAGAATTTGAAGAAATTTATCACTCAGAAAGCGTTTTCAGGGCTCGAGCTTCTTTATTCCTGAACGAAAACGTCGTTCCGGACAACTTTCGTGTTTTAACTTTTTGATGAATCGGACCAGAAGTGGGACTTTCAAAATCATAATTTGATCAGAATGCTATTTAGGCAGATTTGCCGTTTTGGTTTCGCTAACTTCAAATGGTCATAACTTTTGACTCGTGTACTCGTTTTGGGTGATTCAAATTGCTATGTTTTCCTTGTTAAGTCCTCTTTAACAGTAAGTAAGTGTCAAATATCAAAGTTATACTATTGTGGTCGTGGTTTTTCATAAAAATCACTAGTTTGCTTGTTTACTTGTCATAAGTTAACATATGTATACCAATACTCGTTTTATCCATTTTTAAACATCATGAACACAATACAAAGACCATATATAGCATGAAAGAAACATAATAAGCATGAAATGATATTGAGCAAGAAAGTGTATAAGGGTTTGCTTACAACTTTTGGCCTTAATGAAAAAGGGAAACTAGGACAAGAACTAGGACTCTAAACCTAAGCTTGTAAACCCTTCACCATAACTCTTGTAACCCTTGCTAGCCTTGATATAACCCTTGTGAAAATCATTTAACTTCAGCCCTAGTAACCTTGTGTAGCTCCTAATTCAACCATGGAATCACCAAACAAACTTAAGAACTAGGTAGAGAATACTAAGACCTTGAACTTTGGTATGTAATTTGTAACTTGAAGATCAAAGATGATGAAGCTATGGAATTATGTTGGGAAGTTTTAAATGGTGATGAAAAGAATGAAGAGATGAGTTTCCTTTTATAGTGCAAGTGAGGAGGTTAGCTAGTACTTACTTGTGGTTAAAATTGGAACACATGAAGTATAATGAACTAATGGTTAAAAACTAAACACATCTATGCATACTTGGTTGTTCTTAGACCACATACTTTCCTAGGCTTATTATCAAGCCACCAAGGCCACCATATACACGTTCATGGACAAGGGGAAGGGACTAGGTGGATGAATCTTGGCCTTATATAAGTTACGTAGTGAGTTTTGGTCCCGTTAATCGCTAACCGTAAGTTGTTAAGTCACGAAACGTAAAACCGGGTATCCTAAAAATATGAAACTTATAAATATGGTTAAACATGTCAATATAGTCCATAATAAAATATAAAATGAGTGGTAGGTTCTATCGGGTGCGAAAACCCTGCTAAAAACTGGAAACACGGGTCTAAAACGCGCAATTCGCGTAAAACGCTGAACTGAAAAACGTAAAATTCCGAAACTTTTGGAATTGTCCTAAAATGAGAGAAAATCATATTTCTATTGTTTATAATGTTTTATGGACATATCGGGATGCTAGAAGGACGTTTAAACCTAAAAGTAAATCTCGGACACGGCTTTGTGATTTTTGCAGAAATGATCCGACGAGCGTCAAACTCTCGGATTATCGTTAAAATAGTTTAACTTACGAGAATATGAAATAAAAATTTCTGAGATGAATAGTGAAAAGTGAATAGTAAAAAAGTGAATAGTAAAAGTGAATAGTAAAAAGTGAATAGTGAAATTTTCGGGAATAAAAGTTAACCTGAAATTGCGAATTGTTACAAACTCCAAAAACAACATCAAGTTCGACCGGCCTGCTGCGACTTGTACACATAACTAGTCCTACTCATGCTAAAGGTAAAAGCAAGCATCTAGATTGCGTGCAACACGGTGATGATCTATATATGCTCCATAAGAGCATTAGGTACCGTTGGTGCCATGGCTCCAAGCCGTGGGCATTTTTTACTGCCACGTCAGCAAAAAGCTCCACGGCACCAGAAATCTCACGACACCACATTTCAGGGGTATCCGTTGGCACCAGAATTTCTGGTGCCGTCGGCCATTTTTTTTTTCTTTTACATAAAATTAAACATACACAATATTAACTAAAATAAACTCCATTAATTAAAAAAAAAAAAAAAAAACAAAAACAAAAAAATACAAGCATTACAATTAAAAAAAAATGGTTGTATGAAAAAAGAAATAAAGGAAGTATAACTTATGTCCAAAGCCCAAATACACACAAAAAAAATGTGCAAAGCACAAAACACACAAAAAAAAAAAAAAAAAAAAAAAAAAAAAAGTGCAAAGCCCAAAAAATGGGTCGTCTTCTTCCTGCTGCTACTACCTGCAAACCACAGCAAAAAAAAAAAAAAAAAAAAAAAAAAAAAACCTTCCTGCCGTGGCCCAAGTCAACGATAAATATATATATATATATATATATATATATATATATATATATATATATATATATATATATATAAAAAAAAACCTTCCTGCCGTGGCCCAAGTCAACGATAAAAATATATATATATATATATATATATATATATATATATATATATATATATATATATATATATATATATATATATATATATATATATATATATACACATATATATAGCGATGGCGCTGAGCCGTCACCGCGGCGCGAGCACCGGTATGGTGCGCCGTCGATATTTCTTGGCTGGTGGTGATGGCGCCAGCCACCAGCCCACCGTACCCCATGCTCTAATAAACTAATGTTGCACACAAGACATGCTAAAGTGAAAAACAACAGCCAATATGTCCAGTAAATAATTACTTTGCTTGTAGGTCTATACACTCAAAATCGTCTTCAGTTCGACAACCACCAAAAATGCGCTTTTAGTTTGTGATGTAGCCATTTGCAATAAGTCGAAACGAAGAGTTTTATCCACATAAAACGTGAAATGATAATATAAATATATATTTCGTTCAAATAAGGTGTGCTGTGTGTTTATCATGACTACCACATGATGTTTTACATTTGGGAGAATTGCAAATATACCCAATAAAACTCAAAAACTTGCATATTTTTCAAAAATACAAAGTTTTTAATGCATGATGTACAATGCAAATTAAGCATGTGTTGGGTATATATGCAAATATGCAAGTTTTAGTGGGTATATATGCAATTGCCCCTTTACATTTTGTCTATTATATACTCCGTATTTTTTTAATTAGTCACAATATAATTAATCCTCTTATATTAAAGATTATAGTTATGAATAGGACCAATCAACTACATAATCTGCAATTTTTTTCTTTATGTTTATGTTGTTACGAACGTATGGAGGGTCATTTAAAAAGTAAAAATCTTTTAAAAAGCCTAAAAAGTGTTATTAACTGTTGGATCAAAAGAACTGTTAGATCAACAACAGGATGCGTGTTTTTCAAATAGGGGCATATTCGTCATTTGTTGATAAAATATCTTCATCTCTACTATACTCAATAAAAATCTCTTTTATACTCAATCAAATACATCATGAGTCGTGATTCCCTCTTACCTAATTTGACTTCAATTCTCATATCGATCAAAGACTAAAATATGAATGGGTTATCAATTTTGAATACCTTTTTGCAATATAGAGAATCAAACGATTCAGAAACAAAATAAATATAAAAGGTAAGATTTATCTCAATACTCTTAAATAAATTATTAGAAAACTTCACTTTTTTCAATAAACATTAGTTGACAAATTTGAAGAATATTTTTTGTTTCCCGATGAACATATCTATTCGGAACCAAGTTTTCTTTTAATCATGTTGATAAATATGGGTTTTGAGTGTGTGTTGATGAATGATAAATGATGATGATTATGGTTTGAGGAAATTACCAAAAAGGTACAAAAACATTTCACCATTTCAAGTTTTAGTCATGAAATGACATCTTTTCTCAATTTGGTTATGCTTGACTGCTCAACTGCTCTTCTCTATTATTTTTTCGACACGTGTCCTTTGCAAGTACAGAAAGTAGGTGAAGTATCCCTTTCAAGTACATGAGGTAGGTAGAGATATTTTATTAATTTTTATGAAATTACAAAAATACCCTCATATATTATATTATTATCACTCCACCTAACCCCACTCACCCCACCTAACTCCACCCACCTACCTCACCAGTCCACCACCACCACTGCTCGACCACTACCATTGCTGGACCACCACACCACCACTGCTCAACCGCTAGACTACCACTGCTTGACCGTCACTGCTCAACCGCTAGACCACCACCTCTCAACCACCACTGCTCAACCACTCAACCACTGCTCAAAATACTCAAAACATTTCCAAACCCAAACACCTTTGTAAACAAATCTTTTACTTGTTTAGTAACACCTCAAAAATTGTACACAATACTCGAATCACTTTACACTTAATGACTTCTAAATAAAAGTATAAGTTCATTAATATTAAACAAAAAAAAGCCTATCATTACAAAACAATAAGTACATGTATACATACCTCAATAGATCATTAAAAAAAAAAAAAAAAAAAAAAAAAAAAAAATTCCGACAGCGGGGCGTGGCAAAATCCGGCGATGGCAACAGCAGATCCACAAATCTGAGATCAACCTAAATCTAAGATCCACAAATCACAGATCCGCAAAATCCGGTGACGGCAGCAGCAGATTCACAGATCCACAAACCGACCCAACCATCAACGACAACGAAGAACGAGTAACTGAGAATCCATGTCACCGTCATTCACAGACCAACCTAAAGATGAAGACGAGTAACTGAGAATCTCCGGCGATCACAACAACATTCACAGATCCACAAATCTGAGATCACCTCTTTATCCACACAAACACAAATGGTCGTGATGGTGGTTGGCCAGTCGCGGCCAGATCTTGAGTGGTGGGGGAAGATGATTTCTTTGTGATTGGAAAGATGAAGATTTGAAGATCGGTTTGATTAAATATGATTGACGAAAGAATAATTATTTCCTCGTTGTTTTTTTCTATTTCGTATCTCCTTCCCCAAACATATACAGGGTTTGTATTTGGTGATCTTAAATCTTGATGAAGATATATGCACTTAGTGGTGGCAGACAAATAAGTATGAAATAATTGATATTTTAGTTGGGATGTTGATAAGTTATGTGTGGTGTGAGGTGGGTGAGGGTAGGTGTGTTAATAAAGAAGAAGGGTATTTTAGACATTGATTAAAAGTACTTTACATTAATAATATAATCAGTTGTACTTTAAATATTAAAAAAAAAAGACACGTGTCATAAAAGTAGTGAAGTTGAGCAATCGAGCAGTTGAGCATGACCAAATTGGGAAAGGGGGTCAAATCATGACCAAAACATGAAATACCTCAATGTTTTTGTACCTTTTTGATAATTTCCTCTTATGGTTTTTAGGTGTGTTCATGACGATGATTTATTATTGGTTTTGGGTGTATTCATGATGTTGATTTATTATTAATGTTGGAGAGTTGATTTAGTGATGTAATTATTAACACATTTGAGGGGTTTTTTTTTTTTTTTTTTTTTTATTTTATTTTATTTTTTTTTTTTGCATATAAGGTGTTTGATTAAAAATCTGTGAGGGTTATTTTGTTATAAAAAGGTGTGCTTTTTTTTGGTTAAAAAGTGACTGTACACTTACTTTTTATAATGTTTATTAGTTAGTTTTGGTTATCGGTTAATTTTGTTCATTATTTATTCAAGTAAGTGTTGTTCATTAGTTAATCAATTTTTCTAATAAAAACAAAATGTTTATCAGTTCATCGGTTATTTTTGGTATTGTTCATCAGTTATTTTTGATAACGTTCATCAGTTATTATTTATAATGTTCGGCAGTTTTCGAAAAAATAACGTTCTTTAGTTATTTTTTATATTGTTCATTAGTTATTTTTTTTGAAAAAATAACGTTCATCAGTTATTTAAAAAAAATAACGTTCATCAGCTATTTTTGATATTGTTCATCAATTACTTTTTATAACGTTTATCAGTTATTTTTTGATAACGTTCATCAGTTATTGTTCATTTTTAACGTGCGATATCTCAATCATAATATCGGATTTTAGTGATTCAAAATTCTGGGTAAATAATGGCCAAAAAGCTACAACTTTCTTGTTTTAAGTTTTGCAAAATTTAGCCTTTAAACTAGATAAAATTAAAGCCGAAAATGCCAAAAATTTCAAGAAAATCAACATCCACTTAAAAAGTTGAAAAAAAAGTTGCGATTCATATATCATAATGCATACCAAATTCAAGAGAATTAAATTTAAAAAATTATGATGAAATCGGTTTTTTAGAAAAGTTTGTCGTCTGAAAGTTATTTACGTTTGATGTTTTGTGTTGAAATTAAAAAAAAAAAAAAAAAACGGGTTAAAAGGATGAAAATGCCCCTAACCGAATTTAATAAAAAAAAAAAGTGAGGAGTAGATGGGTGACACGTGACACTGAATCGTAGGTTTTCTTGACTTTTTAATTAATTCAACTTTTTAGTGTATCACATCTCTATTTAAGCACAAAATCAAACGCATTTTTCCGGGCCACTTCTCTTTTAAATGAGTTGGGAGCACCTAACCATAGTATTATTTGTTTTTGGTAGGCCATGTATTAAATAGAAGGCTAGGAAAGGTCCTTGGTTTACTAACATAAAGTTAAGGGTTCAAACCTCGCAAGATGTGTATATTTGATGGTGGCTAGAGAAGGGTCGAAAATGGTTCCGATATTAACCCGTTGAGGCCGCATGCATCTTAGTCAAAAAGGCTTGCCCTCTGTGGCCGATAACCTGAATGAGGAAATTAACCTCGTCCGTTTTATTAAAAGGCCTGAAAATTTTATAATTAGGAGTATGATAACACTTTTACTATGCTTGATATTACTTTACTGATGAAACTTGGGGTTCGACTTAAGCATCGACAAGGGGAGATGATGTTTTTAGCAAGCAACACAAACTTTCTGTTTTTCCTTTCATTATAGCTGTCATTTCAGATAAGATTATAGTGCATGACCAACTCCCAATTCATGTTTACTGTGCTTGATGTCTGATCATAATCCAATAATTTCATATCTTAGGCTGGCGATTTTTCATAGATGAAAAAGACATACAACTTTAATACATGATATTCTAATCATGACAACAACACTGCTACAGAAACGGAAATTTAGGCGTCGGGAAACATCACATAACATGAGTTTTCAAAAGTACAAGATGCATGCTGTGCTAGCTTAAATGGTGCATCCTAGCTTCAGCTTCAAGTAATGATTGTGTTTACTTATACATTGGTATGCTCCATCAGCAATGGATTGCTCAGGTGCATATCTCTGCAATGGTAACACAAGTTAAGAAAAGAGTACACATTAGATTTGACTAACAAAACAAGAAACAGTTTACTATACATAACTTATATATGCAAGAGAAGTAAAAGTTAACGATTCTTTAACTTGCCTTTTACTCTTGTCGAAAAGTATTAGGTAAATAGGTTGATCATGAGAGAGGTAGAACAACTCTCGCAGTATGTATGAACACAAGGCAATGCTGTAAAAGAGTTAAAATTAATCATCTACAAAACATATCAAAACGGGTCCAAGATATACGTCATAACTTGTAGGGGGAGTATATGCAAAACAGTGAATATAGAGAGTAATTTATATTAAAGATAAAGATGTGATTGCTAGTCATATTTGTTGGGTTCAACTATGCAAGGAGAAATAGGAAAAGAACCATGGAAGTGAGACTGATTAATTTGTAGAGCAATGATATAAATGTTTGCAACCTCAATCGTTTTTGGAAGCTAGCTTTACTAAAGCCAACCGAGTTCTGTTTATTAGTACGGAGTGATAAAAGATGGCTACTTAGTTTAATAAATGCTTACCTCCCAAAACATACGGATAATATTATCCATAAGAAAGTATTTAGGCAACTCGATTCCTTATATGCTATCCAAACCTGAAAAGCAATAATTTGTATGTTCTTTGTTAGGATGAAAAAGATACAAGTAAAAGTATCCATAAACCACGTCCTCTCCTCTTTCTTTTGCGTCACCCCCCAATACTGACCGCCTAATTTTGACCTGATTTGAAATTGGCCCGTTTTGACCCGAATTACCCAACCCAACTTAAGACACCCATATTTCCATGTATTTTGCCAAGTGAAACTTGCTATAGAACCTAAAAATGGATCAAGAATAGTATGTCATAAAATGGTACATACCGAGAAAACCACAACATGAATATAGTTGTCAGTTGAAGTTGTTATCATGCACCTGTGAGCATTATCAATGTCAACTTTACATCACATAAGGTAGGATCAATAACTAAATAACATAACAGTTATTTTTTTCATGAAGGAGTACACTTCACAGACACACCACTGATCAGCCAATGATAATTTTTTAAAATAAAATGAAAGATACTAACGGCGTGAAAATTCTGGTTTGAAATGGAAATCCATCGCCAACAAGTGCATAAATCACAACTCCCACCATCAAGCAGCCTAGTGCAGCAAAGATTACTCTTGCGGTTATAACAGAAGGTCCCCGTGTGTGTCCCATGTCATCCCTAAACCAAATAAAATTAGAAGCATATGTTAGTATAAACTTTCACTGAGATACTTGATGGAACTTTTTGCTTTTATATAGGACCAACATACTTGTGTGTCGCGTTTATTACATTAAAGAAAAGTATGATATCCTAAGAATTAGTTTGAAATGACAAAATTTCAATATTGCGTAAGTAGTTATATAAATTTGAAACTGTATAAGTAACTGAATACAAAGGTGTTGTAAGTAGTTTATTTGGACGAAACCAAGTAACCTAATATAAGTAACAGATCACGTTGCCTAGTAACAATGACTGCAAGATGTTTTAGTAGATCGTAATATATGACACTTTTTTTAGCTGTAAGTCATTGTTTCTAGCATTAGATATTATAATAAGTGTTTGTGCAGTGTCTTAAGTAAAAGGTTTACATTTACCAAAATTAATTTTTGTATAATTTCCAAAGAACAAATTGTCCCAAATCACATTCTAGAGCTAAATATCTGCGTCCATGATGAATTGTATAATTCTCCTTTATTCTCACCTTTTCTCGCGTTTCGCCAACACAAAATGTATTGGATCTTTTAAAGATTCTTCAGGTGACAACTTGAACAACAGCAGAGCGATATATCCACAGATTGTAGCACTGGCAAAAAAAAAAAAAGACTATAGCGCTAATCCAAACAAGTAAAACGATTACATGTGTTACTATACTAATAAATAAAACGAAGATTACCTTCCAAACCAGAACAAAATAAAACAAAAAACAACTCTTATGATCCATCTAGATTCCTTATAGAAAAACCAAGCCTAAAAATTGCAAGTAGAAAACTATGTGTTAGGCCAGTAAAGTCAAATTGTAAAAATACAACTGCGCCAATTCTAATCCAGAATTTGTGGTCTATTATGTTGAATAAGCATGCGATTTCTTTACTTTGTATCAGGCACAGCAAGTGTCAACTGTAAAATTTTAAATTTGCAAAAGCCTTAGCACATAAAATGAGCTTTCATACCCCTATAGCAGATATATCTACGCAAAATCCTATCAATGCCACTTGCATCCACCTGCAACAAATTTACATAATCATTAATCTTATGCTACAAAAAAAGTGTTTTGATCGATTTCCGTCACATGCTAAAAGGAAAACAGAACTCTGATAAGAAGGACATATAATCTTAGCTTCTGGCTGGTTTACCTAGCTTGTGGGTCGAGACAAGAATAGAAGCCATCCATAACTAATCCGTAAGCAAGTGCAGCTACCATCACACATGCCAATATACTGAAAACAGTCTTTAAAGCTACAAGCAACAATGCGGATGCAGCCATTATGAATCCGGTAGTCTGCTTTCTTAGAGACAGAGAATGCAATCAAAATTTATAACTGATACTTATAGACTGATTTAGTAGGTTAGGCGGTTCTTTTCGCATAAATAGTACTGCCTAATTTTTAAATGTTACAGTAGATCAGATTTTAATGACCATACATATCTTTCTCTGCTTTGTCTTTCTAAAAGATATTATTATTTTGTGTATACTTCTTCCTATTATTTATTATTAGGACCCATTATCATGTTTTTCACGAGATATGTGTTTATTTGGTCATTTCTCTTTGTGCTGATCTTCTTCAACGAATACTAAATACTCGGACATTGCATAAAAACAAACTAAATGTTCCATCAACAATCAGTTTCAGCTGTGATATGATGTGTGTGCCTTGAAAGATACATTATGTACGTGATGACATTATATCTGTGTCTCATACATGGATGTATCATAGAAGTAAATGCATTCGTCCTCTACGTGCGGATTGGATGAAAAACCCAATCACAGCAATTGCAATTCAGCGCGTTGTAATCTTTTTATATTTCTAGTTGCTTGCTAGAATTTTAATGAAATTTTCCGCCACTCAAAACTTAACAATCCATATAATCTATGAATCAGACCACTTCCTTTTTTGAACTCTCTGACTCGCGTAATTGATACCTCTAACTAAACATGAAATCAGTTGCGAATTTGTTATATGATGCATTAATACAACACTAGATGACAATTAACAATAAACAGAAATATAATAGTATATGTTATATCAAAATGCATGAACCATGTGTAGAAGAAAAGATATACCAGTATAATTTAAATAATTTACGCAGTCATTTTCTCATGAATAAAACAAAGTTATTTTTTTGATAATTTGTCATTATTTCTTTGATGATCATGCATATCTTTCTTAGTTTTATCCTTAACCTCTCCTTTTCACCTATTTTAAACATTGAAATAGCACAATATACTACACCAAAACAAAGGGTTTGGGACGGACAAAAAAAATGGGACGACAAACGTAGTCCCAAATTGAAAAATGCGTCGTCCAAATATAATATTAGCAACGTGGTAAATCTGTCGAATGAGTTGAAAATAGCTTAAACATGTCTCAAATTTATATGAATATCAAATCATTCTATTCATCCAAAACAGTTCTATTATTACTATAATAACAACAACAGTACTCATTCCCGCCAGAGCGGGGTGTTGGGAATATTATTACTATTGTAATATTTTAATATTTTATTTGATAATTTTTTGAAAAATCCATAGCTGTGAGTTATGCTATTGCTAGGTCAAATCTTCATAGCAATACGACAGAAAATACATAACATTGAGTTCTCATAAGCAAAAGATATGATAATGTGCCTTTTAATTAAGGTGCATGAAAGCTTCAACCTATACGTTGGTATGAGCCATCAGCAACGGATCACTTGACTGCATATCTCTACAAAAGCAAAAAAAAAATATAAATAAATAAATAAATTAATAAAATTCAAGATAATGTAAGAAAATCAAGATTTTACTAATGAAAAATAGAATGCATTAGAATCCTATGTCATTTAATTAGTGACAATCAACATATAAACCAAATATAAACTATATATTTACGGCTAAGACCTCTAAGCTAAATCATTGTACTAAGATAGGCAGGACTGTGAAGAAACATCGATAATTTTTGTTTGACTTGCCTGCGACTCTTGTCGAAAAGTATAAGGTAAATAGGTTGCTCAGGTGAGAGGCGGAACAACTCCCGCATTATGTATGCACACACACCAATGCTGTAAAAGAGTGGAAAATAAAGATCATCTAAGCATCAAATCGAATTGCATCACTAAAAACATGTTAAGAATAATATCGGTCTTACATCTTAGATTTACAGTAAAACATACTAAAGTTGGTAGACAAATTTGTTGGACGTTAATTGTATAAGTCTTGTTGGACAAGGTTTATATGCAACAAACGAAAGCCAAAGGGCTAAACTAGTTAGTTTGTTAGTTAATAACCGAATAGCGGTTATGGTAGTTATTAAGTTAGTTACAGGAGGTTATACCCTTTCATGAAGGGACATGATGGTTCGGTAAAGGGCCTATATAAACAGATGTACATGTAACGTTTAGAGGTGTGTCTTAATAACAATGTAACAGATTTATGTTGTTAATAATATTAGAATCATTTTTGTCAATCTTGTGCTTGTTGAATTCGATCCTGGAAATCAAGACCTGTGCAACGATTCTTCATTGGCATCAGAGCCAAAGGTTCAAAACCTGGGAAAAACCAATCGAAAGTGAAGGGTCACAAGATTACAAGTTTGATTCAACTTCAAAGACACCAAGGAAAACACGCTGGGAACGGAAGTGTCTCGGTGGAAGAGTGTTGTTTCAAAACAGAAAAACGTGTTCTTACAGAAGATGATGGAGAAGCAGTGAAAGATTGCTACAAAAGGTTCATTGACATGGTGCAAGTACGCTATGAGACAACAAAGATGCCTTGATATGAAGAGAAGCCTGAGAAAGATGTGGTTGAGAGCAGTGATAATGCTAGGGTAAAAGATCCCCAAGGCAAAGAAAAAGATGATGCTGGAATAGGGGAAGCACTGGATGAAGATATGAACAAAACAACTAAGTTTGGAGTTAGTTTGGAAGGCAATAAGAACAACAGAAGAATACTAGGAATTTCTGTGGAAGAACGTATGACACAAAAGAAAGGAACAAAACTCAGGACGCTTGGAGAATAGAGGCATGCGACAGAGTTAGAGTTTTGTGGACAACGGTTTGAAGACCGACACAAGAAAGGAAGAAGGACAGGAAGTATTCGAAGAAGAGCATGCATGAAGATTCGAAGAACAAGACTTAAACAATTAGGGGGAATTATTGGTCGTTAATTGTATAAGTCTTGTTGGATAAGGTTCATATGCAACAAACGAAAGCCAAAGGGCTAAACTAGTTAGTTTGTTAGTTAATAACCGAATAGCGGTTATGGTAGTTATTAAGTTAGTTGCAGGAGGTTATACCCTTTCATGAAGGGACATGATGGTTCGGTAAAGGGCCTATATAAACAGATGTACATGTAACGTTTAGAGGTGTGTCTTAGTAACAATGTTACAGATTTATGTTGTTAATAATATTATAATCATTCTTGTGAATCTTGTGCTTGTTGAATTCGATCCTGGAATTCAAGACATGTGCAACGGTTCTTCAAAATTTACAGTATCAGTATTTGAATAAGGGTTGAAGTTAAAGATACTAATTTAGGCACAAAGAGGCGTCTAGATATATAATTTCTCTTCATTCTGTGACTATGGAGTGAAAAACAGATAGTGATCACATAGTTTCGGTAAATGATACCTCCCGGAACATGATAGTAACACCGTCCAAAAGCCAGCAGCTATCCAACTTGATTCTTTATAAGCTATCCACACCTGAATTGAAACAAATGCATATATAATACTTTAAAAAATATACTATGAAAAAAAGTAAGTTGCAAACTCCACCATTTGAGAAAGGAAGTGACTTATAGGTAGCCTATACATGATTTGATCTGTGAAATTAGTATTATTGGAAGATATGTGTATCAATATTGCACATAAGGTGGCTTCATGAGCCAATAAACAGAAAACTAGAATATAAGGTGGCTTCATGAGCCAATAACGTCTAATCGTGTCCTAAAGCAAGTATTAATTTATCAACAACTACAGACCATATCGGATTTATACCAATTGAAGAATAATTCCAACTATATAATACAGTACCAAAGTAAATGTTGTCTTAATGCTTTAAAAATTGATCAACTGTGAGTTGGAATGCAAACATATACCGAGAACACCACCATATGGATGTTGATGTCAATTAGCGTTGTTATCATGCACCTGTAGGCATTTTTCCATGTTAAATAGCTTTACATTGCCTATTGGGGATACAATAAGTTAATACTACGTATCAAAATAGTTCTTATCCATGAAAGAAATGTAATTTCTTTTGACTACTTCTATAAAATACTGTAAAGGAAAACTTACGGCGTGAGTACTTCCATGTGAAATGGAGATCCATCCCCGACAAATGCGTATATTAAAGCGCCAATCATCAAACAGCCTAATGCCGCAACAATTACTCTTGCTGTTACAACAGAAGGTGCCCTCTTGTAGCCCATGTCATCCCTAATCCAACAATGTTAATTACATTTGATGCATTTATCTCAATGTAAGTTTTTAACAAGATATTACTACCAAAATATGGCATGCATGTTAATTAGGAAGTTGTTCAATGTGAGTACTTAATGTAACTTTTAGCTCAATGTGACCAACAAACTTCATAGTCTTGTGAATGATGAATCGATCCTAGGAATTTGTTTAATACTCCCTCCGTCCCTAAATAAATGTCCAGATTGACTTTTCAAAGTCAAAATGGTTTAACTTTGACCTTAAATATTTTTTTTTGTGTTATATAATACATGATAAAAAATTATACCATTGAAAAATATACTTAAAACTAAATTTATTCATATATTTTGCATCAAATATTATAAAACACCAAAAAAAATTATCAAGATCAATGTTGAACCAGTTTGACTCTGAAAAGTCAAACTGGACATTTATTTAGGGACAGAGGTAGATGAAACTCAATGTTGTCTAAGTACTTAATAACAAATCACTTCGTCCCCTCAAAACAACACCACGTGCTACCAAGAAATGGCTTTCATCGACGCTTCTAGCAAATTCAAATTGTGCATAGTGAGAACCGTTTTTGAGTTTTAATATATTTTGCCTAGTATGTGATAAATAGAGTTGTCTTAAGAAGATTTTTACATGACAATATATAAAATTTAAAAACTTACATTCTCAAATCACACCGAAGAAACTAACAGGAAAATGAAAATAACGTTCATTGTTACCATTTTTGACGTCTCGCCAACACAAAATATATTGGATCTTTTGAAGATTCTTCAGGTGACAGCTTGAATAATAGCATAACGATGTGTCCACAAATAGCAACACTGTCAAGAAAAGAAAAGTTGACTGTAGCTCCAAGCCCATATTATAGAACTCGCACATGATAATTCTGATATGCAACACGCGCATAACAGAATAGCTTAGAGAAAGAGGTTAGGTGTTTATTACATGTAAAAACTACATTAACAGTAGTTGTTATACCAGAAACAAAACCATTAAGTCACAAATTAACCCAAAACCAACACCACTCTTCTCATGGGAATGGAAATATTATTCATATATAGTATTCTACAAGCAGAAGATCAATCACCTTCCAAACTAAAACACTGTGAAGATATAAAGAAGTCTTATGATCCATCCTGATTCCTTGTAGAAAAACCAAGCCTAAAGATTTTAAGTATAAAACCACATATCAGTCCAATTAATTCATATAGTTATATGAGATCTTTGCATTAATATAAGAAAATCTTAAGTGAAATGTATTGTGAAATACGTTTATGTCGTGAAGTTTACCTTTTGTGATTTAAGCGATTTTTATTTTAAAAAAATGACTATGCATTTTTGCAACAAACACCAAGGCCATCAGAATCATCGAAAAATGGAGGTCGGTTTGGTGATCATTAAAGAAGATGGTCAAAAGGATGTACGACTCATCTCAAGAGGGTTAGTTTGTTATTTTTCAATCTTGATATCAACTCTACTCTAAATCTTCTGAATGCAAATGAATTTTTGCATGTATAGAATTGTTACTCAATAACTCAATGTGCCTCTAAATGAAAATGTAACGGTAACGTCCGACTACTTATTTACATCGAATTATGATGCTATTTCTCTATCAAACATACATTACACAGTAACAACAACATCCTTAAAACTGAAATAAATATGCATACCCATATAAGCGATATATCTATGCCAAAATTTGTAAGAACCACTTGCATCCATCTGCACAAAATTTGACCCGAAATCTATTAATACTCTATATCATATAAATTTCATCAAATAAAAATTAAGAACGTTCTGTTGTTTTCTTCTGTCCAAAATGGAAGTGAGCTACGTTGTAAGTTTGTATTTAACAGAACTTTTCACTTTTTTATCAACTTCAAAATCAAAAAGCTTCTAGTCACCTAGCGCGTGGGTCAATACAAGAAGAGAAGCCATCCATGAGTATTCCATAAGTAAGCGCAGCTGCCATCACGCATGTTAATACGCTGAACAGGATTTTCAGTGCTACTAAAGACGCGGCCATTATTATTTATCCAATATCTCTTTTGTGAGGTTATGATCTATATAATTCAAAGACAATACCAACTCTATCTAGATCGATACGAATATATACTCTGATTCATTTTGTCCTAGCTTTTAATGTATTATTCATAAGTCTAAAAGAAAAGGCTAGCAAGTAGTTAGCGGCGGCTAAGATGGTGCCTAGTTTTCCAGGAGGGTCGTTTTATCTTTACATTGTATTGTAAAGTCTTCAAAGCACAACTTGATGTTCATTCTAGAAACTAAATTTTAATATAAGGCTAAAATCATCGCTAAAACACCCCAACTTTTTGCACAGTAAACATTTAGTGATTTCTTTTGAACCTCTAAAATGTTGACCAAATGTGAAAACACACCTTATCAAGAAACTAGGAAATGTAAAAGTTACAAGGCAGATGAAACGTTCAAAAGAGACATGTGTATGATCAACTAGCTAGCTAGCCATTTCGACCAGACTAGTGAAGGCTTTTGCATCAATGTTTATCAACATAATATCGTCATCATAATGGGAGGTCTCATAGTTTACTTATAAAGAAATGTCATTTAGATATGTCCTTGATTCAGGACTTTAAGCTTAAATTGTTTCAATGCAATATTTTTGTATTGAAGCTACGAATTAAAAAGTTAATACCCCAAAGTAATTTATTAAGGAATGGGGTGTTGGCATTATCGACCTTTAATTTGAAAAAACGTACTAATTCTTTATTGCTGAAAGAAATTCAAGGTAGTTAGATTCAATGTTAAACTGTATAAATGCAAGAACATACGTGAAACATGCTAATGTGCTAGATGAAAACACACAACTTGAATGCGTGATGCCATGATATACAAGCCATCGCATACATATTACTATGGAAATGGCTATTTCAACTTTCTCGCATCATGTCGACAAAAGTAATCGGCCATTCTAGCGAACAATGACTTAAGTAATCGACCCAAAGTCAGATTAGTGTACTATTGTTATATAAAAGAAGGTAAACACATTGATGGATATTGTACTTACACATTAGCCACACCCCGCTCAATAGTGGATCACTTCAGTATAAACGCCCAGACGTTAATATTGGATTCTGCAATCGGGTGTTAAACTTTATTCCTATTGAGATTCCGAATTCACAGACTTAGCAGGAGCCATAAGTTTTAGCTATCTCCTAAGTTTCACTTGGTAAGATCAACCAAATTTATCGAACCTTGAAGTGCAATCTCATCTTTAGGTAGAAGAAATTAATTTACAATCAATGTTTATTAATTAACAGATAATTCTTGCTATTGTTAGAATGAAATAAAGAACTTTCTTCTGTGTCAAAATCGCATCATAATAGTGGGCTACTGGGATGTACGAAACCAAAATACAAGTGCATGCTTTATTGCATGATACACAAGTCATCACATACACTCTTCTTATTATATTATGATCAAACTTGCCAAAGTTATTGATCATTGACAGAGCAATATTAATTTCTTAGAAATGAGAATTTATACTTTAAAAAGAGGAATTACGTTACGATAGAATTTCCATAGCTACCTGATGAATTCATGACGACCCTTAAAGATACTTGTCAAGAAAAAAAGTAGCTCTATCCAAATGTTGTCGGATTTTTTGTCATAAAAAGGAGACAGTCTAATTGTTGTAAACTGTACTAATGCATTAGCATCTCCTAATGAAATGGTTCAAGCTTCATCTCTGATTTAATTATTTCACAACATTTATACTACAATTCTATGTTACATGTCTTAAGCAAGACTTGAACCCATAATCAATTTGTTGAGGAGATTCAATTCTCACACAGCATGGGGTGCTATTGGGATCTAAGCCATTTTTTTTTTTTTTTGGTAAATGGGAGTAATCCTGCACCCTGGTAAATGTATTAACCAAAACGTTTAAGTACAATAGATATGGGTGAAATCCCATATCTCAGCCCGTTACATAGGCAAACAGCTTATATAGCAAGATACTTCCTATTTTCTAAACAATAAAACAAACCACTACTCAAATGATAACATAAGACAAAACGAAATAGAATTACTTCCTACGACCTTGAAGCTTGGTGTCATACATGGCATTAAAAGCATCCGAATTCCCTGGAAGATCATAAACCTGGTTTGCATAGTCATCGTAGTCATAATCATCTTCAAACTCTTGGCCACCACCGAATAGATTAGCAGACTCATCAAATGGGTTAGTAACCAACTCATCTTCAGAATCAGAAACCTCTATCTCTCCCACCTTAGAGAAAGGGTTAACTCTCTTAGTAGAAGAGGTGGGCGGAGTACAAGAATCACTAGTTTTAGGAGCCATAACCGACTCCTTCTCTTTCAAATCGCTCACAAAGGGGTTCTTGTGATGCATTACCTGTCTTAGTAGACTCATCTTCATTAACTTCCATTGTACGACCAGAATCCCCATCCATGTTGGTGTCATTAGTAGGAATGCCGAAAGCATTCGTATATTCCATATTAAGATCATCAAACTGGTTAGATGTAGAGATCTTCGTTCCACTTGAACTAGCTACATGAGAAGCATTCATCTTATTGCCATCCACTTTCTTAGGTTCAGGAGGAGTCTTTTTGGGTCGATTCTGAAACTGCTTACCCACAATAGGTTTAGGAACCCCTCGTTGACCCGGAATAGTAGAACCACCTTGTTTCCCTTTCTTCTTATTATTGACAGTCTTAAAACCATCATTAACAGTCATAGTAGGCTGGATAGGAGGTAACACAACTTTAGGACAATCAATAAGAGTATGGCCAAAAATCTTACACTTATCACAACGCGGTGGTGCCATGTCGTTTCTTTGAATACAATATATTATGAGTTTAATTCTCGTATATGTAGGTTTGTCTTTGAGGAGAAAAGAAAAAAATTAGTATTGGCGTAATAAATATGGAAAAGTATGGCATGCTTTCTGCTTGAACTTCTGGGCCTAGAATAGAATGAAGGTTTAGGATTCATGGGCCGATACCCAAAGCAAGTTTTCATTCTAAAATGTGACTCCCATATAGTAATATATAAACGTTTTCACTAAAAATATATAAAAGATCATAGTTCTGACTTCTGATCATATTGTGTATATATATGTTTATATGCTTTTTTTTTTTTTTTTTTTTTTTTTTTTTTTTTTTTTTTTATATATATATGTTTATATGCTTTTCTACTCATATGCATTTATCCTTAGTTCTGACTTCTGATCATATTGTGTTTACCCTTAGGTATGAGCGCCTACATACACATATATACTACATATTTGCTCACACAGTCACACGTATACGTGCACATATTTTTTGGGTAAAAATATACGTGCACATATACATACCAGAGGTACTTTGCTAAATCTTGCCGCCACATTTGATTTGGAGGTCTGAAGATGTGATTAATTTTACCTCTAAAATCATATGGCGTTGTCTTGTTGTTTGTGGAAAGAAAAATTATAGACATCTTATAATTATTTATTTTGAAAAATTATTGAGAGATATAAAGATGTGGCTAACTGCATGACCACGAGGTTTTGTTGATTTATGAAAGAGTGAAGAATACACATTTATTATTTGACAATTCAACAACATATTTGGGGTTGACTTTTCGTTGAATATTGTACTCCAGTCAAATACTCAATACTCCAGTCAAATACTCAATACTGTACTATTCAAAATCACAAAACGACTTTTGCGAATGAGAACTTGACATATACAACACTTAAATTCATGCATCATTAAATATGATGTTGATCATCAGGATAACTTCTCGCTTTAGTTACTCCATATGATTTAGTCATATGAATCTAAAATTGTTACCATAATATATGTAATGGGTTACAAATATTTTTCTTATAACTTGATGTTTAACTTTCATTTCCATTAAGTTCAATCAAATTATACTTTAACACTGAATACATTTTTTTGAGAATTTTGCTACTAAGAAAACCGACAAAAAATAAATAAAACTCCTCCACCTTTGGCCATTTTTGGCGAAACCGAATCCCTTAACAACCCTAAGTTTCTATACTAGCAATTCTTTTATTATATTCGATAAATCATGTTAGTGTAATAAATACGTTTGGTTTCTCAGTATAATATTAATTAGTTTTGTTTTTCGTCCAATTGTGGTGCGTTTGAGTCAGATCGATATTTAGATTTATATTTTTTATAATCGCAAAAGGTTTATTAATCTTAACATTTATTACTATCTTGTTCAATCATTGCATCAGTGCACACCATTGTTGACTATCATCTTGATATTTATATCCCTTATTCTTGGCATGCTTACAACATGTGACGTGACTTTGTGTTTCTTTATTAAAACCCTAACATAACTTGTTAGGGTTTTCTGCGTTCGTTCTAAGATTAGATGCTATTCGTTCTTCTAGGTTTTTTTGTTCGAGTTTCTTGTAATGATGAAGGGTTTTTTTGATTCGGATGGAGAAGGAGAAAAGAAGAAAAAGAAAAGAAAAAAAAAAAAAAAAAAAAAAAAAAAGAAGAGAAAAAGTGAGTCGAGTGATGCCAATATGGTATCGTCATCGTCGATTATCGACTCAAGCTTCCCGACTCTTTCTGAGTTAGCTTCTAAGGATCGTTCGAATGAGCATTTTCCTGGTGTAAATGCATCAAGTGTGCATGGTATGAATAATCAAGGCCAAACTCCTACAGGTTGATTCCCGGCTGGTGCACTTCCAATGAATCTTGTAGCCTGTTTGGTAAAAAAAAAAGGCAAAGAAACCCTAATACGATATCTCTCTCTGGCGACAAAGAGCGAATACGATCAAAACATTAATTAAACGATCGTAACCCGTTTAGTTCCTTCCTCCCTCTCCATCGTGGGTCGGTGTAAGTAATCAATTGGTGTTTGATAGTTTCTTTATTTTATTCGCTATTTGTTTGTCCTATATTCGCTTTGTTCTATCCATACGATCTGAATTGCTATCTTCATCTAACGTGGGTCGGTGGGATTTATTGCTTATACTTGGTCTCTATTCTATTAGCTTTATCTTGTTGGATGCTCCTCATGATGGGAGCAGGTTAGTTTTGTTGCGCTTTAAAGTCTAAACCCTAATCTTGCGATTAGGGTTTTCTGTTGTTATTGGTTTTGCATGATTGCTGGGAATTGAGTGTGGCTATTGGTGTTCTGATTTTGGTAGTGGGTTATTGAGAGATGGAAAAGGGGTTTTTGACTAGTAAGACTGCGACTAAGGGTACTAATGAATCTGGTTCAAACGATGCGAACACGGGTACTAATGTTGTATTGGCTGCTCGTATGAGTAGGCTTAAGGGACACGAGGGTAATTTGGGTGTGCAACATGTACGTTTGGAGAACCCTAGTCTTGAATCTAGTAAGATTGATAGTAACTTGGTTGGGAGCAAACATGACCTGGTGGAGCCGGTTTCACTTGGTAATATTCAAAAGGCCACTACTAGTTTTGGTGAGTTGAGTACACCCTCAATGATGAACCCTAGTAGTGTTAGTTTGACTGTGGATGATACACCTGATTGTTCTATGAATGGTACTCAGACAGTGGAGCCGATTCCACTTATGAAAGATACATCACATGGTGACGACTTGGAGCCGGTTACAAGTGCTGAAACTGTGAAGCACTTGTTATCTATTCCGTCTACCTCTTTCACTAAGTGGGCTAACCCATTTTCAAAAGTGGGTGAGGTTGTGGTTTCTGATAGTGATGATGATGAGGTTCTTAACACGTTCGACGAATCAGCAAATCTTTTTGGTGGTGGTCATGAGCGTGAAGATGAGTTTGATGACTATGATGATTATTCGAATCAAATTTATGATCTTCCAGGGAATTTAGATGCTCTTAATGCCATTTATGGCTTTAATTTCCAAGGTCGTAGGAAGTAGTTTATCTTTTTGTCAGAGTCTCTTAATATCATGTGGTTAGTGGTTTTGTTTTCTTGTTTAGAAAATAGGAAGTATCTTGTTATGTAAGCGATTCACCCATATCCGTTGTACTTAAATGCTTTTTGGAGTAATATATTTACCGGGTCGTTGACCTTTTACCAAAAAAAACAGCCAATATGTCCGGTAAATAATTACTTTGCTTGTAGGTCTATACACTCAAAATCGTCTTCAGTTCGACAACAACCAAAAATGTGCTTTTAGTTTGTGATGTAGCCATTTGCAATAAGTCGAAACGAAGAGTTTTATCCACATAAAACGTGGAATGATAATATAAATTTATATTTCATTCAAATAAGGTGTGCTATGTGTTTATCATGACTACCACATGATATGCATGTTTTACATTTTGTCTTATTATATACTCCGTATTTTTTTAATTAGTCACAGTATAATTAATCCTCTTATATTAAAGATTATAGTTATGAATAGGACCAATCAACTTCACGTGAGACTTTTTTACGAGAACCATCTTATCTGCGAGAACTGAGAGAACCATAAAAAACATACATGCACGCTTTCAATAATTGTAGTTTTGCACATATGTTCTAAAAACAACATATATGTTTTTAAAAAAACAGAGTTGTTCTAAAGAATTTGATAAGAAATTGAAAATACAAAATTTTTCTTTAAAGGTGTGCATGTATGTTCTTATAAAGTGTGCAACGACAATTTTGCGGCCGGGTGTAAGGTTTTCATGAAAAAAGATGATGAGTTCATGATGATATAAAAGAACATAGGTGGATACTTACGATTATTGATGATTTCATGTATTTTTATTTTGTTTTAAAAAGCATGCATGTATGTTTCTGGTGGTTCTCTCAGTTCTCGCTGATAAGATGGTTCTCGCAAGAAAGTCTCCCTCAACTTCATAATCTGCAATTTTTTTATTTATGTGTTGTTACCCACGTATGGAGGATCATTTAAAAAGTAAGGATCTTTTAAAAAGCTTAAAAAGTGTTATTAACCGTTGGATCAAAAGAATTGTTAGATCAACTACAGGATGCGTGTTTTTCAAATAGAGGCATATTGGTCATTTGCTAATAAAATATCTTCATCTCTACTATACTTGATAAAAATATATGCTATACTCAATAAAATACATCATGAGTCGTGATTCTCTCCTACCTAATTTGACTTCAATTCTCATATTGATCAAAGATATAATATGAATAGGTTATCAATTTTGATATTTTGAATACCTTTTGGCAATATAGAGAATCAAACAATTCAGAAGCAAAATAAATATAAAATGTAAGATTTATCTCAATACTCTTAAATAAATTATTAGAAAACTTCACTTTTTTCAATAAACATTAGTTGACAAATTTGAAGAATATTTTTTGTTTCCCGATGAACATATCTATTCGGAAACCCAAGTTTTCTTTTAATCATGATGATAAATCTGGGTTTTGTGTGTGTATTGATGAATGATAGATGATGATGATTATGGTTTTTAGGTGTGTTCATGATGATGATTTATTATTGGTTTTGGGTGTATTCATGATGATGATTTATTATCAATGTTGAAGAGTTGATTTAGTGATGTAATTATTAACACATTTGAGGTTTTTATTTTTATTTTTTTATTTAATATAAGGTGTTTGATTAAAAATCTGTGAGGGTTTTTTTGTTATAAAAAGGTGTGATTTTTTTTTTTTTTTTTTTTGGTTAAAAAGTGACTGTACAAGTTTGTATGTGATCCACTTACTTTTTATAATGTTCATCAGTTAGTTTTGGTTATCGGTTAATTTTGTTCATCATTTACTTTTGACAATGTTCATCAGTATATGTTAGTATTGTTCATTAGTTAATCAATTTTTCTAATAAAAACACAATGTTTATCAGTTCATCGGTTATTTTTGATATTGTTCATCAGTTATTTTTTATAACGTTCATCAGTTATTATTTATAATGTTCAGCAGTTTTTGAAAAAATAATGTTCTTCACTTATTTTTTATATTGTTCATTAGTTATTTTTTTCGAAAAAATAATGTTCATCAGTTATTTTTTATATTCTTCATCAGTTATTTTTTTTAAAAAAAATAACGTTCATCAGTTATTTTTGATATTGTTCATCAATTACTTTTTATAACGTTTATCAGTTATTTTTTGATAACGTTCATCAGTTATTGTTCATCTTTAATGTGCGATATCTCAATCATATCATATCGGATTTTAGTGATTCAAATTTCTGGGTAAATAATGGCCAAAAAGCTACAACTTTCTTGTTTTAAGTTTTGCAAAATTCAGCCTTTAAACTAGAAAAAATTAAAGCCGAAAATGCCAAAAATTTCAAGAAAATCAACATCCACTTAAAAAGTTGAAAAAAAGGTTGCGATTCATATATATCATAATGCATACCAAATTCAAGAGAATTAAATTTAAAAAATTATGATGAAATCGGTTTTTTTTTAAAAGTTTGTTGTTTGAAAGTTATTTACGTTTGAAGTTTTGGGTTGGAATAAAAAAACGGGTTAAAAGGATGAAAATGCCCTCTAACCTAATTTAATAAGAAAAAATGGGGGAGTAGATGGGTGACACGTGACACTAAATGGCAGGTTTTCTAGACTTTTTAATTAATTCAACTTTTAGTGTATCGCATCTCTGTTTAAGCACAAAATCAAACGCATTTTTCCGGGCCACTTCTCTTTTAAATGAGTTGGGAGCACCTAACCATAGTATTATTTGTTTTTGGTAGGCCATGTATTAAATAGAAGGCTAGGAAAGGTCCTTGGTTTACTAACATAAAGTTAAGGGTTCAAACCTCGCAAGATGTGTACATTTGATGGTGGCTAGAGAAGGGTTGAAACTGGTTCCGATATTAACCCGTTGAGGCCGCATACATCTTAGTCAAAAAGGCTTGCCCTCTGTGGCCGATAACCTGAATGAGGAAATTAACCTCGACCGTTTTATTAAAAGGCCTGAAAATTTTATAATTAGGAGTATGATAACACTTTTACTATGCTTGATATTACTTTACTGATGAAACTTGGGGTTCGACTTAAGCATCGACAAGGGGAGATGATGTTTTTTTTGGGGTAAAAGGGAACTTCCACCCTGGCAAAATATATTAACAAAAAAAAAAACCGTTTCAAGTACAGTGGAATGTGGCTGAAACGCCACATTAACCTCAAGCAACCGCTTGAACAACCCCTATATCATTTATGACATGCCATAAATGAACAACTAGCTACCAACAACTAGAACAACCATTGACAACAAAAACGACATGCAAAACAAATAAACAAATCCTAATAAAGAGATTACTTCCTCGAACGGCCTTGAAGCTTGAAATCAAACTGCTTATTATATTCCTCAAATTGCCCAGGTAAATCAAAGACCTGGGGCGCATAATCGTCAGAAAGATAACCTTCGAGCTCGTCATGTCCTCCAGCTGATGAAATGTAACTATCCATAGGATCATTTGGCTCAAACACCTCATCTTCACTTTCAGAAACAACCACTTCACCTACCTTAGAGAATGGGTTGCCCTTCCTTATACCATCAGCCACCGGAACGGGTTTCCCATTATCATCCACAAGGGTACCTTTCCCTTCAATAATAAGTTGTTCAAGCTTCCCAATTTTCTCAACAATAGGAGTGGTCTTCATAGGCGACGGAGAAGTAGTTTTAGAAGAACTAGAAGTAACTTCAAGAGTATCTGTAGTGCCAATCACAGGTTCCAAAACCGAATCTTGTGCCTTAAGCACATCAAAGTTGTTCTTCAACTCAACAAAGTTGATATCCTCCACCCAATTATTATTCTTACCTTGGTCATCCCGGGAAGGAGCCGTACTACTAGTAGGATCAATCGTAGGTTCGTTACAAGAAGTAGAACTTACATTAACAGTTGGAGGACCTATATTTGATTGGTTAGACGTCGACGCTCCTCCATTCTTTGGCTTAGTAACCGGCCTATAGTAATACGACACTTTAGGCTTATGAAAACGAATCCCATCAACCTGACGATTAGTACCATGAAGCTTACCTTTACCTTTCTTCTTAGAGGGTTCAACGAAACCCTCTTCATCAACCAACACTTTATCATTCACAACCTGTTTCACTCGCTTAGTACATCCATCATCATTGTGATCAAAAACTTTACAAGTCTCACATCTTGGCGGCTTCCACTCATATTCAATATCAATCGTTACCAATGAATGACCGGACCCATTAGGGGAGGGGATAACAACCACAAGAGAGTCAAGTAAGGCTTCCTTAGAAGACACTTCCACAAGGGCCCTAGCATAGGAAATACGACCCCACGACTTAAGGCACATCGTACTCGTGTAGGAATCAAGCATGATAGGATGACCAATTTGCGTTGTGATTAAACTAAGACCTACCTCAGAATACGCCACAACCGGAATATTATGAAGTTTAACCCAAACAGGGGCTAAAGTTATATCATCTTTTGTAAGAGTAGTATTCGGGGTCCAAATATTTAGAAAGATAGGAACCAATCGTATCAACCATGGACCTTCTTCCAACACCCTCTCCATACCCTCTTTGGTTTCAAATTGGAAAAAGAAAAAACCATTATTAAGCATAACCCTTTGTAAACCAAACTTTGCCCAAGTATTTCGAACGTAATTTTCAACAACCGGGAAAGTGAGTCTCTTACCAATGAAATAACCATACAACGTATTAGCGAATCTAGAGCGTACCTCATTGACAGCTTCCAAAGGGATGGTGACATTAGCACCAGCCACACAATTTTCATTTCGCATCTCCGAAATCTTAACGGTCTTCTTAAGTGTTTTATCCTTAAGCATATCCGCAAAAGATAGAGGATTAGAACCTGATTGAGTCTTTGGCACACTCGAATCAGCCGTACCCGGACAATAATTACCATCATCATGAGCATCCTTGTGTTGTGTCGACTCATTATCAATGTTAATAGGAGTCGTATCAATCATATTCACATTAGATTCATACGTTTTAGCCGACTTAGACGCACTACTATCACCACCAAGATCATGTTCCAACGTTCCCCCGCCTTTATCCCTCTCTCTCGTAACACCCATCATGAATAAATCACAGCAACAAGACCCTCAAAACCGCATCCAGACCAACGCCAAAATCACAAACAATGAAACCCTAAACGCTTAGAGTTACCAACGTTATAATTATCGACTTACTAGAAGAAAAACCGCCTAAAGAATCCAACTAAATTAAACCCTAATCGACCCAACAAAGAACCGAGAAGAGAATAAATCAGAAGGAGACAAAAACGATTCTAAAGTAATATAGAGTAAACAACTCGGTAAAAACAAAACAATTAATTGCTATGTTCTACCCTTTGCGGCACAATAATTGGCAATCAGTAAAAACAAAACAATTAATTCCTATGTTCTATGATAGTGGGTCATAGAAAGTAGTAATTAATTAATGTTAGGATTCAATAAAGATCACGAATTAATATGGCAAAAACGGAAGAAAGATTAGGCAATGATGAAGATCGCCGTTTATCGCCAGAGAGAGCAAACGAGGGTTTTTTTTATAGGGGAGATGATGTTTTTAGCAAGCAACACAGACTTTCTGTTTTTCCTTTCATTATAGTGCATGACCAACTCCCAATTCATGTTTACAGTGCTTGATGTCTGATCATAATCCGATAATGTCATATCTTAGGCTGGCGATTTTTCATAGATGATAAAGACATACAACTTTAATACATGATATTCTAATCATGACAACAACACTGCTACAGAAATGGAAATTTAGGCGTCGGGAACATCACATAACATGATTTTTCAAAAGTACAAGATGCATGCTAGCTTAAATGGTGCATCCTAGCTTCAGCTTCAAGTAACGATTGTGTTTACTTATACATTGGTATGCTCCATCAGCAATGGATTGCTCAGGTGCATATCTCTGCAATGGTAACACAAGTTAAGAAAAGAGTACACATTAAGATTTGACTAACAAAACAAGAAACACCAGTTTACTATACATAACTTATATATGCAAGAGAAGTAAAAGTTAACGATTCTTTAACTTGCCTTTTACTCTTGTTGAAAAGTATTAGGTAAATAGGTTGATCATGAGAGAGGTAGAACAACTCTCGCAGTATGTATGAACACAAGGCAATGCTGTAAAAGAGTTAAAATTAATCATTTACAAAACATATCAAAACGGGTCCAAGATATACGTCATAACTTGTAGGGGGAGTATGCAAAATAGTGAATATAGAGAGTAATTTATATTAAAGATAAAGATGTGATTGCTAGTCATATTTGTTGGGTTCAACTATGCAAGGAGAAATAGGAAAAGAACCATGGAACTGAGACTGATTAAGTTGTAGAGCAATGATATAAATGTTTGCAACCTCAATCGTTTTTGGAAGCTAGCTTTACTAAAGCCAACCGAGTTCTGTTTATTAGTATGGAGTGATAAAAGATGGCTACTTAGTTTTGATAAATGCTTACCTCCCAAAACATACAAATAATATTATCCATAAGAAAGTATTTAGGCAACTCGATTCCTTATATGCTATCCACACCTGAAAAGCAACAATTTGTATGTTCTTTGTTAGGATGAAAAAGATACAAGTAAAAGTATCCATAAACCACCTCCCCTCCTCTTTCTCTTGCGTCACTCCCCAATACTGACCGCCTTGTTTTGGCCTGATTTGAAATTGGCCCGTTTTGACCCGAATTACCCAACCCAACTTAAGACACCCATATTTCCATGTATTTTGCTAAGTGAAACTTGCTATAGAACCTAAAAATGGATCAAGAATAGTATATCATAAAAGGGTACATACCGAGAAAACCACAACATGAATATAGTTGTCAGTTGAAGTTGTTATCATGCACCTGTGAGCATTATCAATGTCAACTTTACATCACATAAGGTAAGATCAATAGCTAAATAACCTAACAGTTATTTTTTTCATGAAGGAGTACCCTTCACAGACACACCACTGATCAGCCAGTGATATTTTTTTTAAATAAAAAAGAACGATACTAACGGCGTGAATATTCTGGTTTGAAATGGAAATCCATCACCAACAAGTGCATAAATCACAACTCCCACCATCAAGCAGCCTAGTGCAGCAAAGATTACTCTTGCAGTTATAACAGAAGGTCCCCGTGTGTGTCCCACGTCATCCCTAAACCAAATAAAATTAGAAGCATATGTTAGTAATAAATTTTCACTGAGATACTTGATGGAACTTTTTGTTTTTATATAGGACCAACATACTTGTGTGTCGCTAAGAAAAGTATGATATCCTAAGAATTAGTTTGAAATGACAAAATTTTAATGTTGCGTAAGTAGTTATACAAATTTGAAACTGTATAACTGAATACAAAGGTGTTGTAAGTAGTTTATTTGGACGAAACCTAGTAACCTAATATAAGTAACAGATCACGTTGCCTAGTATTCTAGTAACAATGACTGCAAGATGTTTTAGTAGATCGTAATATATGACACGTTTTGTAGTTGTAAGTCATTGTTTCTAGCATTAGATATTATAATAAGTGTTTGTGCAGTGTCTTAAGTAAAAGGTTTACCTTTACCAAAATTAATTTTGTATAATTTCGAAAGAACAAATTGTCCCAAATCACATTTTAGAGCTAAATATCAACGTCCATGATGAATTGTATAATTCTCCTTTATTCTCACCTTTTCTCGCGTTTCGCCAACACAAAATATATCGGATCTTTTAAAGATTCTTCATGTGACAACTTGAACAATAGCAGAGCGATATATCCACAGATTGTAGCGCTGGCAACACATTTTTTTTTATTTGACTATAACGCTAATCCAAAAAAGTAAAACAATTACAAGTGTTACAATACTAATAAATAAAACGAAGATTACCTTCCAAACCAGAACAAAATAAAACAAAAAAAAACTCTTATGATCCATCTTGATTCCTTGTAGAAAAACCAAGCCTAAAAATTGCAAGTAGAAAACTATGTATTAGGCCAGTAAAGTCAAATTGTAGAAGTACAACCGCGCCAATTCTAATCCAGAATTTGTGTTCTATTATGTTGAATAAGCATGCGATTTCTTTACTTTGTATCAGGCACAGTAAGTGTCAACTGTAAAATTTAAAATTTGCAAAAGCCTTAGCACATAAAATGAGCTTTCATACCCCTATAGCAGATATATCTACGCAAAATCCTATCAGTGCCACTTGCATCCACCTGCAACAAATTTACATAATCATTAATCTTATGCTACAAAAAATGTGTTTTGATCGATTTCCATCACATGCTAAAAGGAAAACAGAACTCTGATAAGAAGGACGAGTTTTTTATTTGACCATTGTGGTTAGAAAAAATAAATACAGGATTGTAGTAGTTTGAAAAATAATTACAGTATCCTATTGCTTTCTTTTCTTTTTGTTTCTCTTTCTTTGCACATTAGAAAAAAGTTTGTAGTGGTCGATAAATCAAAACACGAAAGCCATACGTGACCTCCTAGTTTTGGAGATCACAACTCCCAATCATATTGCAGATTTGCAACACACTCGTCACTAGTCGACCGGTCATTCCTCTTCTTTTGGCTGTCTTTTGGCTGTCTAGAATAAAAATAATATTAAATGTGATTGTTGTAATTTTTTATTATTATTTATTATTATTATTATTATTATTATTATTATTATTATTATTATTATTATTATTATTATTATTATTATTATTTTATTTTTTATTTTTTTTTTTGGTATTGAGATTATCCATTCGACATCATATGAATTGATTTTTATGTTGAAGAAATGTGTTGCATTATGGACATGTAATATTTTTGAAATCTTTTCACTCAAATGTTCTGGCGAATCCGGATGCGGTTATTCATTTATTGGCATGTATATTCATAGATTAATGATTAAATGTGTGACAACATCAAGGTTATTCAAGTTGTCATGTAATCTTTGTTTTTGTAAATCAATTATTGTTATTATGAAGTAGGCATACAAAAGAACATGTTTCTAATTAAAATAAAATTGATTTTTTTAAACTGGAATGAATGCAGGAAAAAGAAACGTGTGAAGGCACCAAGCCTAGATTGTAAATACTATAATTTCAAAGAAAAAAGAAAAATGACACTTTGTTGTAAATAAATTTTCAAGTACAAGGTTTGTGTATATATGTTTTTGAACTACCACAGTTTAACAAAAAACTCTAAGAAGGACATATAATCTTAGCTTCTGGCTGGTTTACCTAGCTTGTGGGTCGAGACAAGAATAGAAGCCATCCATAACTAATCCGTAAGCAAGTGCAGCTACCATCACACATGCCAATATACTGAACAGAGTCTTTAAAGCTACAAGCAACAATGTGGATGCAGCCATTATGAATCCGGTAGTCTGCTTTCTTAGAGACAGAGAATGCAATCAAAATTTATAACTCATACTTATAGTCTGATTTAGTAGGTTAGGCGGTTCTTTTCGCATAAATAGTACTGCCAAATTTTTAAATGTTAGATCAGATTTTAATGACCATACAAATCTTTCTCTGCTTTGTCTTTCTAAAAGATATTATTATTTTGTGTGTACTTTTTCATATTATTTATTATTAGGACCCATTATCATGTTTTTCACGAGATATGTGTTTATTTGGTCATTTCTCTTTGTGCTGATCTTCTTCAACGAATACATATCTTAGAAATTAAAATAAGCAAACTCGAAAAAATATTCTTAACCCAAGTAAAAACTTTTTTATAACCATAGTTATGAAACCCTTCTATCTAATTTTTCTTCATCTTGTCTGTACGTATTCTTGTGTTCGTGTTACATGTACACAACTTGCATGTTGCCAAGAAAATACTCGGACATTGCATAAAAACAAACTAAATGTTCCATCAACAATCAGTTTCAGCTGTGATATGATGTACTATGTGCCTTGAAAGATACATTATGTACGTGATGACATTATATCTATGTCTCATACATGGATGTATCATAGAAGTAAATGTATTCGTCCTCTATGTGCGGATTGGATGAAAAACCCAATCACAGCAATTGCAATTCAGCGCGTTGTAATCTTTTTATATTTCTAGTTGCTTGCTAGAATTTTAATGAAATTTTCCGCCACTCAAAACTTAACAATCCATATAATCTATGAATCAGACCACTTCCTTTTTTGAACTCTCTGACTCGCGTAATTGATACCTCTAACTAAACGTGAAATCAGTTGCGAATTTGTTATATGATGCATTAATACAACACTAGATGACAATTAACAATAAACAGAAACATAATAGTATATGTTATATCAAAATGCATGAACCATGTGTAGAAGAAAAGATATATAATTTAAATAATTTACGCGGTCATTTTCTCATGAATAAAACAAAGTTATTTTTTTGATAATTTGTCATTATTTCTTTGATGATCATGCATATCTTTCTTAGTTTTATCCTTAACCTCTCCTTTTCACCTATTTTAAACATTGAAATAGCACAATATACTACACCAAAACAAAGGGTTTGGGACGGACAAAAAAAAATGGGACGACAAACGTAGTCCCAAATTGAAAAATGCGTCGTCCAAATATAATATTAGCAACGTGGTAAATCTGTCGAATGAGTTGAAAATAGCTTAAACATGTCTCAAATTTATATGAATATCAAATCATTCTATTCATCCAAAACAGTTCTATTATTACTATAATAACAACAGTACTCATTCCCGCCAGAGCGGGGTGTTGGGAATATTATTACTATTGTAATATTTTAATATTTTATTTGATAATTTTTTGAAAAATCCATAGCTGTGAGTTATGCTATTGCTAGGTCAAATCTTCATAGCAATACGACAGAAAATACATAACATTGAGTTCTCATAAGCAAAAGATATGATAATGTGCCTTTTAATTAAGGTGCATGAAAGCTTCAACCTATACGTTGGTATGAGCCATCAGCAACGGATCACTTGACTGCATATCTCTACAAAAGCAAAAATAAATAAATAAATAAAAATAAAAAATAAAAAAAACAAGATAATGTAAGAAAATCAAGATTTTACTAATGAAAAATAGAATGCATTAGAATCCTATGTCATTTAATTAGTGACAATCAACATATAAACCAAATATAAACTACTAGTATATATTTACCGATAAGACCTCTAAGCTAAATCATTGTACTAAGATAGGCAGGACTGTGAAGAAACATCAATATTTTTGTTGGACTTGCCTGCGACTCTTTTCGAAAAGTATAAGGTAAATAGGTTGCTCAGGTGAGAGGCGGAACAACTCCCGCATTATGTATGCACACACGCCAATGCTGTAAAAGAGTGGAAAATAAACATCATCTAAGCATCAAATCGAATTGCATCACTAAAAACATGTTAAGAATACTATCGGTCTTACGTCTTAGATTTACAGTAAAACATACTAAAGTTGGTAGACAAATTTACAGTATCAGTATTTGAATAAGGGTTGAAGTTAAAGATACTAATTTAGGCACAAAGAGGCGTCCAGATATATAATTTCTCTTCAGTCTGTGACTATGGAGTGAAAAACAGATAGTGATCACATAATTTCGGTAAATGATACCTCCCGGAACAGGATAGTAACGCTGTCCAAAAGCCAGCAGCTATCCAACTTGATTCTTTATAAGCTATCCACACCTGAAATGAAACAAATGCATATATAATATTGTTTAAAAAATATACTATGAAAAAAAGTACGTTGCAAACTCCATCATTTGAGAAAGGAAGTGACTTATAGGTAGCCTATACATGATTTGATCTGTGAAATTAGTATTATTGGAAGATATGTGTATCAATATTGCACATAAGGTGGCTTCATGAGCCAATAAACAGAAAACTAGAATATAAGGTGGCTTCATGAGCCAATAACGTCTAATCGTGTCCTAAAGCAAGTATTAATTTATCAACAACTACAGACCATATCGGATTTATACCAATTGAAGAATAATTCCAACTATATAATACAGTACCAAAGTAAATGTTGTCTTAATGCTTTAAAAATTGATCAACTGTGAGTTGGAATGCAAACATACCGAGAACACCACCATATGGATGTTGATGTCAATTAGCGTTGTTTTTTTTTTTTGGTAAAAGGTCAACGACCCGGTAAATATATTACTCCAAAAAACATTTAAGTACAACGGATATGAGTGAATCTCACATCTCAGCCTGTTACATAGGCGAAAGGCTTACATAACAAGATACTTCCAATTTTCTAGACAAGAAAACAAACCATTTAAAGACTCGGACAAAAATATAACCTACTTCCTACGACCTTGGAGATTAAAGCCATAAATGGCATTAAGAGCATCCAATTCCCCTGGAATATCAGAAATTTGCTTCGTGTAATCATCATAGTCATCCAACTCATCTTCACGCTCATGACCACCACCAAAAAGATTAGCTGATTCGTCGAACGTGTTAAGAACCTCCTCATCATCGCTATCAGTAACCACAATATCACCCACCTTAGAGAATGGGTTAGCCCTCTTATTGGCAGATGCAGACGGAATAGGAACACCTTTATCATCCAAGAGGGTAGCTTTCCCATCGATAAGTAGCTTTTCAAGCTTACTAATTTTCTCAACTATAGGAGTAGAACCACCTTCCTTAGTTACCATTAAATCACTCACAAGGGGTTCTTGTGATGTAGTACCAGTCTTAACCAACGCATCCTCATTAACTTCCATTGTACAGCAAGCATCCACATCCATGTTGGTGTCATCATTAGGAATACCAAACGTATCCATATCATCCATATTAAGAGCATCAAACTTGTTAGATGTAGAGATCGTTGTACCACTAGAACTAGCCACATCAGGAGTCTTCTTCTTATTGCCACCAACATTCTTGGGTTCAGGAGGAGTCTGTTTGGGTTGATACTGAAACTTCTTACCCACAACAGGTTTAATAAACCCTCCTTTACCCGGAATTGTAGAACCACCTTGTTTTCCTTTCTTCCTGTTATTGACAGTCTTGAAACTATCATCAACAGGCTTAGTAGGCTGAACAGGAGGTATAACAACCTTAGGGCAGTCAGTCAGAGTATGACCAAATATCTTACACTTGTCACAACGGGGTGGTTTTCACTCATATTCAACCCGTATCTTCTCAATAGTCGAACCCGTACCATCAAGTAATGGTATCTCAACAGTGAGGCTTTCCCTAAGCACCTCATCCGATCTCACTTCTATCATACATCTTGCAAAACTACTGCGGCCCCACGATTCCTTACACATATGGCTTGTAAAAGCATCAAACCTTTTAGGCGTGCCAATCAATGTGGCAAGAAGACTGAGGCCATCATCAGAAAACATTGCAAGGGGAACATCATGGAATTTAACCCACACCGGGATGTTAGTCAAATCCTCTTTCAGTAGATTAGTGTTCAAAGTCCAAGGTTTAAGAATAATAGGAACATTTCTAATCAACCAAGGACCGTTCTCCAGCACATCATCAACACCTTTCTTCGAATTGAACTTAAAGAAGAAGAATCCCTTTGCATTCATCATAACCTTTTGCACACCAAACTTAGCCCATGCATTGCGTACATATTAATCAACAACAGGAAAAGCAAGGCGTTGGCCAAGGAAATAACCGTAGAGAGTATTCTCAAACCTCGTGTTTACCTCTTCCACTATTGTCAAAGGAACAGAAAGGTCAACACCATCCTTCTTTTTGCTACATTCCAACCTCCGAAAATTAGACACATGTTTCAGAGGTTCATTAGAAGTGACAGCCACGTAAGAACCCGACTTCCCTCCACTAGTAGTATCAACCTTAGAAGCATAAGGACCAGAATTATGCCCAGTATCGCATGAGGAAGAAGCCTTATTAGCAACAATCTCACTTTGAATATTAGCCATGGCTTCATCAAAGTTCGTATGTGCCTTAGATAGCAAGTTCGTCACAGTATCAGCACTAGTACTCGGCTCCAAGTCATCACCATGTGGTGTATCTTTTGTAAGTGGAACCGGCTCCACCTCAGACAACAAATCAACACCCTCAACATTAACGTTACCATTCCCACTAGGCTTGGACACAATAGTAGCAACTTTGGAATTCAAAAAACCCTTGTTCATCATCTCTCAACACCCACGACCTCAAAACCCAGACACAACAGCACGCATGCAAACAAGATGAATATTGAAACCCTAATCGCTTAGGGTTTAGATAATAAAAGCCCAAATCACTAACCTCCCATCATAACAATCGAATAGTTAAAGGTAAGATTGAATGAGTATGATCGATTACTATAACTCACAAGATCGATTCAAGAACCCTTTAAAGGGATTCGTAAAATCGACTGAGATCCAGAAACACACGATCCAAGAAAAACCCTATGAATAATCAATCCATGAAACAGATGGCAAGATCAAGAATCAGGCACTAGATTGATTGAGATAGTCGATTAGAAGTAAGGGTTTTTTTTTTTAGTCGTTCTTTCTTTTTAGTCGCCAGAGAGAAGTAAGGGTTTTTTTTTTTCCCTTTTGTTGATTGTATGTCAATTAGCGTTGTTATCATGCACCTGTAGGCATTTTTCCATGTTAAATAGCTTTACATTGCCTATTGGGGATACAATAAGTTAATATCAAAATAGTTCTTATCCATGAAAAAAATGTAATTTCTTTTGACTACTTCTATAAAATACTGTAAAGGAAAACTTACGGCGTGAGTACTTCCATGTGAAATGGAGATCCATCCCCGACAAATGCGTATATTAAAGCGCCAATCATCAAACAGCCTAATGCCGCAACAATTACTCTTGCTGTTACAACAGAAGGTGCCTTCTTGTAGCCCATGTCATCCCTAATCCAACAATGTTAATTACATTTGATGCATTTATCTCAATGTAAGTTTTTAACAAGATATTACTACCAAAATATGGCATGTTAATTAGGAATTTGTTCAATGTGAGTACTTAATGAAACTTTTAGTTCAATGTGACCAACAAACTTCATAGTCTTGTGAATGGTGAATCGATCCTAGGAATTTGTTTAATATGATGAAACTCAATGTTGTCTAAGACTCTAAGTACTTAATAACAAATCACATTGTCCCCTCAAAACAACACCACGTGCTACCAAGAAATGGCTTTCATCAACGCTTCTAGCAAATTCAAATTGAGAATAGTGAGAACCGTTTTTGAGTTTTAATATAGTTTGCCTAGTATGTGATAAATAGAGTTGTCTTAAGAAGATTTTTACATGACAATATATAAAATTTGAAAACTTACATTCTCAAATCACACTGAAGAAACTAACAGGAAAATGGAAATAACGTTCATTGTTACCATTTTTGACGTCTCGCCAACACAAAATATATCGGATCTTTTGAAGATTCTTCAGGTGACAGCTTGAATAATAGCATAAGGATGTGTCCACAAATAGCAACACTGTCAAGAAAAGAAAAGTTGACTGTAGCTCCAACCCCATATTATAGAACTCGCACATGATAATTCTGATATGCAACACGCGCATAACAGAATAGCTTAGAGAAAGAGGTTAGGTGTTTATTACATGTAAAAACTGCATTAACAGTAGTTGTTATACCAGAAACAAAACCATTAAGTCACAAATTAACCCAAAACCAACACCACTCTTCTCATGGGAATGGAAATATTATTCATATATAGTATTCTACAAGCAGAAGATCAATCACCTTCCAAACCAAAACACTGTGAAGATATAAAGAAATCTTATGATCCATCCTGATTCCTTGTAGAAAAACCAAGCCTAAAGATTTTAAGTATAAAACCACATATCAGTCCAATTAATTCATATATAGTTATATGAGATCTTTGCATTAATATAAGAAAATCTTAAGTGAAGTGTGTTGTGAAATACGTTTATGTTGTGAAGTTTACCTTCTGTGATTTAAGCGATTTTTATTTAAAAAAATGACTTTTTGCCACAAAAAATGCATTTTTGCAACAAACACCAAGGCCATCAGAATCATCGAAAAATGGAGGTCGGTTTGGTGATCATTAAAGAAGATGGTCAAAAGGATGTACGACTCATCTCAAGAGGGTTAGTTTGTTATTTTTCAATCTTGATATCAACACTACTCTAAATCTTCTGAATGCAAATGAATTTTTGCATGTAGATTTCTTACTCAATAACTCAATGTGCCTCTAAATGAAAATGTAACGGTAACGTCCGACTACTTATTTACATCGAATTATGATGCTATTTCTCTATCAAACATACATTACACACTAACAACAACATCCTTAAAACTGAAATAAACATGCATACCCATATAAGCGATATATCTATGGCAAAATTTGTAAGTCCCACTTGCATCCATCTGCACAAAATTTGACCCGAAATCTATTAATACTCTATATCATATAAATTTCATCAAATAAAAATTAAGAACGTTCTGTTGTTTTGTTCTGTCCCAAAAAGAAGTGAGCTACGTTGTAAGTTTGTATTTAACAGAACTTGTCACTTTTTTATCAACTTCAAAATCAAAAAGCTTCTAGTCACCTAGCGCGTGGGTCAATACAAGAAGAGAAGCCATCCATGAGTATTCCATAAGTAAGCGCAGCTGCCATCACGCATGTTAATACGCTGAACAGGATTTTCAGTGCTACTAATGACGCGGCCATTATTATTTATCCAATATCTGTTTTGTGAGGTTATGATCTATATAATTCAAAGACAATACCAACTCTAGATCGATACAATATATACTCTGATTCATTTTGTCCTAACTTTTAATGCAGTGTTCATAAGTCTAAAAGAAAAGGCTAGCAAGTAGTTAGCGGCGGCTAAGATGGTGCCTAGTTTTCCAGGAGGGTCGTTTTATCTTTACATTGTATTGTAAAGTCTTCAAAGCACAACTTGATGTTCATTCTAGAAACTAAATTTTAATATAAGGCTAAAATCATCGCTAAAACACCCCAACTTTTTGCACAGTAAACATTTAGTGATTTCTTTTGAACCTCTAAAATGTTAACCAAATGTGAAAACACACCTTATCAAGAAACTAGGAAATGTAAAAGTTACAAGGCAGATGAAACGTTCGAAAGAGAAACATGTGTATGATCAACTAGCTAGCTAGCCATTTCGACTAGACTATGTGAAGTTTTTGCATCAAGAATATCATCATAATCGGAGATCAGATAGTTTCCTTATGAAGAAATGTCATTTAGATATGTCCTTGATTCAGGACTTTAAGCTGAAATTGTTTCAATGCAATATTTTTGTATTGAAGCTATGAATTAAAAAGTTAATACCGCAAAGTAATTTATTAAGGAATGTGTTGTTGGCTTTATCGACCTTTAATTTGAAAAAACATAATTCTTAATTGCTGAAAAAAAAATTCAAGCTAGTTAGATTCAATGTTAAACTGTATAAATGCAAGAACATATGTGAATCATGCTAATGTGCTAGATGAAAACACACAACTTTAATGCTTGATGCCATGATATACAAGTCATCGCATACATATTACTATGGAAATATACAAGTCATCGCATACATATTACTATGGAAATGGCTATTTCAACTTTCTCGCATCATGTCGACAAAAGTAATCGGCCATTCTAGCAAACAATGACTTAAGTAATCGACCCAAAGTCAGATTAGTGTACTATTGTTATATAAAAGAAGGTAAACACATTGATGGATATTGTACTTACACATTAGCCACACCCCGCTCAATAGTGGATCACTTCAGTATAAACGCCCAGACGTTAATATTGGATTCTGCAATCGGGTGTTAAACTTTATTCCTATTGAGATTCCGAATTCACAGTCTTAGCAGGAGACATAAGTTTTAGCTATCTCCTAAGTTTCACTTGGTCAGATCAACCAAATTATTTATCGAACCTTGAAGTATATCGATGTTTATTAATTAACAGATAATTCTTTGTAGTCCTTGGTATTCTTAGAATGAATTAAAGAACTTTAGCTTCTGTGTCAAAATCGCATCATAATAGTGGGCTACTGGGCTATGAAACCAAAATACAAGTGCTTTATTGCATGATACACAAGTCATCACATACACTCTTCTTATTATGATCAAACTTGCCAAAGTTATTGATCAATGACAGAACAATATTGCTCTAGAAATGAAAATTTATGCTTTAAAAAGAGGAATTACATTACGATAGAATTTCCATAGCTACATGATGAATTCATGACGACCCTTAATTCCTTAAAGATACTCGTCAAGAAAAGAAGTAGCTCTATCCAAATGTTGTCGGATTTATTATCATAAAAAGGAGACAGGCTATAGTTGTTGTAAACTGTACTAATGCATTAGCATCTCCTAATGAAATGGTTCAAGAGCTTTAACTATTTCACAACATTTATACCACAATTCTATCTTACATATTTTAAGCAAGACTTGAACCCATATTCAATCGGTTGAGGAGATTCAATTCTCACACAACATGGGGTGCTATTGGGATATAAGCCCTGTCGTTTCTTTGAATACAATATATTGTGAGTTTAATTCTCGTATATGTAAGTTTGCCTTTGAGGAGAAAAGAAAAAAATTAGTGTTGGTGTAATAAGTATGGAAAAGTATGGCATGCTTTCTGCTTGAACTTCTGGGCCTAGAATAGAATGGAGCAGGTTTAGGATTCATGGGCCGCCGATACCCAAAGGCCGAAGCAAGTTTTCATTCTAAAATATAAGCAAAGAATTAAAGCTCACTCGTATTATTTATTGATTTAAGATCATTTTGAGGATCAAATTTTTTTTTAAATATCAATATACTAATCTCCACTCTTCGTTTTTAGTTAATCTAATTGATGAGATTAATCACAACATTTTAAAAAACCAACTTTCAATCTCTTTTTTTTTTCTTTCTTTTTTCTTTTTCCAATATTAGTATCTTTCAAACCGTTAATCGTTAAGCCAAAAAAAATATATCGTTACGACAAGCATTTAATTATCTTTTAATAGATAGGCACTTTAATATATTTTTGACAAAAAAATTTTCTTCATTTTTTTCACTTTTTTTTGTAGCAGAAAAAATCACATGTGATATTACATATCACATGTGATTTTTTAGGCCACGAAAAAAAAGGTGAAAAAAAGGAAAAAAAATTTGTGTTCGAAAGTATATCAAAGTGCCCGTCTATAGAAAAATAATTAAATGTTCGTCGTGATGGTGTAATTATTTTCGTTTAACGATTAACGGTTTAAGAGATATTTAAATTAGAGTAAATTGCAAAAATCGTCCCTGTGGTTTGCAAAAATTGCATTAAACGTCCCTGGTCTTCAATAAAAGCGGGCGGCCTCCCTATACTTATACTTTTGGGATCATTTTGGTCCCTGCGACTAACACCCGTTAGTCCCTCTGAGTTAGATGCTAACTTTTAGAGGGTATATTTGTCTTTTTGCATTGTGGTCCCTTTTGCCTATTTATTTAAGAACGAGTATTTGCTTTTTCCCCCAAATCCAAAATCATATAAAACCTAATTTCTAAAACCCATCAAATTCAACAAATTCATAGCAATGGTTAATTGTTTTTGTGGCAATCAAGCCGTTATGCGTACTTCTTGGACTCACACTAACCCTGGGCGTAGGTTTTGGTCGTGTGCTCAGATTGTAAGTTTAGTTTGTGTTAATTGATTGTTATGTTTGAAAGTGTTAACATAATTTATGCTTTTTTTTCTTATGGTTTTAGGTGACAAATTGTGGTTTTTTCCTATGGTTTGATCCTCCCATGTGTGCAAGAGCTAGGGCTATTATCCCTGGATTGTTGACAGCAAGAAATGCACTAGAAGCACGTTTGAACACAATGTCAATTGCAAACCGAAGACTGAAGATTTGTTTGATTTGTAGTTGGTTGTTGTTTGTGTTTATAGTTTACTTGTAAACTGCTAAGTGATGTTTGCAATGTTAACTGCATCACTAGTAGGTCTTTTTATTTTGTAATGGTCAACAATTTTCAATGATATGTTAAGTTGATGTTATTAGCTTGATTTGAAATTTACTTAACCATAACATGTTATGCATAAAATGAAGACAACACCTGGATAGAGTATCAACTGGAAATACCAAATGGAAACATTACAAGCCATAAAATAGTCTTACAAAATAAGAGTACTAACTGGAAATACCAAATGCATAAAAAAAAGTCTTGCAAAATAAGAGTACCAACTGGAAACATTGTCTAGAAACATAACAAAACACAAAGTCTTGAAACCATAAAACATTCAAGATAAACAGTCTTCAATGTTGACTTGCTAGTTGACTAGCTGCTTGGCTTGAACCAACCTCATTCCCACCAGTTTGACTTGGCAATTGATTTTTACTTTTCTTGCTTTTACCTACACTTTGACTCCCACCAGCTTCATTAGTTATTCTTTGCCTTTTGGAACCACCAGTCTGACCTGCACTTTGACTCTCAGCATTATGAGTTGTTGGTGCTTTGCAACTTCTTTTATTATGCCCTTTACCCTTACACAGAACACAAGTAACTGTTTTACCCTTTCTTGACAGTTTTCCATCTTTAACCAAACAAACTTCCCCTGCACTTTTCCTCCTACTCTTTTGTGGCCTACCTGGCTTAGCAACTTGTTTAGGTGGAATAAGTGTTGTAGGACACTCATATTTCTCCCAATATTGCTTACCACTCACTGGATTAATTTTAAAGGAATAAACATTCTTCCAAGTATCAAGTTTATAAGACTCATGAACATAATCTTCTGGCAACCCAACATCCATGCCATTGTTTGCCATGTCATAAATAACAGCAACAGCATGCCTGCATGGTATGCCAGAAACTTCCCATTTCCTACAGCTACATACCCTTTCATTCAAGTTTACCACACACTGCTCACCCCAGGCACCCTTGACTTGACACAACTCTGCCCCATTCCATTCAACTGAATAGTTAGCTGCAGCTTCTTTGGTAAATCTAAACAGTTTAGTTATGGCTGGAGTTAAAGGACCCTCACTCTTTTCAATAACCTTTTGGACAATCACAATCCTCTTCATGAGGTACTCTCTCACATACTCTAGGCAAGAAATAATAGGGCTATCTCTAGCATCCAACAACTGCCTATTGAATACCTCACAAACATTGTTAATCAAAACATCACACTTTGCCCTACCTGTCACAGAATGAAACTCTACTCAAAACTATACTGAGACATATTCTACAGGACACATATTGCATAAGAACAGTAAACAATAAATTGTAAACAAAAACATTAAACTGTAATCAAAACCATACCAGAGAAGTGTGACCTGGTCCAGTGCTCAGGTTCTATCTTTTTTAACCATTCATAACACTTCTTGTTGTAACCTTTAAGCTCATCCATATGTTTGTTAAATTCAGGCTTGGTTAATGCTGAAGCACACTTCCACAACATCTCTTTGTATTCACTACCTCTCCAAGTCAGGTTCAGGTTTTCATGAATATGCCTTACACAAAATCTGTGCTCAGCTGAAGGGAATAGGTTGGCAATAGCTGGTAACAAGCCCTATTATCAATAATAACACTTAATTAGTTTTCCTCAAACAACAATATCAGAAATTAAGTACATACCATAAAAAGAAATTTAGTCAATAAAGATACTAACCTTTTGCCTATCTGTGATAAATGTGAAGTGTGAATTGCTGTTTAGATCCAAGTCATCACCTAAACATTTCAGGAACCAAGTCCATGAGTGTTTTGATTCAGATTCAACTATCCCATAGGCAACTGGGTAGATTCCATTATTTTCATCAACACCAACAGCAGTGATCAATTGACCTATATATTGACCCTTCATAAAAGCCCCATCTAAGCCTAACAGATCCCTGCCACCAGCCCTAAAACCATCTTTTAAAGCTCCTAAGCAAACATAAATCCTTCTGAACATTCTTGTTGGTGATTCATGGTTTTCTTCTCCATACACATCAATCTTTACTGTTGTGTTTGGGTTACATCTTCTCAATTCCATCACATAATCCCTCAATAAAGAGTATTGTAGCTTTGCATCTCCTTTTAAGTTCACCTCTGCCTTTGCTTTAGCCCTAAATGCCTTTGTTTTAGTAACACCCACATGAAACTTTTTCTGCATCTGTTCTTGAACAGCTCTCACAGGCATAGCCGGATTCATGACCAAAAGTTCTTGGATGTGTTTAGATAGAAAAGTGGAAGTACAAGACTTAATTTTTCTGCTTTGTAAACATTTATGGTCTTCTTTATAAGTCTTGACCAACCACTTCCCTTTTTCACCTTTTGAAATGTACAAAACCCATGGACAATGTGGTTTGTCCTCTTGCCCTGCATTTTCCATCTTACCCTTACCTTTTTCATGTTCATTTACCAATTTGCCCTTCCCTTTACCCTGTGCATTGACCTCTTTGGCTATCTTGCTCTTACCACCTTTTCCTATAATAATTCCCTCCATTTTTTTTCTTTTTTCAACTACTGTCACAGTATCCACCATCTCCCTAGTAGTTATTTTTCATTTGGTCATTTTGATAGGCTCTGGCACCACACCAAAACACTGTGCCCTTACCCTTATTTTATCATTTTTCACAATCTGTATGCATCTCCTAGTCTCCACTGCATGAGCTCTAATCATCTCCTTTGCTACATCCCTATTTGGAAACTCTTTTCCAACAAAAAAACCTGTTGTTGAAGTTGAGTTACCAGCCAGTTTTCTTAATTTTCTAATACCCTTCATTCTTGCACTTTCTTCATCATCCTCTATATCACTTTCAAAAGAATCAAAATCAATCACTTCCAAATCATTTTCAGTCAAGTTTAACTTAGGGTTGCCACTATCTATAAATTCATCTTCAACTTCAAACCTAAAACCCTTCATGGGGACTTCAACCTCATCAACCATGTGTTCCTCATCAACTATATTCTCCACTTTTTTCTCAACTTCAGTCTCACCCTCACTCTTAGTGTCATTACCCTCATCCTCACTAGAGTCTTCATCATCAGTATCACCCTCACTCTCACCCTCACTCTCACCCCCACTCTCACCCTCACTCTCACCCTCACTCTCAACATCAGCATCAAAGAAATCCCAAGTCTCATTACCTACATTAGAAGGCCCAACATGTGTCTCCTCAAATTCAACTACATTGACATCAGGGTGCAAGTATGAAGTACCATGTTCAACATACACATAAATAATCCTATGCTTATGAACATACTTCAGCATGTCACTAATATCAGTATCACTAACTAAAGACCTTAATCCAGAATCCAAACTTTTCATAGGAAGCTTATAGTGATAAAACAATCTCTCTTGTAAACCTAAACACTGGAACATCACTGTGTCTAACATGTCAATCTTACATTGATCAATGTCTATTAGGTCTACAAAAGTTACCTCCCCTTCAACATACTTCCTCTTTGGTGGTTCTGTGAATCTTCCACCATGATGGATCATCATTGTAAACAATTGTGGATACGATGCTGTTACATTATCAAATAATAATCAATCAATAACAAATACTTGGAAACACATTCAAAAGTCTGAAAATAATTATACAAAAAGATTATTAGTTTTTTTACCATAAACTGAGTTCACATCAAAATCTTCTCCATCTGCTCTTATGTGCCAAAGCTGGATTGGTGGACTCATTTTGTGATTTTCTGTTATGCAAATCTTAGGGATTGTAAGTGAAATGGAAATAAAATAATGAGGGTATAAAGAAAGTGGATTAGGGTTAAGTATTAGTTTAATCCGGGTATTTGTTTGTGTCGGGTTGTTTTTGAATAGGCAAAAGGGACCACAATGCAAAAAGACAAATATACCCTCTAAAAGTTAGCATCTAACTCAGAGGGACTAACGGGTGTTAGTCGCAGGGACCAAAATGATCCCAAAAGTATAAGTATAGGGAGGCCGCCCGCATTTATTGAAGACCAGGGACGTTTAATGCAATTTTTGCAAACCACAGGGACGATTTTTGCAATTTACTCTTTAAATTATAAAAAATTTGTGAAATATTAAAATATTTTTAATTTCAACAATTGATTTCTTTATAGATTGATTGTGAGGATGAATCCCATGGCATGTAAGAAAAGTTTGGTATGTAAAATAACTCTCCTCTTATTTATTTGTTATTTAATATATAAACGTTTTCACTAAATATAGACTAATTTACTTAGAGCGATAAAATGAGTAGAGTGTAGATGTTATTTTATCGCTCCAAGTAATTTCTTATAAGTCTTTTATATTTTTTTGTTGATTTTGTATAGTCTCAAGTATTCATTGCTATATACTAATATACATCTACATGTTTCGCCTTATGGTTCGTAGGCTTATATATTGCAAAGTACGCTCATTTATCCTTATATATTTTCGTACTTTTACACATTTGTGCTTCAATGAGTTTATGTATATATATGTTTATATGCTTTTCTACTCATATTTATTTATCCTTAGTTCTAACTTCTGATCATATTGTGTTTACCCTTACGTATGAGCGCCCATATACACATATATACTACATATTTGCTCACACAGTCACATATTTTTTTGGGTAAAAATATACATGCACATATTCTTACCAGAGGTACTTTGCTAAATCTTGCCGCCACATCTGATTGGGAGGTCTGAAGATGTGATTAATTTTATGTCTAAAATCGTGTGGCGTTGTTTTGTTGTTTGTTGAAAGAAAAAGATTGTGTTTTGGGAGGTGTGAAAACAGTGGCATGTATGCTAGCTTAGTGATAAAATTATACACATCTTATCTTAACCAAAAATGTACTTCTTTTTTTATATAATACACATCTTATCTTATCTTATAATTATATATTTTGAAAAATTATTGAGAGATATAAAGATGTGGCTAACTGCATGACCACGAGGTTTTGTTGATTTATAAACGAGTGAAGAATACATATTTATATTTGACAATTCAACAACATATTTTTGGTTGACTTTTCGTTGAATATTTTACGTACTCCAGTCAAATACTGTGCTATTCAAAATCACAAAACGACTTTTGCAAATGAGAACTTGACATATACAACACTTAAATTGATGCTTTAAATATGATGTTGATCATCAGGATAACGTACTTGTCACTTTAGTTACTCCGTATGATTTGCTCATATGAATCAAAATATGTAATGGGCTACAAATATTTTTCTTATAACTTGATGTTTAACTTTCATTTCCATTAAGTTTAATCAAATTATACTTTAACACTGAATACATTTTTTTGAGAATTTTGCTACTAAGAAAACCGATAAAAAATAAATAAAACTCCTCCACCTTTGGCCATTTTTGGCGAAACCGAATCCCTAACAACCCTAAGTTTCTATACTAGCAATTCTTTTATTATATTTGATAAATCATGTTAATTATATTTTATTATATTTAATAAATAACTACGTTTGGTTTCTCAGTATAATATTAATTAGTTTTGTTTTTCGTCCAATTGTGGTGCGTTTGAGTCAGATCGATATTTAGATTTATATTTATTATAATCGCAAAAGGTTTATTAATCTTAACATTTATTACTATCTTGTTCAATCATTGGTGCATCAGTGCACGCCATTGTTGACTATCATCTTGATATTTATATCCCTTATTCTTTGCATGCTTACAACATGTGACGTGACTTTGTGTTTCGTTATTAAAACCGTAATATAACTTGTTAGGGTTTTATGCTTTGTTCAAAAGACTAGACGCTATTCGTTCTTCTAGGTTTTTTTGTTTGTCTTTCTGGTAATCTTGAAGGGTTTTTTGGATTCGGGTGAATAAAAAAAGTGAGTCGAGTGCTGCCAATATGGTATCGTCATCGTCGGTTATGGATCCAAGCTTCCCGACACTTTCTGAGTTAGCTTCTAAGGATCGTTTGAATGAGCGTTTTCCTGGTGTAAATGCATCAAGTGTGCATGGTATGAATAAGGGAAAATTCTTTTTAAAACGTACCATACTTGTTTAAAAAATCACTTTTGAGTATCGAACTTTTTTTTCCTTATTTGGTTACTAAACTTTCATTTTTTGCATCTTTTGCACACTTTGGGACGTTTTTGCCCCTCAGATATTTGGAAATCTAGGGGCAAAAATGTCATAAAAATGTCCCAAAGTGCGTAAAAGATGCCAAAAATGAAAGTTTAGTACCATAATAACGAAAATAAAAAGTACGTTACTCAAAAGTGATTTTTTTACAAGTATGGTACGTTTTGAAAGAATTTTCCCTATAAATAATCAAGGCCAAACTCCTACATGTACATCAAGTGGTGGTAGTCCATGTATTGAACAACCTGGTTCCTCTTGTGCGACTGAGCTAAGGGTTGTGACAACTTCTCAAGTGGTTGAACCAATGGATAACATGGTTATTTCAGGTACAAACACTTCGAGTGGTAGTGGTTCCTTTGGTGCATTTCATGTTAACGTAGCTGTTACTACTAATAACACCCCTAGTGCTTTTGAACAACATATCTTTGCACAACCTGATCTTAACCCTTCTAATAAAGCCGTACAACCAAGGGCGAAGCCAGAACTTTATTGTCGATGGAGCAAAATATGATAATGTTTAGAAACTACACTAAAAATTGATCCGTTGGGGGGGGGGGGGGGCAAATTACAAAAATAGCCGAAAATATTTGAAAGTTTACACTACAATTTTTTTCGCCGGGGTGTCACGTGACACCCCCCCCCCCCCCCGCCCCCCGGACCTCCCTTTATCTCCGTCCCCGCGTACAACCTGGTCCGGTTGTAAATGCTAGTCAACCTAATAGTATTGATCAAGTGGTTTTGGATGCTTGCAAGGTTTTGAGGAAGCAATGCTTGATATTGAATTAAAGAATGCGGAGAATGTGGCTGCTACTTCATCACCCCAGGTTGCTTCTTTTAAAAACACTACAAGTGTTTTTGAACAGCCTACAACTTCGAATGTACCGAACGTGAACCCGGTTTCATATGCGAGTGCAATGTCTAATGATTCTAAGAAGCTAAAATCTAACTTTTGTAGGCTGGAGTGTAGTGGTAAAACAAATGGTATGGATCTCTCAGTTCCTCTGAAAGTGGTTGAAGTGGTAAATTCTAGATTCGAGAATACTCACTATGGTTATATTTTTGGTAAACGTATTGCTTTTCCAGTTGTTGATTATTATGTACGTAATGCATGGGCTAAGTATGGTATTCAAAAAGTTATGATGAATGTTAAGGGCTTTCTTTTCTTTAAGTTTACCATGAAGAAAGGTGTTGAAGATGTCATTGAAAATGGTCCGTGGATGATTAGGAATGTGTCTATTATTCTTAAACCTTGGACTGTGAACACTAATTTACTTAAAGAAGATTTGACTAATATTCCGGTGTGGGTTAAATTCCATGATGTCCCCTTGCTATGTTCTCTGATGATGGTCTAAGTTTCTGGCCGCATTGATTGGTACGCCGAAAATGTTAGATTTTTATACCAGTCAAATGTATTTAGAATCATGAGGCCGAAGCAGTTTTGCTAGGTGCGTGATTAAAGTGAAGGCAGATGAAGTTCTTAAGGAGAGACTCGCTATTGAGATACCCTTACTTGATGGGTCGGATTCTATTATTAAAAAGGTTCGAGTTGAATACGAGTGGAAACCGCCTATGTGTGACACTTGTAAGCTATTTGCTCATACTCTACAACTGTTCTAAATATGTTCCCCCTCCAGTTCATCCTACACATAAGGATAGCGATGGTTTCAAACCGACCAATAATAAACAAAATGGTAAGAATGGAAACCAATCTGCACCTGGTAAAGAAGGATTCACAAAATCGATTGTGGGTCCTAAGTTTCGTTATCAACCTAAAGTGCCTCCTCTTGAGCCCAAGAAGGTGGATGTTACAAAGAAGAAGGCCACTGAAGTGGCTAGTACGAGTGGGAGGAAGATTGCTACATCGAATCCCTTTGATGCCCTTAATATGTTCGATACCAATGAATGTGGCATTCCTAATGATGTCGTGGCTATGGATGGGGCTGAGTTGGATTTTGGCAGTGAGAGTGGCATTCCTTGTCCTACTCCTATTGTTGAGAAAATTGGGAAACTTGAAAAGCTAATTATTGATGGGAAAGCTACTCTTGTGGATGATGATGGTCATCCTCTTAAAAAGGTGGATTATCCGGGTAATAAAAAGGAAGCTAAGGGGGATGGGTCTCAAAATATTGATCACAATATCCGCTTATGAGTGTTGTGAAAGAGAAGGTGCAGGTCGCGACTAGTAAGCCTAGTTCTTCTTTTTCTTCGTCTACTTATTCTACTAAGAGGGTTAACCTATTCTCTAAGGTGGGAGAGATTGTTGATTCTGACAGTGATGTTGAGGAGGTTATTAACACTTTTGACGAGTCAGTGAACCTATTTGCTAGTGGTCACGAGCTTGAAGATGATTATGATGACTATGTGAATCAGGTCTACGATCTTCTAGGGAATTTGGATGCTTTTTATGACATGTATGATATCAAGCTCCAAGGTTTTGGTAGAAAGTAATTTTGTTTTCATATGAGTCTAATGTTATCTTATGAGTAGTGGTTTATTTTCTTGTTTAGAGAATAGAAAGTATCTTGTTATCTAAGCTTTTTCGTCTATGTAACAAGCTGAGATATACGATTCACCCCATATCCTTTATACTTAAACCTTTTTTTGAAGTAATATATTTACCTGGTATTTTAACCTTTTACTCAAAAAGAGAATTTTGCTACTAAGGAGAAAATCACCATAGAAGCAAGTACGAGTGGGACGAATGTTGCTACATTAAACCCATTTGATGCTCTTGATATGGACGATATTGATGAGAATGGTATTTCTTTTACTACTCCTATTATTGAGAAAATTGAAAAGCTTGAAAAGCTAATTATTGATGGGAAAACTACTCCTGTGGATGAGGATGGTAATCATCTATAAAATGTTGATTATCCGGGTGATTTTGCTTGTAAAGATGTTGTTAAATATGTTGATAACAATATGGCTAATTTTTTGCCATCTGATATGTTTGTTTTTGCTAGTTCTTCTAAATGTGAGAGTGGAAATGGAGGTGGAAGGAAGAAGAGTTTATTAGAAATTTGAAGGGAGAGTTATGGTGATGACTCTTCTGATGATGAAGTCCACGAAGAGCTTTCTGTTAGTCAAATTGTCTTTTGTGATTCCAATGACATAAGAATCCCTAAGAACTCTAGACGTTAGTTTATGTTTGGTTTTGTGTCAAATATAATCTAGTGAGTTGTGGTTTGTTTTCTTGTTTTAAAGGATAGAAAGTGTCCTATTATGTTAGCTTTACAGCCTGTATAACGGGTTGAGATATGAGACTTCAGTCATATTCTTTGTATTTAAACGTTTTTTTTTTTATTTTTTTATTTTTTGAGTAATATATTTACCGGGAAAACCCTTAAAAAATAAATTAAAAAAAAATAAAAAAAAGTAAAATTCACCCGATGTGAACACAGCCCTGTAAGAGATGTTGATATTTATATACTCAAAAGTCAAAACATATTGATGTTGCAAGTTGCATTGCATGTGATGTTTCAAATTGCATGCATGTATATATCCATTTCCGATATCTACATTTGGAAATACCATAACAAAAGTGTGACCAATGTTCACGTTCACATTGGTATCTCGTGGGAAATTCGAGTCAATTCTTGACGAAAACGTGCACAGGCATCGAAAAATAATTTAGTGTCGTAGTCAACATTCTTCAAGAAAAATTACTTGGTAAGCAAAACTTATTTCGTTGCTTCGTTCTATTATAGAAACGTATTGTTAAATTTAAATGGCTTACACGGCATGATCTCATGATGATGTTTGTTTTGTAAATCTTTCTCCTTCAGTGGTGCCAATCATATTACCTAGAGTTTCCGATAGATTTCGCAATGGATCTTAATACATTTTTGCCTAGAGTTTTGCAAGGTAAATAAGAACAGAGTGATATTACTGATCAATCACCAACGCATTTAATCACCAATGGTATGTTTCGGTCGATATATACTGATAAATAACCTAAATCAGTCGTTGACAAATTGAAATTAAAAGATGTAATACATCACAATGTTACTCGTACGTAACGATTAAAGAGTAATGTTATATTCTTATACAAACATTTCTAACAATAATCTTTCTAATACGCCTTAATTTCACCAGATGTATAAATTGGCCATAACATAGCTCATAACATGTTGGTTTAACACTTTCTCTAATTCTTTCTCTTTTTTTTACTGATGTTCATTTGTTCGTTGATATGCAGCCATCATCGTCATTCATACAAGCCATGGAGTTGATATGCAGCCATCATCGTCATTCATACAAGCCATGGAAGAATATTTAGAGGTAGCTCCTCGTGCCACTTCAACCTTCTAATCAATATAACAGTTTAGTCTGAAATGCCTTATAATTTGCGGAAACTTTGCTCAAAAAGTAGCTGGCTAGTGACATTACACAGAAATGACTTAGGAAGGTAGACTGGTAGTATCATACACGTGATCCATTCTTTTGACATTAAGGTGGAAGGGGGGGGGGGGGGGGGGGGCTGTTTAAAATCTAAATGCATATTTCTTGATCGCTTTTTGCTCAAGCGGGTGGTTTCTCTTTGTAGGGTCTTTCTTTCTATGTTTTCTAGCCTTTTGTAGTTTTTCACTGATGAAACTAGAGGTCTGTAAAACTTGATTATTAGTTTAAGTTAAATTTTCTAGCCTTATTACATGACCTTACGTCCTTACCTCCTTAACCTGTTTGCAAACCTATTCGAGTTTAATTTGCAGGGTGTTCTTTATTTTGTCTCGCTGCATTTTAGCTAAATCGAAGGTGTTTGTATTCTGAATTTCTTGGCTACATTTTTAGGAGTGTTTGGACAAGCTACACAGAAAGCTGAGCGGCCAAGTTCATTGTACAGAAGGCTGAGCAAGACAAACGACATGCTATCATCAAGTCAGACTGCTACCAAGTTCATTGTAGAGTACATAAAGAATGATAAATACCTTCTACCCCTTGAATTCACATGACAGTAACGTATGCTTATTTTTCTGTTAGCGGTCGATGTGGTGTCTTGCAGGTACTATTGTGGTTCGGAGCATGTACCAGGATGGGCAAAGTCAAGACTTGTTATGTATTCATCATCTGGTGTGATTCCCAACTCTAAAGACGGCTTTGGGACGTCATCTACATCATCAAATTCCATCTGTTTTGGCCATGTTATTTAAAGGCAATGTACAATGCTGTAATTTTCACTTTCTTTTTCGTTGCAAGAGTACAAGATTAATCTCAATGTATTAAGACAAAGTAAGCTATAACTCAATGAATCTTCTTGGTTCGAATAATGTTCATTTTGCAAGAAAAGTTTGATTTAATTGCCTGGTGTTACAACATGAGAAGATTTTTACTATTTTTTTTTTAAATTTTTTATAAATTTACATAGAGCCATGTTAGTTGATTGAAAACAGGGCTCTATAAGTGGTAATAGAGCACGTTTTCTAAACCGGGCTTTATTTGCTTCTCCAATAGAGCCCTCCCCCCCCCCCTCCTTTGAGCCCTCATGCAAAACCGGGCACTATGACCAGTTTCAACCGGGCTCTATGGCTTTTTTTTGTAATAGTGGAATTAAAAAGTTAATACCGCAAAGTAATTTATTAATGAATGTGTTGTTGGCTTTATCGACCTTTAATTTGAAAAAACGTAATTCTTTATTGCTGAAAGAAATTCAAGCTAGTTAGATTCAATGTTAAAGTGTATAAATGCAAGAACATATGTGAATCATGCTAATGTGCTAGATGAAAACACACAACTTTAATGCGTGATGCCATGATATATACAAGTCATCGCATACATATTACTATGGAAATGGCTATTTCAACTTTCTCGCATCATGTCGACAAAAGTAATCGGCCATTCTAGCAAACAATGACTTAAGTAATCGACCCAAAGTCAGATTAGTGTACTATTGTTATATAAAAGAAGGTAAACACATTGATGGATATTGTACTTACACATTAGCCACACCCCGCTCAATAGTGGATCACTTCAGTATAAACGCCCAGACGTTAATATTGGATTCTGCAATCGGGTGTTAAACTTTATTCCTATTGAGATTCCGAATTCACAGTCTTAGCAGGAGACATAAGTTTTAGCTATCTCCTAAGTTTCACTTGGTCAGATCAACCAAATTATTTATCGAACCTTGAAGTATATCGATGTTTATTAATTAACAGATAATTCTTTGTAGTCCTTGGTATTCTTAGAATGAATTAAAGAACTTTAGCTTCTGTGTCAAAATCGCATCATAATAGTGGGCTACTGGGCTATGAAACCAAAATACAAGTGCTTTATTGCATGATACACAAGTCATCACATACACTCTTCTTATTATGATCAAACTTGCCAAAGTTATTGATCAATGACAGAACAATATTGCTCTAGAAATGAAAATTTATGCTTTAAAAAGAGGAATTACATTACGATAGAATTTCCATAGCTACATGATGAATTCATGACGACCCTTAATTCCTTAAAGATACTCGTCAAGAAAAGAAGTAGCTCTATCCAAATGTTGTCGGATTTATTATCATAAAAAGGAGACAGGCTATAGTTGTTGTAAACTGTACTAATGCATTAGCATCTCCTAATGAAATGGTTCAAGAACTTTAACTATTTCACAACATTTATACCACAATTCTATCTTACATATTTTAAGCAAGACTTGAACCCATATTCAATCGGTTAAGTTAATCTATGGAAATGGCTATTTCAACTTTCTCGTCAAGCCCTGTCGTTTCTTTGAATACAATATATTGTGAGTTTAATTCTCGTATATGTAAGTTTGCCTTTGAGGAGAAAAGAAAAAAATTAGTGTTGGTGTAATAAGTATGGAAAAGTATGGCATGCTTTCTGCTTGAACTTCTGGGCCTAGAATAGAATGGAGCAGGTTTAGGATTCATGGGCCGATACCCAAAGGCCGAAGCAAGTTTTCATTCTAAAATATAAGCAAAGAATTAAAGCTCACTGGTATTATTTATTGATTTAAGATCATTTTGAGGATCAAATTTTTTTTTTTAAATATCAATATACTAATCTCCACTCTTCGTTTTTATTTAATCTAATTGATGAGATTAATCACAACATTTTAAAAAACCAACTTTTAATCTCTTTTTTTTTTCTTTCTTTTTTCTTTTTCCAATATTAGTATCTTTCAAACCGTTAATCGTTAAGCCAAAAAAAATATATCGTTACGACGAGCATTTAATTATCTTTTAATAGATAGGCACTTTAATATATTTTTGACAAAAAAATTTTCTTCATTTTTTTCACTTTTTTTTTGTAGCAGAAAAAATCACATGTGATATTACATATCACATGTGATTTTTTAGGCCACGAAAAAAAAGGTGAAAAAAAACGAAAAAAAATTTGTGTTCGAAAGTATATCAAAGTGCCCGTCTATTGAAAAATAATTAAATGCCCGTCAATTACTTAAGTCATTTTTTAGGCCACGAATGGGGGTGTCCGACATTTTGTTACCGACGTCAGGTCGTCGGGAATGTAATAATTATTTAGCGCATTAATTAGATTAACTTAATTTAGTCAACGAAAGTCAAATTTTTTTGTAAATGGTGCCGACGACATATAGTCGGTAGCGTTTGAAATTAGTCAACACGTGCGTTATTATGCCGACGACTGGTAGTCGGCATTGTTTGAAAATAGTTAATATGTGTATTATATTTCCGACAACATATAGTCGGTACCGTTTGAAATTAGTTACCATGTGCGTTATTATGCCGACGATCTGTAGTCGGCAACGTTTGAAAATAGTTAATATGTGTATTATATTTCCGACGACATGTAGTCGGCAAGAAGTTATACTGCAGCTGCACAGCAGCCTGCGCAGCTGCCCTGCCCAGATTTTTGCCGCAAAATTGTGCAGCAAAAATCTACCAATTCCAGTTTCATGTCCTGCTCTCATAACAACACATTCCAATACAAAACAATGGCTAAAACGACTATAAAGTTTATAACGGCTAAAACGGTTATATATAACCACTAAACAATTAATAAACTTTACAAAACGGCCATAAACTTTATAACACCCTCAAAATACATCATAAAGTTTACAAAACAGGTGTTATAATCGCTAAACGTAGCTACTATATCTACAAATGTTGCAATATCCTAAGTGTTCAAAGATAATAAGATTGGGGTCGTCCGGACATAGTTTCAAAGACAAAACAACACAAAATAATACCTCTACAGCCCATCGTCGTCATACAGCCCCTCGTCGTCATCCTGATCATCATCAGAACTCCCGCTGCGAGAGCCACTCCCGCTGCGAGAGCCACTCCCACTGCGAGAGCCACTCCCGCTGCCAGATCCACTCTCGCTGCCAGAGCCACTCTCGCCGCCTGAGCCCTTCGCGGGAGCGCCTGCGCCGCCTCCAGCTGCATGACGAGAACCACTCTGGCTAATAAACGCCTCCCATGTTGGGTATGTCGAGACAAAACGTGTCAACAACTCAAGCTGCTTCTCAGTTTGCTTGGCTTTCTTTCTTTCTTTCTCCTTCTCTTTCTTAGCTTCATCCACTATCGTTTTAAATTCATCAATCTTCTCCTGAGCTTCAGCAAGCTTCCTGTCAAGCTCGGACGTACCTATAAACGAAATAATCAAAATTTAAAAACGGTCATTTCAATACATAAGATTATCCAACTTTAAATACCTATAAACGAAATAATCAAAATTTAAAAACGGTCATTTCAATACATAAGATTATCCAACTTTAAATACCTGGTGGAGCTGGAGGCGGCAAGTCTACCCGTGGCCTCTTCAAGAAGGGTACCACCTTGCCGACGCCGGGTATATGGCCACGCTGCTTGCCCCCGATTACCCGAGCAAATATCTCCTCCTCCGTGAGGCACGGCTCGTCTGCCGGCATATCGGATCTAGGCTCCCGTAGTCGGACCATCTCTTCCTGTGTAGTTGAAAAAAAATGAGAAAATTAATATATTAGTCGGGTTAATTACTAGATTATGTTTCAATAAATCACTAAGTGCGTGTTTGGAAAAAATAAATAAATAAATAAATAACGATACTTACAAACCGAGCACGAGCCTCGTCCTGCAACCAAACACCATTCTTGAAGTGGGTGTCAAGATAGGTATCGAACATGGACGGATACCGGTGGTCCTCGCTGTTCTCGAACTGTATAAATATATACACATGCATATAGGATGAAACAAATTAAAATGACTAATCAAACACCATATATATTTTATTTAGTATAAATACTTTTAATTAATATATTATTAAAATTAAATAATCTTATAAAAATAAAATGTGTCTTACATATTCGTGTCGAGATGCGGCAAATGATTTCGAACCGTGGCGGCTGAGAATCTTGTTCTTCTTTCTATTCTCTTTGTTCACAGCCGATCGTGTCTGGGCCTTCTCCGTCATGTACTGGTCGACATACTTGTTCCACTCAGCCGGCTCCAAGTTCGGAGGAGGATTTCTTCTGATCTCGTCCACTCTCGCAGCCCCACCCTTTCTCGTAAAGTAATCGTGTTTCAGATCATGTTTATTGTCACGGTATTGGGTGGCGAAATATGCTGTGAGCGCCGACCGAATGGTCTCCCACTCCGGTCTGGTCCTGTGGCGCTCCAAATTGAACATACGCTGCAATCAAATATAGTTAAAATTAATATAAAGATATAAATATATAAAAAATGTTAATAAATGTACACATTCAAATAATTAAATATAGAGATATAAATAAATAAATAAATTTAAATAAAGATGCACATTTAAATAAATAAACACGGTAACATAACAATATATATAAAAGGAAAATGAAATAACTGATCCTGACGCTTGGAAGGAAGTTAGCCGTCAGCTCCGGTTCTATATCGTACCAGGAGTCATAGTGTAGCGGCAGCTGTCGAATGAGCTCGCCGACGTAATTGCCAAACCATGCTTGGTTCGGGCCCACATGAGTGTAAGTCCCCTTATCACCAATCTCAAAGTCAATAGACTGTAGGCCACGAAGTCTCACGGCAGCCTTGAGCTTCACATTCTTATTTTCTTCGCGTGGTCGTTGCCTACCGCCATTCTGACCTCCCCTACCCCTGCCTCCCCCCCTGGCCCGACCTCCTCGGCGGGGTCGCCCTGATCCTGCAATTGGAGTGAGTGAAAACGTCATAAAGTAACTTATATAGATATATGTATATATATACACATATATCTATATATATACATAATATGTGTGTGTGTATATATATATATATATATATATATATATATATATATATATATATATATATATATATATATATATATATATATATATATATATATATATATATATATATATGTATGTAAGCTAGAAATTCTTACCACTAGCACGGTGCCCGCCCTCAATCTGACGGGTAGGGGAAGGTGGTGGATCATCGGCACCGTCACCACCATGACTCCGTGCAACTGCTGCTGCCATCTGTAAAAGTACAAGTTGAGTAACATATAGAAATTCGGGAACAAATTAACATAAGCATGCACACATTCAAATACATACACATTCAAAAGAAATATACACTTTTAAACAATCCAAAACAATTTCATTAAAATAAGTGTCGTTTTACAAGTTACATTTTAAGATCAATCTGCACAATCAAAATCACTATCATAAACAACATTAGTCGCAACTTCAACTTCATCATCAGAATTGTTTGCGACTTCATTATCAGAATATGCTAAATCATAAGGATCGTCGTCTTCATCATCAATAAAATCATCGTCGTCATCAACAGGAATGATTGGTGGTGGTGGTGCCTCAACTAACGTTGATTCACCATCGATATTTAAGGTTCCAGGTTCCAAATCATTCAAATTAGCAGACAGTTGGAGATCGGATGAGTTGTTGCCATGTATCACATCATCATCGTCTTCTACCACGATGACATCCCAGATTGTGTTGTGATTTACTTCTTGGACGACCTTCCAACGGAGTGGTCGTCTGGCAGGATCTTCAAGGTAGAAGACTTGTTTTGCTTGTGTTGCGAGAATGTAAGGTTGATCTTCGAACGCATAGCTACATGCCAAAATTTGTGTCATGTTGTTTCTAGTGGTAAAACGTTGGACTCTAAGGTTTTTGTTGCTTAAGTCGAACCACTTAACTCGAAACAACACAACTTTGAACTGGGAATATGCGAACTCCATAATTTCTTCTAGTTGACCATAATACATTTCTCCCTCCTTCTCACCAGGTGGACAAATTCCGCTGTTATGAGTTGTATGTTTTATATCGTGGCTGTGTACGACAAACCTCACACCGTTGACTACGCAAGAGTTGACTGAGATTGGGGTCGGTGATGGTCCACAAGCCAAAGCGAATAAGTCGGGAGTACAGCTTGGGTCATCGGCTATGTAAAGTTTACGGATCTATGAAAAAAGATAAGAATAGATGGAGATGAGTAATAGTCGTTATTTATACATGGAAATACATACAATAAGTTTACCTTCGTCTCAAACCAGCTCGGAAATGCTTGTTGCATGTCGATATTAGGAAATTCGCTGAAAATGTTCATGATATTAGAATAAATCGAAAAGATAACTTGGGAAACAGAAATTTCAAAATATAAACGCATACCTCTCGAACTCGTCCATGTACTTGTCGATCTCAGGACTGTTGTGAAGTACATACCATATCACTCTCTTCATTTCTGGGAGACCTAACTTAATCAATGTCTCTTTACCAGAATTGGTACATAGTGATCGGAACACCTGGAAATCACTGGTTGGGCGAGGACGGTCCTGAGATGCAGCGGGATGATTAAATTTTGTCCCAACACCACGAAAATAACGAGAACAGAAAGTTAATGCTTCATCTGCAATATAACCCTCCGCTATTGAACCCTCCGGCTTAGCTTTATTTCGGACATAGTTTTTAAGCTTCTTCATGTATCTTTCAAATGGATACATCCACCGGAATGAAACAGGACCGCCTTGAATAGCCTCTTCAGGTAAATGCATAACCAAGTGAATCATAATGTCAAAAAAAGCAGGAGGATATATTTGCTCGAGACTGCACAAAATACTGATCAACTGGTCTTTAGCTTTCTCCATGTTTTTCACCATCAAAGTTCGGGCGCAAATTTGCTTAAAGAAGAAACAAAGCTCGATCAATGGTGTATAAGTCTGTGCGTCCAAGTATTGCTGAAGTCCATAAGGAAGTAACCGTTGCATCATTATATGACAGTCATGAGACTTCATGCCCGTTATATTGTTATCATCTTTGGTCACATTTGACTTGAACTTGGATCCGAACCCATCTGGTAGCTTAACTGTTTTGATGTATTGACAGAAGAGTTTTCTTTTATCGGGTGTGAAGGAGTACTTTGCATGAGGCTTCGAGCACTTCCCCTTTTTTTTGTTTCCGAGCCACAACTCCTGTCGAATGCCCAGAGCTTCCAAATCTTGTCTTGCCTTCGCGGTGTCTTTAGATTTGTCATTCATTAACAAGGTGTTCAAGATACTCTCCAACACATTTTTTTCGATATGCATGACATCTAAATTGTGTGGTAGAGAAAGAAAAGACCAATATTTAAGATCGTAGAAGATAGACCGTTTAGTCCAGTTCAGCTCGTCGTCATGATTACGTTTTATCTTCCCACCCCCATAATCCGGATGTTTCCCCGGCACACGTGTGGGCAATTTCGCAAATTGAGTCAAGATATCAACTCTGGTATCTTTTCTAGGAGGCTCTCTATGATCGGGTTCACCACTGAATGTAGTATCGTCCCTCCTCCATTTATGGTTTTTTTTTAAGAATCTTCTATGACCAACATAAGCTGTTTTGCTTATCACACGCGTAGCCGGAGTGTCTACTTTGCATGTAGGGCAAGCGAAGTAACCTTGCCCTTGCCAACCAGACAAACTACTTCGAGCAGGAAAATCATTGATGGTCCATAAAAGCATCGCTCTCATGTGGAATTGAGTGCCTGTAGCAACGTCCATAGTCAAGATACCTGGTTTTTTCCATAATTTCACAAGGTCATCAATCAAGGGCCTCAAGTAAACATCGATGTCCTTCGCCGGTGATTTAGGGCCAGGAATCAACAACGTCAACATCAAAGAAGTCTCTTTCATGCATAACCACGGAGGCAAGTTGTATGTTGTTAATATAACCGGCCACATGCTGTAAGTCTGACTAAGGTTTCCGAACGGATTGAAACCATCAGCAGCCAACCCTAATCGAACGTTTCGTGGTTCTATAGCAAAATCCGAATATTTATTGTCAAACTTCTGCCATGCTTCACCATCAACCGGGTGTTGCATCTTACCGTCCGTAGACTTTCCAGTAGCATGCCAAGTCATATGTTTTGCAGTGTGAATAGACTTGTACAAACATTGTAGTCTAGGAATGATAGGAAAGTAACGCAACACCTTGTTAGGAACTTTCTTCCCCATTGTTTTATTGTCTTTCCATCTACTCATTTTGCAAACCGGACAATACTCCAAATCTTCGTAATCAACCCCCCGATATAGAAAGCAATCATTTTCACAAGCATGTATCGACTCGTACCCTAACCCGACCTTTTTAAATGTCTTCTTTATATGATAGTATGACGGTGGGAGATTGTAACCTAACCTGGGCGGAAATACCTCCTGGAGAAATTTTAGCGTTTTGTTAAATGAAGTATCACTCCATTTACCGCTGACCTTGAGATGTGTAAACTTTGCCATAAAATCCAATGTTGTCATAAAGTCACAACCCGGGTACAGAGGCTGGTTGGAACTTGCAAGTAACTCTTCATACTCGTTACGCAGAGGAGGCGTCGCTGCTTGAGTAGGCTCGTTACTTGTCTTGCCAATATTTCCGTGAGTCGGCTCATTATTCGAAGGAATATCAAGAATAGCATTTTGATCATTATTCGGAGGAATATCAAGAATATCATTTAGGCACGCACCCATGTCACTCATCTCACGTTGTGTTGTGTTATCAAGAATAGCATTTTGATCATTATTCGGAGGATCCGGTTCACCGTGATCCTTCCATTGTGTATAAGTTGGGTCCCACCCATTTTGACCTATGTGGTTTTTAAGACCTTTGAGAGATACCCATGGAACATTACAACAACGACGACACGAACATTTTATTTTTCCGGAATTATTCAATAACGGTTTGCAATGATGGAGGCAGGCGGCAAGACCATCAAGAAATTCTTTTGAACCACGATGATCTATACGGGTCCAACTCTTATCAATTATCATAACTGCATTTTTATGATGCAATCAGTTATTATATGCACTTAATTAATGATTACGAGTTGTTTTGTTCACCTAGCGCAACTATGGAAGGCAATCCTAACCCACTCTTTGAATGATTCGTCCCATATATGAATATGTATAACTGATTTACTATTTGAGAAAATTTCGGCAGCATTTCCCCTCAACTCCCCAAATATGTGCATTAAGATGGACATATTCGTAGGAGTAAAGGAGAAACACTGTCGAAATAATCTCAAATAGTAAATCAGTTATACGCATCCATATCCTAAATGAGACAAAACATTCAAAAAGCAGTCCCAAACAGGGGACTTTCCGAAATTAATTTCTAATAAATTAATTCCGGACAGGTTTTCTATAGGATGATTAACTTCGGACGGGGACTTTCCGAAATTAATCACTAAAATCCTAAAACATTCATAAAAGTCTAACAGTAGCATATATTTTAAGTTAAACAATTAGAATATAAACAATTATGAAATATAAGCCGAAAACAAAACAATATAAGCCGAAAACCAAACAATTAAAGTTAAACAATTATATAGTTACTAACAAACACACTCTAAAATCACACTATTTTTTTTCTTTCTTTTACTAGTTTAATATTTGCAACCTTCGGAATATCCTACTTAATACATACCTTGGTTGTGTCGTTAAAACCAACCAAAAAACTAACCAAACGCAATATCCTACTTAATACTTAATTCGTAAACTAATACTTAATCACATTTCACAATCCGCAACAATTAATCCCTTTTATATCAAAACCTAATATACTAAACTACAACAAAGCATAAAAATGGAAAAAAAAAAAAAAAAAAAAAAAGGAATACATACTGTCTCGGCTGTGGTCTCGGCTGTGGCTCGGCTGTGGTATCGGCTGTGGCTCGGCTGTGGTATCGGCTGTGGTATCGGGCTATAATAAAAGAGAGCAACAATTAATATATATCAAAAGTTTAAACAAAAAACTGTTGTAGGCGACATGTCGTCGGGATACCAAAAGTTAATAAAAAAAAATAAAACGAAGTACATTACCTGCTGTCTTGGTTGTCTCGGCTCTCACCCTCGGCTCTCGCTCTCGGCTCTCACCCTCTTTACCTGCTGTCTTGGATAATAACAAAAAATAAACAAAAATTAAAAAATTAATAAACAAAAAATAAATTAACAATAATAATAAAAAAAAAAAAAAAATTAACAACAATAATAACAATTAAATTAATAATAATAACAAAAATTAACAAAAATTAGAAAAAAATTTACCTGCTGTGTGGTGTTGAAGAAAGGAGGGTTGGGGAAGAAGAAGAATTAAACAAAGGAGGGGTTGGGGAAGAATTAAACGAATGAGGAGGAGGAGGAGGTGCACAGTGGTGCTATTGTGTGGAGCTGCGGTGAGGTGTGGTGTGGTGTGGTGGTGTACGTGGTGTTGATAATCGCCGGAGGAGGAGGAGGAGGAGGTGGTGTGGTGTGGTGGTGTACGTGGTGTTGATTATCCCCGGAGGAGGAGGTGGTAGTGGTGTCGGAGGAGGAGGTGGTAGTGGTGTTGATTATCATCGGCGGATCGGAGGAGAAAAAAAGTTATAAGTTTTTTTTTCTAAGTGTTGACCCCAGATCTATTTTGTTATATCCTTTAATATTACCGACGACATGTCGTCGGTAAAGTAAAGATATTTGTCATTTCTAGTTTGGCAGGATGTATGAAATTTTGGTGAAAATTTTGGCGGTTATATTACCGACGACAAGTCGACGGTAATATTATAAATACTTTTTATAAAATTAAAAAAAAAAATTAAAAATAGTTTTATAAAATAAAAAAATAAGTAGTTAAATTTTTTATTTATTATAAATACTTTTAGAAAATTAAAATAAAAATAGTTTTATAAAATAAAAAATAAGTAGTTAAATTTTTTATTTATTATAAATACTTTTATAAAATTAAAAAAAATTAAAAATAGTTTTATAAAATAAAAAAATAAGTAGTTAAATTTTTTATTTATTATAAATACTTTTAGAAAATTAAAATAAAAATAGTTTTATAAAATAAAAAATAAGTAGTTAATTTTTTTATTTATTATAAATACTTTTATAAAATTAAAAAATAAAATAAAAATAGTTTTATAAAATTAAAAAATAAGTAGTTAAATTTTTTATGGTTATACACTAGATGATTAACGAATGAGCCGAGATGTTATGGTTCTACACTAGATGATTAACGAACGAGTCGAGATGTTACGGTTCTACACTAGATGTTTAACGAACGAGCCGAGATGTTATGGTTATACACGAGATGTTTAACGAACGAGCCGAGATGTTATGGTTATACATGAGATGTTAAACGAACGAGTCGAGATGCAATGGTTATACATGAGATGTTAAACGAACAAGTCGAGATGCAATAGTTATACATGAGATGTTAAACAAACGAGTCGAGATGCTATGGTTATACACGAGATGTTAGACAGACGAGTCGAGATTCTATGGTTGTACATGAGATGTTAAACGAACGACTCGAGATGGTATGGTTATACACAAGATGTTAAACGAACGAGTCGAGATGCTATGGTTGTACATGAGATGTTAAACGAACGACCCGAGATGGTATGGTTATACACGAGATGTTAAACGAACGAGTCGAGATGCTATGGTTATACACGAGATGTTAGACAGACGAGTCGAGATTCTATGGTTCTACATGAGATGTTAAACGAACGACTCGAGATGGTATGGTTATACACGAGATGTTAAACGAACGAGTCGAGATGCTATGGTTATACATGAGATGTTAGACAGACGAGTCGAGATTCTATGGTTCTACATGAGATGTTAAACGAACGATTCGAGATGTGATTGGGGATAAACCGTCAGATATTATTGATATAAGAAAATTATTGAAAATACTTTAAGGTGACAGGAAATTAAGAAAATTATTAAAATGATGAAATTGCTTATTAATAAGCTAAAAGGAAAATTAAAAAAAAATAGAATCTATTAAATAGAAGCTATCACTAATTTTAAATTTGGTTTTTTGTTGTTTTTCTTTTTGACACGAGATGTTAAACGAACGACTATGGTTATACAAGAGATGTTAAACGAACGAGTCAAGATGCAATGGTTATACACGAGATGTTAAACGAACGAGCATGGTTTTCCCTACCTAACAACTCATCCTCACAATATAAAAACACACATACACACACACACACACACACACACACACACACACACACACACACACACACACACACACACACTCATCTTACTATCTCTCTCTCACACACTCTAGCAGTTTTCGTTTTCCGGCGACACCATCAGTTTCCGGCCGTCGGAATCTTTTCCCGGTCACCACCTTTTATCACCTCAACTTGTAGATCGGGCCACCCCGGTCACGATTCCACCACTCACAACCACTCAACCTCACAACCACAAACATACACTGTTACCATGGTGAAGAAGATGGCAGAATTTGAAGCTTTTCCTTGTCCTTGTGAACGAGGAGACGTGATTCTGCGAGAATCGTGTAAATCTTACTCCCGTGGTAAACTATACTATGCGTGTCCTTTCTCGCAGGTGAACAATTACATATTTTTTCTTTAAATAATTTGGTTAATTAGTTGTTAAAAATAATAGTTTTTACTCTTTAACAGCCTGGGACAGAAGACCATGGATGTAATTTTTTTTATGGAAGGAGGAACGACTCGCCAAAATGATGATCGGTTCTCTGGGAGCTTCAACATCAAGCGGTTCTGGATCTGCTCCAAAAAGGTGCTCAAACTGTCATGAAAAAAAATCTTAGAATAAACTTGCTGGAGGCACAAAAACAGGTGTTGGAGGCACAAAAACAGGTACTAGAGACAAAATTAAGGGTGCTGGAGGCAAAACTTGACATGGCAACGTATCCCAACCACGACCACGCATGTCAGTCGGATGCAATACTCCGTGACCTTGTAGGTGACATGGATAAATTTCATATGTAGTACTGTTATCATTGTTCTTGCTGTTGTTTGCTGTTGTTGTTGTTGATGTTTTTGATGTTTAATAAAATGTTGTTGTTGTTTTTGTTTAATAAAATGTTGTTGTTGTGGAGCAATAATTAGAACTGAAGGAGCAATAATTATCAAACACAAAGGCAAATTGTTTATTTAAAACAAGCAAGAGTTCTTAACCACATGCATTTTCATACAGACACAAACTAAACAACTCGACAACCAAACTAAACAACTCAACAAGCAAAGGAAACAACTCAAACTAAACAACTCGACAACCAAACGAAACAACTCAAACTAAACAACTCGACAACCAAACGAAACAACTCAAACTAAACAACTCGACAACTAAAACAACAGATCAAACGAAACAACCCGTTTATTTTTTTTTTGCGGGCTACTTCACGCTTTACTCGAACTCGCACCATCTTTTCCCTTCCTTGCTCTCATTTCCTTGATATGTGCAAATGTAGCTTCAAGATTTGTGATCCTATTTCCCAGATTATCAACTTTTGTTTCCAACGTACTTTCAGCTTCGTCGTCACCTCCAACAGCAACAACTTGAGCTTCAGCAGCAGCTTGAGCTTCAGCAGCATCTAGCTCGTCCATGTACTCTTTGTAGTACGGCTTTTTCCTACACCATTCGATAATCTTGTCTCTCATCCACGGTTCAGCATCCTTAAAATCACCATATTCCTCATAAACTGAATGACCAAAAGTTAACATAACTTCATTAAAGAGGAGCTCGTGTGACAAGATTTTTGAGTACTCCTATTCAACTGTGCAACCACGCCAAGTCATGTGTGTCTTGTAAGAATTGACGATTGAATTATTTGTGAGATGTGTAAAATGAGACGGAAATAATTTTGTGAAAATGTATATGTAGATGTGTAAAATGAGACGGAAATGATTTTGTGAGAATGTATATAGGTAAAAAATGAGACGGGAATATATTTGTTAGGTTATATATAGCCTGAATTTTGGGAGAGATATTCCCGTCGACATGTCGACGGGAAAAAAACGCGGGAAAATTCCCGCCCAATTATTGGCTATAATGTACACGCGGTTAAAATAAGTGCCGACGTCATGTCGTCGGCGTCGTTAAGGCGGGAAAAAACCCCGCCCAATTATTCGCTATAATTCACTAAGGGGAAAAACCAAAATTTTGACTCAAATTGTTGCCGACGTCATGTCGTCGGCGTTTTTAAACTAGGGGGTATTAATTATTAATCATTGGTTAATCCCACGCTAACCACAATTATTTGTGTATTTATATATCACCGACGACATGACGTCGGCACGTGTTTTGGCGGTCAAATTCCCGCCTTTTTTTTCACCAGGTTTATCAATAGTCAAACATGTTGTTATTATACTGACGACATGACGTCGGTATAATTCTAGATTAAAAATTCAACGCAGCCTTGTCTGGGTCAAGCCAATTTTTTGTCGTTTAGCGTATGGTGCCGACGACATTGAGTCGTCGGCATTGTGCTCGTCGCCTGTTCTCCTGATTCTTGTAGTGAACTTTATTCCTATTGAGATTTCGAATTCACAGACTTAGCAGGAGCCATAAGTTTTAGCTATCTCCTAAGTTTCACTTGGTAAGATCAACCAAATTTATCGAACTTTGAAGTGCAATCTCATCTTTAGGTAGAAGAAATTAATTTACAATCAATGTTTATTAATTAACAGATAATTCTTTGTGCAATTCTTGCTATTGTTAGAATGAAATAAAGAACTTTCTTCTTTGTCAAAATCGCATCATAATAGTGGGCTACTGGGATGTACGAAACCAAAATACAAGTGCTTTATTGCATGATACACAAGTCATCACATACACTCTTCTTATTATATTATGATCAAACTTGCCAAAGTTATTGATCATTGACAGAGCAATATTAATTTCTTAGAAATGAAAATTTATACTTTAAAAAGAGGAATTACGTTACGATAGAATTTCCATAGCTACCTGATGAATTCATGACGACCCTTAAAGATACTCGTCAAGAAAAAAAAAAGTGCTCTATCCAAATGTTGCCCGATTTATTATCATAAAACGGAGAGAGGATAATTGTTGTAGATTGAACTTAGGCATTAGCGTCTCCCTCCCATAGTTGATCACTTACCATCTAATTTCTGCGAGATTCAGAAAAGTGTGAAACTTTAATTGGATTATACCCTAAAAACAAGACAAGTAAAATGAGGCACACAGATGCAAGGTCTATCTTGATCTTTTCAAACCCAACATACAAACATAATGTAACGTTTGGTTTGAGGGTTTGGTTATTAATTAAGGAATGACTTTTATTGCCATTGTAGTTGTTTGGTTTGTAAGCGAGGTATTTAAAAATGGGAATCAAACCCTCAAAAATAGGTATTATCAAAACACACCAAGAGTAGTGACTTTACAAATTAAACACGTTCCCATACCAATACCCATAATCATTCTCCAAAAAAACCCAACGCCCCCTTCTTTTAGATTCGTGAGAAACGTTAGACATTATAAACCCGTAGGTCTAATGATCCTAAGAAACACAAGTCTAACTTTCGTAGGCTGAAGTCTAGCAATAAATCAAATGAAGTGGATCTTTCTGTACCTATGAAAGTGGTAGAAGAGGTAAACTCCACAATTGAGAATACTCTATATGCATGGTTATTTTCTTGGTAAACGCATTGCTTTTTCAGTTGTTGATCTTTATGTACGTAATGCGTGGGCTAAGTATGGCATCCAAAAGTTCATGATGAATGCTAAGGGATTCTTTTTCTTTAAGTTTAGTACGAAGAAAGGTGGTGAAGATGTCATTGAAAATGGTCCATGGATGATTAGAAATATTCCTATTATTTTTAAACCTTGGACTTTGAACACTAACTTACTTAAAGAGGATTTGACTAATATTCCGCTATAGGTTAAATTCCATGATGTTCCCTTAGCTATGTTATCTGATGATGGTCTCAGTCTTCTAGCTACACTGATTGGTACACCGAAAATGCTAGATTCTTACACTAGTCAAACATGTTTAGAATCATGGGGTCGAAGTAGTTTTGCTAGGTGCTTGATTGAAGTGAAGGCAGATGAGGTGCTTAAGGACAATCAAACTGTTGAGATCCCATAACTTGATGGGTCGGGTTCTACTACTGAAAAGGTTCAGGTTAAATATGAGTGGAACCCAAGTCGGTGTGATACGTGTAAGCTTTTTGGCCATACTCTGGATAACTGTCCAAAGTTTGTTCCCCTACAACTCAGCCTACGCATAAGGATAGTGATGGTTGCCAACCGGTTAATAATAAACAAAAGGGTAACAGCGGAAGCCAAAGTGCACCGAGTAAAGGAGGATTTACTAAACTGACTGTGGGTCTTAAGTTCTGTTATCAACCTAAAGCGCCTCCTCCTAAGCCCGAGAAGGTGGATATTCCAAAGAAGAAGACCACTGAATTGGCTGGCACAAGTGGGACGAAGATTGCTACGTCGAATCCTGTTGATGCCCTTAATAAGATCGATACTGATGAATGTGGGATTCCTACTGATGTCGTGGCTAATGATAGGGCTGAGGTGGATTTGGGCAGTACAATGGAAGCTAAGGAGGTTGGTCCTACTCATATTGTTGAGAAAATTAGGAAGCTTGAAAAGCTAATTATTGATGGGAAAGCTACTCTTGTGGATGATGATGGTCATCCTCTTAAAAATGTTGATTATCCGGGTAATAAACAATAAGCTAAGGTGGATGGGTCTCAAAAGACTAGTAATGTACCACAAGAACCGCTTGTGAGTGTTGTGAAAGAGAAGGTGCAGATTACGGCTAGTAAGCCTAGTTCTTCTTTTTCTCCGTCCACTTCTCTACTAAGAGGATTAACCCATTCTCTAAGGTGAGAGAGATAGTTGACTCCGACAGTGATGAGGAGGAGATTGTTAACACTTTTGATGAGTCAATGAACTTGTTTGATAATCCTATGGTTAAATTCCCCTCATCAACAAATGGTGGTTAAGAGATTGAAGATGATTACGATGACTATGCGGATCAGATTTATGATCTTCCAGGACAATTAGATGATTTCTATGACATGTATGATATTAAGCTCCAAGGTCTTGCTAGGAAGTAATTTTTGTTTTCGTACGAGTCTAATTTTATCTTATGAGTAGTTGCTTATTTTGTTATTTAAAGAATAAGAAGTGTCTTGTTATTTAAGATTTTCCACCTATGTAACAGGCTGAGATATGGGATTTCACCTATATTCGTTGTACTTCAACGTTTTTTGGGAGTAATATATTTACCGGGTCTTAGATCTTTTACCAAAAAAAAAAAAAATAGATGTAATCCTAGAAACCCTAAACCCACAAAAAGGCTTGGGCTTATTTATCATCTAATACTCCCTTGCAATTCGAGAGGCAAAATCACTAAAGCTCGAATTGGAGGAAAGAATATAATTATTAAAACATGAAACTAAATATAAGAACAAAACTAAAGATAGTCAACCATTAAAGCAATAAAAGCATAATTTGTTGAAGAAGAATTCCAGTAGTAAATGAAAGCAATTCTTCAAGCAGCAATAAAGGCAAATCAATAGCAAAAGCAAATAACATATTTGTTGATGAAAACATCTAACAGCAAAGCAAAGCATAGATTTTTTTTTTTTTTTTTTTTTTTTTTTTTTTTTTTTTTTGAAAATAGATATATGGTGGCGGCTAGGACTTGACGAGGTGGCATAGAGGAGGTGGCTCAACTTAGCCACCTAGGTATGAGGATCAGACCCGCTCCGATGCCATGTTAGACATTATAAACCTCGTAGGTTATGATTTCCATTGAGGCACAATATATAAAGGTAACCCTAAACCTACAAACGGGCTTGGGCTTGTTTATCATCTAATAAGCCTTTTAAGTAGCACGTAGTTTAATTCTGAAAACACCCAACAAAAAATATTATTTTCTTTTCTTATTGATAAGTACAGACTTTTAAAATCATTGGGTTGAATCGAAGAGCATAAGGTATCCATTAGTATCGTCTTGTGGTGCCGTGGGTAAAGTGTTGCACCTCAACACTTTTTCCCATAATACTATAATCTATCACACCATATATAACACCCCACAATCCCATTTCTCGTGTCATGGACACTCTCTGGCCTGCACGTGACCCACTAAAACAAAATACAACAAAAAAGGTACCATTTGAGCTAGTGGAGACGGTGCAAGACACGAAAACGCCACCACAGTGTAGGTCTGGCGCCATCGTGTTGCGTTTTGGCGAAAATGTCACCCCAAAACTTAGGGTACCTTATTCTCTAAGAATAGATGAAATATTTTACTATCGTTATTATTAAATGGCATTTGACCCATACACGAAGCTTTATGGGGGTGGGCCCAGGCCTTTCCAAAATTTTATATACTGCTAGGGCTGAGTGGACCGAAAACCGAACCGACCAAAACCGAACCAAGCATATTCGGTTCGCTTTTCGGTTCCAGTTCAGTTCGAGCCATAATCGTGAAAAATACGCCTAAAACATATATACCGAACTGAACCGACACAAAACCGAACCAAGTCTCTTGGTTCATGTTTTTCACAAAATCGGTTTTCGGTTCGATTCGATTTTGGTCTGTTCGGTTCGGTTTTGACCTGATGCTCAGCCCTATTACTACTCTGTTCTCAAGTTTGAGTTTGTGAAGAAAGTGAAAGGAAAGGAGGGTACAAAAACAATTCGCGTTTCTGAGTTTTTTATAGTAAGGAAAGTGAAGTGTTGGGGGTGAAAATTTTCTTTGGCCAATTCGTATATGGCCTGAAAATGAAGTAAAGAAAGCAATCAAAAAGCATTTAACATAAATACACCTTATTCAATTTGTACTTATTACGTGAGCCGGCAAAATAGTGCATTAGTAAATAAAATAAAATAAAAAAGTGACAAACTTATCATTACTTCCCTTTCACGTCACTTTAAACTCAAGAAGACCTTATAATTTACTAAGATTCTTCCTCTCCACTCAATTTGTTTACTTCATCATTCTTTACTCTTCTTTCTTCCCAAACTCAAACTTGAGAACACAATATTAAAATAAAGTTTTGTTTGTATGTTATTGATTTTTAGCAATTCGGGCCCTCTAAATTGTGAATTGATAGCTCGGGCCTCTAATGAAATGCTTCAAGCTTCGTTTCTGTTTTGACCTATATAGTTACGTCTTTGAACACAATATTGTGAGTTTAAGTCTTGTACATGTAAGTTTGCCTTTGAGGAGAACAGGAAAAAAAAATAGTATTAGTGTTAGAGAAAAGTTTAATGTAGATCTAATATTCTCTAAAGATCCAATGAACCAATTATGACTATCCATTTTTTTTTTATCAAAACAAAAATAATAAGCTTTCACACTTTTTTTTATAAATTAAATATCTCGCTAATCATTAATCGTTACGCAAAACGAATCATACCAACACGACGAGAATTAATTCATTTTTCTGTAAACAGGCACTTCGACGAACTTTCTTTTATAGTTACATATGAAAAAATGACATGTAAATCACATGTGATTTTTCCAGATGTAACTGAAAAAAAAATGAAAAAATAAAAAATCGTTGAAAGTATATATCGAAGTATCAATCTACTGAAAGGTAAAAAAATACTAGTTGCGATGGTGTATATATATATATATATATATATATATATATATATATATATATATATATATATATATATATATATATATATATATATCACTTGACAATTTACTTATTACAAGATTTAAAAAAAAAAAAAAAAAAAAAAAAAAAAAAAAAAAAAGTGGAAAGTGTGTTATTATTATTATTATTATTTGATAAAAAAAATGAGTAAATAAGATTAATTTATTAAATTTTTAGATAATTTTGGTTATATATTTATTTCAACTCATTGATGTTATAACTTACAAGAATGGAAAGGTATGGCATGCTTTGGGCTTGAATTTCTGGGCCTAGAATAAAATGAAGCAGGTTTAGGATTCATGGGCCGATACCCAAAGCAAGTTTTCTTTCTAAAATAGAAGCAAAGAATTAAAGCTTTTGATTGGAATTTATTTCACTTCATCCAGCAAGCTAAATCTCCACGTATATTATTCAGTGACACTCGTATAATTTATTTGTTATTTAATATTTAAACGTTTTCACTAAAAATATATAAAAGTTCATAGTCCTGACTTCTGATCATATTTTGGGTAAAATATATACGTGCACATATTCTTACCATAGGTACTTTGCTAAATCTTACTGTCACATCTGATTGGGAGGTCTGAAGATGTGATTAATTTTTTGTCTAAAATCGTGTAGCGTTGTTTTATTGTTTGTGGAAAGAAAAAAATTGTGTTTTGGGAGGTGTGAAAACAGTGGCACATATGCTTTTTTTTTATGTAGAAAAATTATTATATAACCAAAACTTAGAACTAAACAGATCACTCATCGCAAGCGAGGTAAGTTCATAAAGAAAAGAAACATCCCACATAATACATTGGTTCGACGAAAGATCAAATTGAGCATCCCACAAAAAATTACACACCTTATAATTATATATTTTGAAAAATTATTGAGATATAAAGATGTGGCTAACTGCATGACCACGAGGTTTTGTTGATTTATGGAAGAGTGAAGAATACACATTTATTATTTGACAATTCAACAACATATTTGGGGTTGACTTTTCGTTGAATATTGTACTCCAGTCAAATACTCAATACTGTACTATTCAAAATCACAAAACGACTTTTGCAAATGAGAACTTGACATATACAACACTTAAATTCATGCATCATTAAATATGACGTTGATCATCAGGATAACTTGTCACTTTTGTTACTCCGTATGATTTAGTCATATTGTTATTTTGAACGGCATTTGAATATAAAAAGAAGCTTAGCAAGGAGCTAATAAGTGAGAATTACAAGGGGTACATAAAGCGTTTAGTCATATGAATCTAAAATTGTTACCAAAATATACATGCACCTTGCTATGTCGTGCCCCTCATGAATGTAAATATCAAAAGGGATAATAGCAAAAATGCCCAAGTTGCCCAATTGATTTGCTTTTTGGCCTTTCGTTCAGAAAGTTCCGAAACTACCCACTTGGCAATCAAGCAACTCTAGTGTTTCAAACTATAGGACACCAAGTGTCTCAAGTTGCCAAAAAATAGAGGTGTTGTTAAAAATTTCTGACACTTGGCGTCCCTCATTGTTTAAAAAGTTGCCCGGTTGCCAATGGATATTTATAGAACTTTCTGAGCGAAAGGAAAAAAAACAAATCAATTAATCAACTTGCTCATTTGGGATTATCCTATATCAAAATATGTAATATGCTACAAATATTTTTCTTATAACTTGATGTTTAAATTTCATTTCCATTAAGTTTAATAAAATTATACTTTAACTCTGAATACATTTTTTGAGAATTTTGCTACTAAGAAAACCGATAAAAAATAAACCCTAAGTTTCGATTTAATTCTTTCGTATCTTAACTGTTCCACAAGCAATTCTTTTATTATATTTGATCAATCATGTTTGTGTAATAACTACGTTGGTTTCTCAATATAATATTAGTTTTGTTTTTCGTCCAATTGTGGTGCGTTTGAGTCAGATCAATATTTAGATTTATATTTTTTATAATCGCAAAAGGTTTACTAATCTTAACATTTATTACTATCTTGTTCAATCATTGGTGCATCAGTGCACGCCATTGTTGACTATCACCTTGATATTATATCCCTTATTCTTGGCATGCTTACAACATGTGACGTGACTTTGTGTTTCGTTATTAAAAGCCTAATATAACTTGTTAGGGTTTTCTGCGTTTGTTCAAAGACTAGACGCTATTCGTTCTTCTAGGTTTTTTTGTTTGTGTTTTTAGTAATGATGAAGTATTTTTTGGATTCGGGTGGGAAAAAAAGTATGAGTCGAGTGCGGCCAATATGGTATCGTCATCGTTGGTTATGGACTCAAGCTTCCCGACTCTTTCTGAGTTAGCTTCTAAGGATCGTTCGAATGAGCGTTTTCCTAGTGTAAATGCTTCAAGCGTGTATGGTATGAATAATCAAGGCCAAACTCCTACAGGTACATCAAGTGGTGGTAGTCCATGTATTGAACAACCCGGTTCCTCTTGTGCGACTGAGCCAAGGGTTGTGACAACTTCTCAAGTAGTTGAACCAATGCATAACATGGTTATTTCGGGTACAAACACTTCGAGTGGTAGTGGTTCCTTTGGTGCATCTCATGTTAACGTAGCTGTTACTACCAATAATGCCCCTAGTGCTTTTGAACAACCTATCTTTGCACAACCTGATCTTAACCCTTCTAATGAAGTCGTACAACCAGGGGCGGGGCCAGAACTTTATTTTCGAGGGGGCAAAATATGATAATGTTTAGAAACTACACTAAAAATTCGTCCGTTGGGGGGGGGGGATTACAAAAATAGCTGAAACTTTATGAAAATTTACACTACAATTTTTTTCGCTATGGTGTCACGTGACCCTCCTGACTCCCCTTTATCTCCGACCCTGCGTACAACCTGGTCCGGTTGTAAATGCTAGTCAACCTAATAGTATTGATCAAGTGGTTTTGGATGCTTGTAAGGATTTTGAGGAAGCAATGCATGATATTGAATTAAAGAATGCGGAGAATGTGGCTGCTACTTCATCACCCCAGATTTCTTTTAAAAACACTACAAGTGTTTTGGAACAGCCTACAACTTCGAATGTACCTAACGTGGAGCCGGTTTCATATGCGGGTGCAATTTCTAATGATTCTAAGAAGCTAAAATCTAACTTTCGTAGGCTGGAGTGTAGTAGTAAAACAAATGGTATGGATCTCTCAGTTCCTCTGAAAGTGGTTGAAGAGATCAATTCTAGATTCGAGAATACTCTCTATGGTTATTTTCTTGGTAAACGTATTGCTTTTCCGGTTGTTGATTATTATGTACGTAATGCGTGGGCTAAGTATGGTATTCTAAAGGTTATGATAAATGTTAAGGGTTTTTTTTTTTTTTTTTTTTTTTTTTTTTTTTTTTTTTTTTAAGTTTACCATGAAGAAAGGTGTTGAAGATGTCATTGAAAATGATCCATGGATGATTAGGAATGTGTCTATTATTCTTAAACCTTGGACTCTGAACACTAATATACTTAAAGAGGATTTGACAAATATTCCGGTGTGGGTTAAATTCCATGATGTCTCCCTTGCTATGTTCTATGATGATGGTCTAAGCTTTCTTGCCACATTGATTGGTACGCCGAAAATGTGGGATTTTTATACCAGTCTTATGTTTAGAATCATGAGGCCGAAGTAGTTTTGCTAGGTGCTTGATTAAAGTGAAGGCTGATGAGGCGAAAAATGAACCACTTTTAGGGGGTCATTTAAGTCCGGAATCGAATTTATTTGATCAAATATTTCCCTAAATCGTTCCTTTTGTGATTTTAGGTACTTTGAGAGTGAATTCTGGAAAAGGAAGCAATTTGGACGTTTTTGGAGCATAAAAGTGAAGAAAACAGCAAAGACTTAATTTTCCATGCTGAGAACAGTACCTGACAGCGTCAAGAAGAAAAACCTGACGGCGTCAAGAGTAAAATAAGTGACGACCCAGTGAAAACCTGAAGGCGTCACAACAAGGGCGTCAAGAGTATTTTTGGTGACGGCCTGCATAAGGAGTACACATGACGGCGTCAGACCCAGATCTAGGCAGTCCGAGAAATTATTTGGCGGCGAGATGACGGCGTCAGATGTTTGTTCTTGACGCCGTCACCTATCAGAATCTATATATACTTTTCTAATTTTTCATTCAAAAAGAGGAACTTGTGTGGAGAATACTAGGGTCGAACTTTGTAAACCCTAGGTCGTATTTTACTGTATTTTCAAGGGTTTTCACCCCTTGAATCCTTTCATGTTCAATTGAGATAAGTCTTCTCTTAATTCATTCAGTATGTCTATGTGTTGTTTGAATATATCTTATGCTTGTCTTGATTTCAACATGCTAGGTTAGATCTATCATGTGTTTGCTTAGATGTAATGAAACCTAGATGTTAATTATATGTTGATTACTTGTTTATAGTTGAATTGGATGAATGATTTCAATGTTAGGCTTAAGAAAACTGGCAGATCTCCATTGTGTAACATGCTTGAACGTCTTAAGAAACATGAACCAATGTGTACTAGGATTTATTAGTTGTATTTAATGCATGAGCAAATTCTAGTGATCCCATGTTAAAAGCTTCTTAGCCGGCTCGACATAGGAGTGAAGTAGGCGTTTATAGGATTGGGGAAGTAAGTACGCCACCCCATGAATGGTATTAAGGAATACAACCCGTCATCCACGCAACTGTAACACGTAATTAACCTGTAAAAGATATATAGGGAGTAGTGAAATCTAAGTAAACACAATTCTCCCATATATTGCTCACAACTCTAGTATAATTTAGTTTATTTTCATTTTTAGTATTTTATTTTGATTGCATCTTTAGTATTGGGTTAGTTGATTAGCAACTAATTCCGCCCAGCTCATTCAAACCCGAGATTTTTACTTGCTTTCATAAAATATAAAAATACAAAAAGAATCATCCATCACCTCTAAACCTAGTCTTTAGGTTTTCTAATCCTAGCGACACTATTCCTAGCTGAACGATCAATCCCCCGGTACTTGTCATTATACTATACTACATCGATCAGGTACACTGCCTGGTGGGGGTTGTAAGCTTCTCGAGATCCCTCGAGAGGAAAAGCCTGGTGCAATTCCTACGCATATCAAGTTTTTGGCGCCGCAGCCCGGGGAATAGTTATTGTCTAGGTTAGAATCTCTTTTTATTAGGTCTACTTGCTAGATTCCTTTCTAGTAGGATTTTTTTTTTTTTTTTTTTTTTTAGGTTCTCTTTAGTCTATCTTATTTCTTCGTGTTTTTGTTCATAACTCTTCGCCATCCGACATCATGGACGATGGTAACATCTTTGAACCCATCATCCCACCACAACAAGACCACCCACAAAACCCACCACTAGCTAACCAACATCTTAGGCCCCGAACCCTAGGAGAATATTCCCGACCTAGCCACCAATGCTACCGAACACCATTGAGTTCACCCAAGGAGCCAATGTGACCCCCTTGCGATCCGACACCATCCGGTTGGTGCAAAGCGGATGTGCATTCCATGGACTTCGTTCCGAAGATCCAAATCAACATCTCAAGGACTTCCTTAAAATCGTAGATTCTATAGACCTTGATGTTACAACTAGAGAGTCAACCCGATTACGCCTATTCCAATTCTCTCTACGTGATCAAGCTAGTCAATGGCTTGAATGTTTACCCGCGGGATCCATCACCTCATGGGATGATCTCACCACTCGTTTTCTTGCCCAATTTTTCCCACCTGGGAGAACTACCAAGCTTAGAAATGATATCTTGATGTTCCAACAACGTCAAGGTGAAACTCTATATGAAGCATGGACTCGATTCAAGGACTTACTCCAAAAAGTCCCTCATTATGGCATATATCTTTGGCTCCAACTCCAAATCTTTTATGACCATATCGATCTCTCCACAAAGCGAGCCATTGACCAATCGGCCAGTGGTAAGCTACGTGATGTAAGTGCGGAACAATCATGGGAACTCATAGAAGATCTTGCTCTCTATTACAACGAAAGTTGGAATGATCCCCGTGATTTGAACAAAACGGTCAAGGGAATATCTTTGCCTTCGAACAATTCTAGCACTCCCGACCGTAGGATCATGGAACTTGAGGACCAAGTCAAGTTTTTCATGAAATCTTACTAAGCTCCTAAGCCTTCAAGCCAAGTGAACAAAATCACTTCTTCATGCGAATTATGTAGTGGTCCCCATGACACTCGTGATTGTGTGGAACTCCCCGGAACAGCTTTTGCGGACTACGCATCCTCACGTACCAACGAAGCGGGAGATAAGTGGTACACTTTCAAACCCGAGCCAAACCCTTATGGTGATTCCTACAACCCTTCTTGGAAAAATCACCCAAACCTTAGGTGGAAACAAAACCAAACCAATTCTTCCAATCCGCCTAATCGTTACCAACCAAATGGTCCACCCTCTAACCGTACTTTCAACAACAATCCTTCTAACAACTATGGTAGTACCAACAATCTTGAAGGATTAATGTCTAAGTTCATGGCATCTCAAGAGGCTCGCATAGCTAGGTTTGAAACCGAATTCAACCAACAACAAATGGAGATGACCAACAAGATTGACAACTTGTTGAAAGCCCTCAACAACCAAGCGTTAACTACACCTAGGAAGGACACTAGGGACTCCAATAACGGAATCCAAATTAAGGAACCCTCATCATCCAAACATGTCCACTTTGTCAATGTTGTCACCATTTAACCAAAAGATAAGGATATAGAAGAAAGTGACAAAGATGAAGTTGAAGTAGAAACCGAGACTAGGGATGAAATTAGGGAAGTTGAGGTTAATAAGGGAAAAGAGTTAGAGGAAGTAGAGACTATAGAAGAGTACTTTGATAAGTTGCCCACCAAGGAAGAACGGGAATACCATAAGGATTTATTCGATGGCCCCAAGACACCATATATCCTTGGCACCCCCCTTATCAAAATGGGAGATCCCTCTAAGATCAACATACCATGCAACATGATAAGGCGAAAAATGATCCGTTTTTAGGGGGTCATTTAAGCCCGAATCCGACTTTATTTGATCAAATATTGCCCTAAATCGTTCCTTTTGTGATTTTAGGTACTTTGGGAGAGAAATTTGGAAAAGGAAGCAATTCGGACGTTTTTGGAGCATAAAAATAAAGAAAACGCCAAAGTCTTAATTTTCCATGCTGGGAACAGTAGGTGACGACGTCAAGAGCAAAACCTTGACGGCATCAAGAGCAAATTTCATGAAAATCCATGGCGATCCCGAGAAGATTTGACGGCGTCACATAGGAAGAGCGTCAAGAGTAAAAGAGTCATGACGGCCTAGAAACATATAAGTCTTGACGGCGTCAGAAGTAGATCTAGGCAGTCCGAGAAGAGTTTTGGCGGCGAGGTGACGGCGTCACATTGTTTGTCTTGACGCCGTCAAACCCATTTTTCTATATATAGTTTTCTAATTTTTCACATTTAAGAGAGAAGTTTTGGAGAAACCCTAAGTACGATTTTGGTGCAACTTTTACAGGTTTTTCAAGGGTTCCAAACCCTTGATACCTTGCATTGTAATTGAGATAAGTGTTCTTCTAATTCAATCAATATGTCTATGTGTTGGTTGTCTATATCTTGTTCTTGTCTCAATTCCATTATGCTAGACTAGATCTCTTTTGTGTTTGCTTAGATCTAATGACACCTAGATATTGATTATGTGTTGATTACTTGTTTATTCTTGTCTTGGATGAATGATTTATATGTTAGGCTTAAGAAAACTGGCAGATCTCCAAATGGTAACATGCTTGAACGTCTTAAGAAACATGAACCGAGGCATACTAGGTCTTTATTGGTTGTATTTAATGCATGAGCCACTGTTTACAATCCCTATAGTTGTGCTGGGCATGGTGTAGGAGGAGATAAGAGCTCATAGAATTGGGGAGTTATGTATGCCACCCCATGAATGGTATTAAGGAATACGATCCGTCATCCATGCAATTATAACAAGTAATTAACATGTAAAAGATATCTAGGGAGTAGTGAAATCTAAGTAAACACATTTTCTCCAATTACTGCTCACAACTTTAGTATAATTAGTTTATTTTCATTTTTAGTATTTTATTTTGATTGCATCTTAGTATTGGGTTAGTTGAATAGCAACTAATTCCGCCCACTCTTCCAAAACCCGAGATTTTTACTTGCTTTCCATAAAATATAAAAACACAAAAATAATCATCCCTCACCTTTAGAACTAGTATTTAGGCTTTCTAATCCTAGCGACACTATTTCTAAGCTGAACGATCAATCCCCCGGTACTTGTCACTATACTATACTACAACGATCAGGTACACTGCCTGGTGGGGGTTGTAAGCTTCTCGAGATCCCTCGAGAGGTAAAGCCTGTTGCGATTCCCACGCATCAAGTTTTTGGCGCCGTTGCCAGGGAATAATTATTGTCTAGGTTAGAATTCCTTTTTATTAGGTCTACTTGCTAGATTCCTTTCTAGTAAGATTTTATTTTTATTTTTAGGTTTTCTCTTAGTCTATCTATTTCTTTGTGTTTTTGTTCGTAAACTGTTTCGATGGATAACAATAACATTGATCGTTTGATACCTGTTATTCGTGTTTTTCGTCGTAGGATTTTCCAAATGCCCGCCCCACTTCCTTTAGCAGAAAATGAGAACCCACCTAACCTCTCACCCAACCACCACTTTGACAACAATTCTGAGCTAGAAGAGTCTGATCATGATGATGACCGTAGGGCTAGTCCTTTTTACTATTCAGACTCCGATGAGGATCTTGATGATGGTGGCGTGATTAATGAGGATAGAATGGAAGAGGAAATAAACCCTCTTAGGTATGTTGACCCTAGAACTAGGATTGAGTGTGATAGTTCATTTAACATGCAATTCCCTTGTAAGATTGGATTTAAGAGCTTTAACGCCTATCTTAACTCATCTCTTCCAATGAACATAATCTCACGTAATGAATACAATAAAATCATAGTAGATGAGTTAGAATACAAAGGAGAAAACATTATTGCTAAGGCAATACCATTGCATGTGTTTGTAGGAGGGTTGGTTTATCTTGTTGAGTTCATGGTTATGGAGAATCTAGGAGTGTTTATTGATAATAAATTGACCCAAGTTGTGTTTGGATAACCCTTCAAACGGTTGACCAACCTCGATGAAAAACTCATAGAAGGGCTAATTACATTCTCGGATGGGGATGAAGATTTTGTCTATCAAATGCCCCACACACACCCTAGGTTCAAAGATTTTTCCATGGAAAAGTGTAGTAGGTATCCGCCCATGGAAATGCTAAGTGAGAATGATAAGAGAAAAGGACTTAAGTACACGCATGAAAAGAATAAAAAATACTATCGCGGGTGCTTAGAGTTAGGAGACGAGTATAAGAAAGATGAGGCGACTATTAGATGGCTCACACTTGGTTATGTGAGCATAAGCGATACACGATAACCCATGGCCTTGAGTCTAGCTACAAGACTCGTAAATAAAGAAAAGCGCTTCTTGGGAGGCAACCCATGTTTTGTGTGATTTTATTTGTTTGATTGTTATTTGCTTCCGTATGCATGTTGTATTTTTATTGTTGGTAGATCATGTTTCTAAACTAAATAAGTGGAAATACTTGGTTGTTTTGGCCTAATCTTAACTCCACCTAGAAGTATTTTTGCAAAAGATAAGTGTAAGGGGAAACCCCAAATATGTTTTTAAGAAACAAACCGATCATGATTCTCCACAATATTAAATGAGCATGTATATTCGTATTTGTTAGAGTCAAATGCTTGTATTGAGTCATAATGAAGTTTTGCAGGATTTTCCAGGAAGTAAGACCAAGTTTTTCCAAAAATTTTCCGGAAACTTAACATAAGAATTTCTGCAGGTCCATTCTGACGGCGTCAGAGTTTTACTCTTGACGGCGTCAGGAGTTAAAAATCTGGAAATTTTACCGGTTTTGTTTTTCTAACGGAGTCTTATGGTTTTTGTGAATTATTAAGTTTTATAATCTCCAGGAGATCTGCAAACTTCATTCCACAAGCATTATATCTTATCTTGTTTTCTAGGATTTAGAAACTTATATAGGATGCCGCCGATTTTACGCGAGGTTGTCTTGTCTATTTTGTCAGGTTTTACAGGTTATGTATGACAAGAAGATGATTTATATTCTGGAAGGGAAGCTTTGATTGTTCATTTTCTTGGAGGAAGATTTAACCAGGCCATCCTATTATCCATACCGAGCGAATCAGGGGAGTATTTGATTTCATTCTCTTTACGTTTTCACTTTTACATTCTTTACTTGAACATTGGGGACAATGTTCATCTTAAGTGTAAGGGGAGGGTAAAAAGATGATACCTTACATATGCACTTTCGCTTGAGTTTGTTTTGTTTGATGGTAGATGTGTAATAAAACTAAGAGAAATACTTGTTAGTGCAATTTTAGCACCAAATTTAAATTTTTTTACAACATTTAGGAGTGAAACTTTAGCCATAGCAAGCGTCTTATGGATAGGAGATTGTATGACTAGCACATAACCGTATATTCAGAAAAATTTTCCACCCAAATATGTGAGGTTCGCCTTTAGATTTGATAGGAAAAGCATTCATTATTAGTGCTTGTGGAAAACTAGAAGGGAGGGTTGAATAGTTTTACTTCTTTTTAATTTTATTTTGAAAACTTAGTTTAGTTTTAAAACCTTGTTTGCTTTTAAAACTTTAATTCAATCTTATGTGAACTCAAATCTTGAACAATATGAACAAGTATATCTAAGTATAAACATTAATAATAATGTATGCTAAGTATGTGAAATCAACACATGCATAATATAAACAATTGTAGCTATATACGAGAGATAAGTACGTAATCGTTTATTTTATAATCCTTAGTTATATTTTGTATGAAAACTATACTTGATCGAAATGATCAATTATATGTATGTAACCTTTTTAGTTTGATTGTAAAAACTTTGTTTTGTGAATAAAACTTTTGTTTGATCTTTAAGTAAAATCAATACTAGCACTATATGAGCAACTATATATATACGTCTACATCTACAAAAGTAATAACGATATAAGCAAGATAATAAGTAAGATATGGAAAGATCTAACCGCAAGACAAAGGATTTATAGTGGTTCGGCTACAAGGACACCTTCCTTGCCCTACTCCACTCCTCGAGTCACCTACTCGAGAGTTTTCTTCACTATATCAACAAGCTCCCTTATGGCGGAGAAAACCTTACACACCAATTACACACCAAAGCTTCGTCACAACGAAATCACACCTTCTTCACAACTACTTCACACCAATCTACTACACACCTATCTTCACAACTACTTCACACCAATCTACTACACACCTATCTTCAAATCAATCTACTTCACAACTAACTACTTCAACTCTATCTTCTTCACACCAACAGATTTCCTAGCTTTTCTTCTTCACACCAAGCTATCAACTATTCACACAATCTATATCTAACACAACTATCTACAAGCAAATATTCACAACAATCTTCACAAAGAATATGTAAATAATCTTGATGATACACCAACAACTTGGATGTGGAGATCACAACAAGTTGTAATACTTCTTGTCTAGGAAGATAGAAGTATTCTTCTCTTGCACTTGAGAGGATGGAAATTGGATCACTTTGAAACAAAGAATATATACACTTATGATCAAAGGATGAGAGAATAGAAAAATAGATCTAGATCAGAAAGTTTAGAAGTGCAAAAGGTGAGAAAAATCTGAGGGATGAATCAGTATTTATAGGGAGAAAAACTACTGTTCTGGAGCGTGGCCGGTCCCCTTAATTAGGGGCCGGTCCCCTTAATAATTAAGGGGGCCGCCTAGGGAATTAAGGGGGCTGCCCCTCCAGAACGTTGGGTTTATTTGTCTTTTTGTGGGGAAGGTTTTTCTGGATTAGATTTGCCATTTTTGGTTGGAAATTTGAATTCATATATTTATAATGAATTAAACATATTCCTTTAATTCCAAAAATGTTTTGTAAAAGATATAAAATGTTTTGTGACATTTTATAAAAAGTCTAGTGTTTAAGAAAATTGTTCCTTTGATCATAGAATGCAATAAACACTTTGTTTATTCATACCTTAAGTGATTTGGATGTAAAGACAAATGTTAAGCACTAAAAACTTGTTTACGTCATAAGTTTTAGATTAATGAGTTTATGCTTTGTAATTATCAAAACATAGAGATATTGTTAATATGTTAACAATGTTTTTAGACATTATTAATTTATGTCAACAATCTTCCCCTTTTTGATGATTACAAAACCTTAAACTCTTTAAACCTAAAAATTAATTTTTAGACAAGTATTAGAGTTTAACATTCACTTCTCCCCCTTTTTGTAAAATCAAAAAGGTTATGCCGACTAGCTTCGTAAATGAAGTTAGACGGGATAAAAGCTCCCCCTTGATGTGTGCTCCCCCTTGTTCAATGGCACCAAGGGATCGAGATATGGAATTCTCGCAAGAAAAATATTAGAAGCACAAGCATATATAGAAGAATATGCAATATACAAATAACAAGCATAGTAAACAAATATTAAGGATACATAACAATTAATTCAAAGTGATTATGTTAAAAGATCCTAATTTGCCAAAGAGAGCCATCGGACTTGCTTGTAACAAAAGGTTGGTTGATTCGTATTTGAAAGGGAAAATCATAAGCATATGGTATGCTTAGATGGTTGATGATGGAGTGTTTGGAATGAGGATGGTTGAGTTAGGATAAGGTTGTTGGATTAATGGAGGTTATTGGATTAATGGAGGTATATGTTCGGGTCATGAATGTTGGATAGTTTGGTGGTGGAGAGTTTGTAGCGGAAGAGGTTGATTGAGGTTTTGGATGTTGTTCAAGTGAGGGTATTGGATGTGATCTAGTGAGAAGATATTCAATCCAAGTGTTCATTGAATGCAATGGTTTTTAGGAGAAAGATGCAACAAGGTCAATTGTTGACATGCTTCTCAAGTTGATTTATGTTGTGTGGTGATGAGGGTGATCTAGATGAAGGTGGATCCAAATTGCGTTGAGCAAGATGTAAGGCTAAAAGAGCACTAAGCTCATGGGCTTCTTTTAGCGCCTCAACGAACTTCAAGTGTTCGGAGGAAGGTGATGGTGGTGGAGCATGATAGTTGTCTTGGGCGATGGTTTGAACATGCAACATAGGAATGGCATGTGAAGTTGTAGGATGTGGTGGTGATACTTTTGGTGGTGGAGACATGTTTGAGCTTGGGTAATCATGAAAATATGATATGTGTGAAAGAGATCCTTCATGAGTGGATGGTGTTTTTGTTGAATGAGCAACATGTAAAATGTTGGTAATGAGGTTGGGATTATTGTTTTGGGATTGTGCATGCTCATCATAAGAAGGAGCATTAGTCGAAGCACGAATGGATGATTTGTTGTTAAATGGACCATTTGTGTGAGAGTGAGGTTTAGGTGTTGGTTGATTATGAACAACATCGCTTGAGTTGTGAAAAGATTATGAGGTTTGAGTGTAATGTAGAAGGATATGGGTGAGTAAAGGTTTTCGATATGTAATGTTGGTGAGAAGGAAAGTGAGGTGTTAGGTAAGTAATGTTTGAAAACATAGGAGGAATTTGGTGTTGGATGTTTGACAACGTCATTTGATTTGACGGAATTTTAAAGGAAGTTAGGCTTTCTTCTCCAAACAAGTTTCTTGGTGGTTTTGGTTTAATGGGAGAGGAAATGATGAGATGAGTGGAGATTGAGAGGAATGAGAGTGTTTATAATGTAGGATTGGTGGGATCAAGGATGGATAAACATTGATGGAAGGTTTAGGATAAAATAGGTTTGTGAATTTTGGGAAGTGTAGGATGAAATGGGCTAAAAAATAGAAAAGGGAAACAACACCTTCGACCATCAGATGGCCGGTCCCCTTAATTGGAGGCCGGTCCCCTTAATAATTAAGGGGGCCGCCTTATGATTTAAGGGGGCCGCCCATCTGGTGATTCCCAGATTGCCAGAAAAGGGTTTTTGGTAGTGAATTGCAGAAAGGTTGTGTTTTTGGTTTCAAACAAGTCCAACTCTTTGAGGCAATTAAGCATATACTAATTATGTAGGCAATTATGTAGCCAAAGCATGTTAACCAAAGAGAATAAGTAAACAAGCAATTTCATCTAGCATGCAAACATACTCATCAAGTAAGTAAAATATAAGTGCTAGGAAACAATAAGCAACATCAAGTATTTCATAACTACATAATAATGAGGATTAATCATAATGTGTATCAATGTGCAATAAGTGGGTAGTTATGATAGCATGTATTTCTAGACTTGTTACAAACAAAGTCTTAATGAACAAACCATGGTCCTCTTGATTTGATTTAGTTCACTTATAAGTGTCATTTATATAAATATAGATGACAAATATGAGATCACCATGCATGATTTGAAAAGAGACGTTTTTAGCATTATTCAACAATGTTTGAAAGTAAGTTTTCACTTGGATGTGAGAGTTATTTGAATAAAATAGATTGGGTTTTTACTTCAAAATGTGTGAATGAACGGTAATGAATATTTTCCCAATCTTTAGTTTTGATCAAAACAAAATTGTGGATATTGATAGTGAAAACATGTTATTTAAAAGTGGGATAGTTATTTGAAAGACTATTTTCCAAAATGTGAGGTTTTTGCATATTTTTAGAGATATTAGGTTTTTGACAACAAATATCATAAATCATATATATATATATATATATATATATATATATATATATATATATATATATATATATATATATATATATATATATATATATATATATATATATATATATATATTTTAAAAAAATGTTTATTAAAGATCTCATGCTCAAGAGGATTGGTTAAGCCTATTATTGTCTCATGCTATCGTTTCTACATATCCTATGATCCTAAAGGAAATGAAGACGATAATTTATATGTTAGATGCGAGAGTGTTGAATGGGGTATAACCTAACATCTATAGTTCCATTGTTTTCGCACGCTTATCTGACTTAATGCCATAGTCTACGAGAGCTTGTTTCATCCATAGTTTTCTTACGCGAGGGATCTAATCCTACTTCTATATCAACGATTGATCCACTTAACTCATTTCACTTCATCACCATGAGTTTCCTAATAGTGGATATAGAAGATTTCCATTTTCTATTTTGTTCGGCAATGAACAATTTTATCTTATTCCTAGGAAAGTCAACCAATGATGTTTCTAGGTTATAAGAATATAAGCAATTATGTACTAAGCATTAATCTAACTAATCATTTATCTAAGCATGCAAATTATAGTGATGAACTTAAAAGAAACGCGTACCTTTTAGTCTTCAATGGAATATCTTCAAGCACTTCAAGTGACCATGTTAACTTATAGAAGTCATTTGTAGATGATATTCCAACTTCTTCCAAGATTGACAACTTAGCCACTTGGTCCCCATTGTCTCATTGGTCCAAAGTTGTTTGGTCCAAACATATTTAACATTTGGCTAGGATGCATGTATGGTGGTAATATTTCCCATTGTCTCATTGGTCCAAAGTTGTTTGGTCCAAACATATTTAACATTTGGCTAGGATGCATGTATGGTGGTAATATTTCCCAAGGATTGTAACTTGGTTGATAATTCCACATTTGATTTCTAGTGTTATTGTAATATTGTCTATTTTGATTTCTTCTAGGTTGAGATGTTTTAGATCTTGGATGATGATTTTTAGTTTTTCTTGGTGGTGGAGTTTTAGATCTAAATTTAGGTTTAGAGGATCCTACTTCGGTCTTTAAGGATGGTTTATAAAAAGTTTTTACTTTTTCATCATTTGCAATGGGTATTTTTCTATCTTTTGTAAGTATATACTTAGGATTTGTTTCTAATAATTTTTGTTTACTGGATTCACATTCAAACTTTATACTTTTATTTTCACTAGTTGAAGTTAATCCTAGACCGGTTTTATCTCCCGAAGTTTCTTGAGCACTTAGTATTTTCTTAAGTGGGTTATTACTATTTTTAAACCTGTCAAGTTTGAAAATTTCATCTTTAAGTTTTTCGTTTTCATTTTTAACCTCTAAGCAAGTTTTACATTTTACGAAAACTTCTTTTCCTTTTTCAAAATGTTGTAGTTTAATTTTTAATTCGAGTACTTCATTTTCTAATTGATTATTAATATGTTTTAGTGACTTATTTTTAGCTATAACCTTTTGAGCTAATTTGCATAACCTATTATATTCACTATCTAGGTCTTTTTCATCTAATGATAAATTTTCGTCACTAAAGTATTCGGTTTCGGAACGTACCTTGCTTGATGTCTTAGCCATAAGACACTTTTCTTCATTTGTGGTTTCTTTCTTGTCCTCATCGCTATCACTCCAAGCACCTCCAATAAGCGCCTTTTGATTTTGATCTCTTGACATCATTGGACACTTTCCGATGAGATGATTTGGATTGCCACATTTAAAACACTTTCTTTCATTATATGGTTGCCTAATGTATCTTCCTCGTTTTTTGAAGAATTTCTTGAAGTCTCGTACTGCCATAGCATACTCTTCATCGTCACTCTTGGAGGTTGAGCATTCTTCGTCACTAGAGTCCTTTTTAGCTTTCAACGCAATTGATTTGCTTTGCTCCCTTTTTCCTTTGACCATCTCGGAGTCTTTCTTTATTATTTCTTCGTAGACCTTTAAGTTACCGATCAATTCATCAAGTTGTAGAGTTGACAAATTCTTTGATTCTTCAATAGCCGTGACTTTAGCTCGCCATTTTGGATGAAGAGCCCTAAGAAATTTCCTGACAAAATTCTTACTAGAAAAATTCTCATCAAGTGCTTTTAGACTTGTGATAATAGTGTTAAACCTAGCAAAAGCATTATCAATTGATTCCTCTTCCGGAATCATAAATTGCTCATATTGTTGCATAAGTAGATCTATTTTGTTATCCTTGACTTGACTATTACCTTGGTGAGTTATTAGTAAAGAATTCCAAATTTCTTTTGCGGTTTCACACATAAAGATCCTTTCGTATTCTTTACGTGGTAACGCATTGTAAATAACCATTTTTGCTTCATTATTTTTAAAAAGTCTTCTTTTTAAATCATCATTTTTGTTTTTCAAAAGGTACTATTTCATCTTTATTTGTTTCGGTATTATTTTGAGTAGGTAAAAAATCACCATTAGTAATAACATGCCAAAGATCTAGATCCTTTGATTTCACATAAGTTTCGAATTGATTTTTCCAATATAAAAATCCATCACTTTCAAATAGTGGTGGTCTTTGCATAGATTGCCCTTCTAAGTATTTTTCAGATTCCATAGATCGTTACAAGTTTTAAAATACAATATATTTTAAAAAACTTGCTAGACGTGGCTCTGGTACCAATTGTGGAAAACTAGAAGGGGGGGTTGAATAGTTTTACTTCTTTTTAATTTTATTTTGAAAACTTAGTTTAGTTTTAAAACCTTGTTTGCTTTTAAAACTTTGATTCAATCTTATGTGAACTCAAATCTTGAACAATATGAACAAGTATATCTAAGTATAAACATTAATAATAATGTATGCTAAGTATGTGAAATCAACACATGCATAATATAAACAATTGTAGCTATATACGAGAGATAAGTACGTAATCGTTTATTTTATAATCCTTAGTTATATTTTGTTTGAAAACTATACTTGATCGAAATGATCAATTATATGTATGTAACCTTTTTAGTTTGATTGTAAAAACTTTGTTTTGTGAATAAAACTTTCGTTTGATCTTTAAGTAAAATCAATACTAGCACTATATGAGCAACTATATATATACGTCTACGTCTACAAAAGTAATAACGATATAAGCAAGATAATAAGTAAGATATGGAAAGATCTAACCGCGAGACAAAGGATTTATAGTGGTTCGGCTACAAGGACACCTTCCTTGCCCTACTCCACTCCTCGAGTCACCTACTCGAGAGTTTTCTTCACTATATCAACAAGCTATCTACAAGCAAATATTCACAACAATCTTCACAAAGATTATGTAAATAATCTTGATGATACACTACCAACTTGGATGTGGAGATCACAACAAGTTGTAATACTTCTTGTCTAGGAAGATAGAAGTATTCTTCTCTTGCACTTGAGATGATGGAAATTGGATCACTTTGAAACAAAGAATATTTACACTTATGATCAAAGGATGAGAGAATAGAAAAATAGATCTAGATCAGAAAGTTTAGAAGTGCAAAAGGTGAGAAAAATCTGAGGGATGAATTAGTATTTATAGGGAGAAAAAATACTGTTCTGGAGCGTGGCCGGTCCCCTTAATAATTAAGGGGGCCGCCTAGGGAATTAAGGGGGCCGCCCCTCCAGAACGTTGGGTTTATTTGTCTTTTTGTGGGGAAGGTTTTTCTGGATTAGATTTGCCATTTTTGGTTGGAAATTTGAATTCATATATTTATAATGAATTAAACATATTCCTTTAATTCCAAAAATGTTTTGTAAAAGATATAAAATGTTTTGTGACATTTTATAAAAAGTCTAGTGTTTAAGAAAATTGTTCCTTTGATCATAGAATGCAATAAACACTTTGTTTATTCATACCTTAAGTGATTTGGATGTAAAGACAAATGTTAAGCACTAAAAACTTGTTTACGTCATAAGTTTTAGATTAATGAGTTTATGCTTTGTAATTATCAAAACATAGAGATATTGTTAATATGTTAACAATGTTTTTAGACATTATTAATTTATGTCAACAGTGCTTATGAGTGTACCGGTAGCATTTAGATTCTAGAACTTGCGTTAGTGATGCATCCCGAGACCGCTAGTGAGACTACATTCGTGTGGTAGGATTTACTACATGATAAGAGGCATTAGGATCACCCTTGTGTTAAACCCGTATTATAATTGTTGGGAATTCTGTGAAGTAAGAATTCTGCTGCTGTTTCTGCTGAAAGGATTCTGCTGAAGAGTTGGTTTCTGCTGAAGCAGTGTATCTGCTGAAGACATAGTTCAGCTTTATTAGTTTCTGCGGATATAGTATTTCCGTGTTTTATGTAATGTAGTTTGGATATGCATGAGTTTATTTAGGAAGTGATAATGCATATCTTTTAGAAGTTTTAGAGTATACGTTTCTTGAGAAACGGTTTAGGGTTCCTTGAGTATAAAAGGAACACACGGTTTATGTATTAAATTAACTTTTAGAAAATTCTGATTATAATTAAAAAAAGATCCATAGAGGATCAAGAGTTCTTAGTATCAAGCTTGTGTTTTGTTTCCGCTTTATAAATACAAGTTGCAGAGATTGTCTATTAGTGTGTTATTGATTACAGTGACATTACTAACGATTCTAGAGTGCTCAAGAAGATCTATCAAGGTCTATAGATCAACAAGTGGTATCAGAGCCTCGAGAGAGTCTCTGCCATACTAAGAATCACAAATCTTACACCTTTACAATCCAAACAAATCAACAAACATGCTTGGATCGGATGATGATGTAGATACAACCCAGAACATTAACACCACTTCTCTTCAACAACTCAATCTCTCCAACAGTAATGCTAAGTTTCCATATTTGAAGAATGCAGAAGATTATCATCTGTGGTCCATGAAGATGCAGAACTGGATCACAAACATTGATTGGAATCTGTGGGAGGTTGTTAAGAAAGGGAATAGTCTGAAGAAGCATGTTACAGATGCTGATGGAGTTGTTACTATTGTAGGACCCAAAACTGCTGAAGAGATTCTGGCTGTGCAGAGGGAGAGTAAAGTCAGAACTATTTTGCTCCAAGCTATACCAGATGACCATATGGGTGACTTCCATTTTATGGAGGATGCCAAGGATATTTGGATGGCTATAAAAGCAAGATTTGGTGGGAATGAGGAATCAAGAAGGCTGCAGAAGTCTCCGCTGAAGCAAAAGTTCCAAGAATTTCAGATATCTGAAGAAGAGGGAATTCATAAGGGTTATGACAGGATTCATCGAATATTGAGTCAACTTAATCAGTTGAAGGCTAGACCCGACAATGAAGACTGCAATTCTAAATTTCTGAGATCTCTACCGCCATCTTGGTTACAAGTTTATATTGCTCTCAAGACCAAAGGTGGGTTGGACATGATGTCTTTTGATGACCTCTACAATAGGCTTAAATCACTTGAGCCTGATGTTAGAAGTCCCATTCGTCCATCCACTCATTCTGCATTTGTTGGTGCCTCTACTAAACCTGTGCATCAAGCCTCAAGTTCATATTCATCAGGAGCATCTTCTCAAACTTATAATCAAACTGCTCCTAAATCAAAATCAAGTAGTGTGTTGGAGGATCTTATTCATTCATTTGTGGCTGAATATGAACCTCAGCAGTTTATTGCTTATGAGGACTTTGAACAGGTAGATCCATTGGAAACGGAGGAGATGCACTTGAAATGGGAGCTTGCAATGATCTCAATGAACATCAGAAGGTTTGAAGCCAAATCTGGAAGAAAGTTTGGTTTTAATGGCAAAGAAGCAGCAAGGTTTGATAGAAGGAAGGTTAAATGCTACACTTGTGGTCAAGTGGGACATTTTTCAAGAGAATGCAAAGATAGAAAGGCTGGAGATGAAGTTAGATATGGTTCTTATCCATTGGAAGCAGGGAATAACAAGACTGTACCTTCAAAGGCTATGGTGACTCTGGATCACCAAATTGATTGGGCTGATCATGAACCTGCTGGAGAGGAAGCTGCTACTTCTTCACAATTGAATCTGCTGGCATTCACACCTTCAGAAGACAAGAAGGAGCAAGTCTCCTTGATGGGAATCTCTTAGGTAACAAATGTGTGTTTGGATGTAGTGTAAGATACAATGAGCTTAAACAAGAGTTTGATGAATTGAAACCAAAGTACAATGAGTGTTATATAGAGGTAGAGTCTTATAAAATGGCTTTAAAAACTGTAGAAAAACAAAAAGTATGGTTTCAAAAGAATCAAGTTAAATATGATGAAAAAATAAGAGTTCTAGAAAGTGATTTAGAGGTTGCTAAGATAGACTTAAAATGTACCGAAAAAGAGAAGTCTGATTTAGAAAAAGAAAAACAAGAGTTACAAGATAAGTTAGACAAAGAGATAGCTAGAAATAAACAATGGTTAATATCAGGTGATAATCTGGCTAGGGAACTTTATGGTAGTCAGGTTGTGAACTCTAAAATAGGTTTGAGATTTCAAAAATATGTTGGTTTAGAGGCTAAGAATGACCTAGGTAAATCCACACCTGCAGGTTTAGCTAACTTTGTCAAAGAAGGTAACTTACATGTTGTCCCTGGACCTATAAGAGGGGAACATATGCCTATTGACCTATCCATACCTAGTGACTTTGATGGATCACACCATCTCTATGGCAAAAAGTCAACTGACTTGCAAGACCCTATTGTGAAATCTAATGACTCTGTCTCTTGTTGTAACAGTGACAAGTCTTCTGATGAAGGGTCTACCTCATTTGCTAGCTGTGATTCAAGTGAGAAGTCGAACCTGCCCAAGACCATGCCCAAGACCACACCAAAGACATCACCCAAGACTCCCCACAAGCCTTCTAGAGTTGCTACTGATAACAAGACAGTTTCTACTGAAGACTTGTTTTTCAATTCTTTGCATAATAATACTTTTGGCTTTGTTAAAAACAATTCTGTTTGTCATGGTGATTTGAATACTTTTTCATGTTATGGAAATTCTTTTGGTTTGCATAAATCTTCTAAAAAGAAGAAGTGTTTTGTGTGTGGAAGTAAATATCACTTGATTAAGGATTGTACATATCATGAGCAAAGAATGGGTGCATGTGTTAGTCAAAGAAAAACTAGGCAAATGTGGAAGAATGTTAGTGAAATACCATCTTTTGTTCCACATCAGCAGAAACCTAATTCTGCTGAATCTCATTTTTCATGGAGAAGAACCAGTACTAGACCATATGTCCCACCCACTAGTTCTTTCTTTTATAATGGTTATTGGCCTAATCACTTTGACTCAATGTGTAATGGTGGTGGGAAATGGAGTACTGCTGTGAAGCCCTCAGCAGGTTGTTCTTGGACTAAGAAGGGACCTAATATGCATTACTGGCCCAAGAACAATGGTGGATCTAAAACATCTATATGGCCTGTTACTAATGATCCACAAGGCAGGCTCAAGTCAGCAATGACTTGAGTCTCCAATTTGTACTAATTTTGTATATTTTGTTGTTATTGTAGGAACATCCTTTGAAAAATACTGAACTTGGTATTGTGGATAGTGGTTGTTCTAGAAGTATGTCAGGGAACAAGGATAAGATGCATGACTTTGAGCCCATTGAAGGAGGAGGCACTGTAACCTTTGGTGGTGGAGATGGCAAAATAACAGGGAAAGGAACCATAAAGACACCCTTGTTAGACTTTGAAAATGTTTACTATGTGAAGGAACTGGAGCATTTTAATCTTATCTCAGTATCACAAATTTGTGACACTAAGCATAAGGTTTTCTTCTCTGAAGATGAGTGTCTTGTACTTTCCAAGGACTTCAAACTCCCAGAAGACACAACTGTATTGCTGAGAGTTCCTAGAACCTTCAACTTATACACATTCAATCTGAATGATGTTCAGCCTGAAGGTGATCTAACATGTTTGGTAGCCAAAGCTTCCCTGGATGAATCTAATAAATGGCATAGAAGAATGGCCCATGTAAATTTCAAGACCATCAACAAGTTATCCAAACTTGGTCTTGTTAAGGGCCTTCCTTCTAAACTCTTCACCAATGAACACAATTGTATTGCTTGCAACAAAGGAAAACAACACAGAGCCTCTTACAAATCAGTCCAAGCAGTGAGCTCCATTTCAGAACCTCTTCAGTTGCTGCACATGGATCTCTTTGGTCCAACCCCCATTAGAAGTATTGATCACAAGTACTTCTGCCTGGTTATTACAGATGATTATAGCTGGTTTTGCTGGGTGTTCTTTCTCAAAACTAAGGATGAAACAACTCCAATTCTGAAAGAATTCATTCTCTTAGTTGAGAACTAGCTGAATAAAAAGGTGAAAGGAATTAGGTGTGACAATGGTACAGAATTCAAAAATGTTGTCTTCATAGAATTCTGTAAGTCTAAAGGGATAAGAAGGGACTATAGCACTCCAAGAACTCCACAACAAAATGGGGTTACTGAAAGGAAAAATAGAACCCTCATTGAGGCAGCAAGATCAATGCTTGCAGACTCCAAACTACCCACCATGTTTTGGACTGAAGCAGTCAGTACTGCATGTCATGTCTTGAACAGGGTAACCATCACTAGACTTCATGTCAAGACACCTTATGAACTTCTCACTGGGAAAGTTCCACACATACACTACCTTAAGCCTTTTGGATGCAAGGTGACTATTCTGAATACTGGTGATATACTGGGTAAATTTGATGGGAAAGCTGATGAGGGATATATAGTTGGGTATTCAGCTCATAGCAAGGCCTATAGGGTTTATAATCTGAATGCTAAAAAGATTGAAGAGACCCTTAATCTGAGATTTCTTGAAGATCAGCCGAATATTCAGGGACAAGGCCATTCTTGGTATTTTGATCTAGACTATTTGACTGACTATTTGGGTTATACTAGGCATGCTTCTAATCCTGATGCAGGTACCAAAGATTCAAGTTCTAATCCTGCAGGTTCCATGGATGATGACTCAGAATGTGAGTCTGAGCCAGAAGAGAATACTTTTGTTGTACCATCTTTTCCACCTAACCATTTTGTTGGTAATCACTCTGCTGCTGCACAAGATGATGAGTCACATTATGCAGAAAATCTTGCAAGATTGCAGAAGCAGGAACATGCTGCTACTAAGGAAGCTCAGAAACTCAATGATAAGGTTACACAAGAGACTGAGGCTATCCTACATTAGTCAGAACAAGCAGTCAGTGGAAACAAGGATACTGCTGCAGGCACACCTCTTCCCACTGATAATGTCAAAGATGCTGATTCTGCTGACGTTCACTCTCCCATTTCTACTGAAATCTCTGCAGATTTTGATAAGCTCTTTCCCAGATTTCCTAGTCCTTCTGATCTTGGGAATTATCAACCAAAGCCTGGCTTGTTTAACTCAGCTTCATATGATACTGAGTTTGAGCCTACACTCACCAACATTGATGCCAACATTGATGTTCCACCTACAACTACCAAAAGGATTCATAATGCTCACCCCCTATCAAAGATTATTGGTGATCCTAAAGACCCTGTTCGAACTAGAAGCACTGTTAAGAATACAAAATATGGCGAAGTTGCTTTTATCTCTTATGTCTACAATCAAAAGAGGAACAATCACACGGATTTCAAACATTGTTTGTTTGCATGCTTTCTTTCTCAGATTGAACCAACTAGTGTTCCTCAAGCACTGGCTGATTCAAGTTGGCTTGAGGCAATGCAAGAGGAGATGCTGCAATTTAAGAATCAGCAGGTTTGGATTTTAGTTCCTCTTCCTGATGGGAAATATGCTATTGGGACAAAATGGATTCTGAAGAATAAAAGAGATGCCAGGGGTATTGTGGTGAAGAACAAAGCAAGACTAGTGGCTCAAGGTTTTAGACAAGAGGAAGGCATTGACTATGATGAGGTCTTTGCACCAGTGGCCAGAGTTGAAGCTATAAGGATATTTTTGGCATATGCCTCTTATATGGGCTTTATGGTTTATCAGATGGATGTTAAAGGTGCTTTCTTGTATGGAGAGATTGAAGAGGAGGTTTATGTGACTCAACCCAAGGGATTTGAAGACCCTGATCATCCTGAGTATGTGTACAAAGTTGTCAAAGCTCTCTATGGACTGCATCAAGCTCCCAGAGCTTGGTATGCTAGACTCTCCACATTTCTGCTGAAGAATGGCTACAGAAGAGGTGCCATTGACAAGACTTTATTTCTCAAGAAAGATTCTAGGGATATTATTCTTGTGCAGGTATATGTGGATGATATTATCTTTGGTTCTACCAAAGAAGCCTGGTGTAGAGAGTTTGAGGATTTGATGAAGGGAGAATTTCAGATGAGTGCCATGGGAGAACTCACTTTCTTTCTGGGTTTGCAAGTTCAGCAGAAACCTGATGGTATATTTATACATCAGGAGAAATATGTAAAAGATATGTTGTCCAAGTTTGCTATGGAAAATGTCAGGACTGCCACAATTCCATATGAGGCTCCCAAACCAAAGAACAATCTTACTCCTGATCTTCCTGTGAATGTTCATTTATACAGGTCTATGATTGGTTCTTTGATGTACTTGACTGCCTCAAGACCTGATATTACATTTGCTGTGAGTGCATGTTCAAGACACCAAGTCACTCCACTTACCTCTCATATGAATGCTGTCAAGAAGATTATTAAGTATCTTAAAGGCCAACCACACTTAGGTCTTTGGTATCCCAAAGAGTCTCCATTTCAGCTAGCAGCTTATAGTGATAGTGACTATGCTGGTGCCAATTTGGATAGAAGATCCACAACTGGAGGTTGCCAATTTCTTGAAAGAAGACTGATTTCTTGGCAATGCAAGAAACAGACCATAGTTGCTACCTCTACTACTGAAGCAGAGTATGTTGCTGCTGCCAATTGTTGTGGACAGGTTCTATGGATTCAGAATCAATTACTGGATTATGGGTATAACTTCATGAATACTACCATTTTCATTGACAATCAAAGTACCATTTGCATTGTTAAAAATCCAGTTTTTCATAATAGAACCAAACATATTGAAATCAGACATCACTTTATAAGGGATGCTTATGAGAAACATTTGGTTAAAGTGGTCAAAATTCACACAGATGAAAATGTGGCAGATTTATTAACCAAGGCATTTGATGGACCAAGGTTTCAATATTTGGTGGTCCATATTGGAATGTTAAACCCTTAACTGCAAAGTTTAAGGGGAGGCATATGCCTCAGGGGAGGATGATGACTGTAAACTTTGTAATATTTGTATAAGTTGCATAATTTCTGAGTTTTAACAAGTTTTTAATACTAACCCTCTAACAGTTGTGCAAGTTGTATGGTGTATCTGTTTGTTTGATGGTTGTTTTGCAGAAGGTATAAGAATGAATGTCCCATGATTAATGTCACCAAGAGCTATAGACAAAGGAATGTGGTCAATATGCTGAACATGGTTTCTACTGATCAATTGAAACATGCTGAAGGTCTTACACAATGGATAAATTCAACTAAGATCTTTTCATTCTTTCATAGAAACAAGTTACAGCTTACATTCAATGTTGCAATTGAGATACAATGACCATTCCTAAACTATTGACTAATCCAGTACTACTAGCTTCTATCACTTATTACAAAATACTTGAGGCTATGACAAGTACAATGAAGAAGCTGAAGATGAAAATGTAAGAAGAAGAGAAGGAAGACTGAGAAGATACTCATGAATCAAAGTCAAGAAAATACTCAAGAACTTTGTTCCATGGTTACATTCCTCAATCATTCACTTCTGCTTCTCCTTTCCCTTACATATAATCTCAGTCTTCTTGCTCTGTCCAATATGTTCTTGATCTGGAAGACCAGGTCCTGGAGCAGGAAGATCCAACACCAAATTTTGTGATGTTGGAAGAGATGGATCCCTAGTACTTGATCTTGGTTGGGATCTCTCTGGTGTGGAAGGAGGGAGAAAGGATGGATCTTCATTTTCTTCCTCTGAAGAGTCTTCATCAGAGGTATAGATGAAGGGAGAGACAACCTCTCTCTCAGCAGGATTGGGTGCATTGCTTGGTTCACCCTTCAAGTGAGCATTCCATTGTCTTTCTTGTGCATCCCATCGGTTCTCCAATGCTCTTTCAAAGTCAGAACCTTCAAACCTCCATGGATATGGTGGTATATCTTCTTCTGATGATGGAGAAGAGGAATTTGGATCTGAGGTTTTTGGGTGTGATGACATAATTTGGATGGAGAATTGGGGTTAATAGAAATTAGGGTTTGAAAGATAATTTGGGAAATTTGATGAATGAGATGTGTTATCTGAGGTGATTAAATAAGCTAATTTTAGGAGTTACGATATTTAATGCGAGTTGGGTGGCACAGTAAAATCAAGATATTGACCGAAGATATTTTTACCTTTGGTTGATTCTGCTGAGGTTTGACTATGCTTCAGCAGGTTTGACTTTCATTGCTGCTGAAGGGTTAATTTTCAAATTAGAAGTTTTGTAAGACTTGGTCAATAAGTTGTTCCGATAATTTTGACCACGATTGGGGAACTTCCAAATTTAACTCACTCTGCATATCTTTTCGAATCAAAATTATTCGCTTATCACTTCAAATAAACCCATTATTCTCTGAAGTAATTCATAACCTTCTCACACACATTCAGTCAAATGGCTCAACTTGAATTGAAGGGCGATCATAACAAATACGCTATTCTAACAACAAAGAAGGGACATGAAGAATTCGATTTGATGGTGGAATTTCTACAAAGGTCGAAGATTCATTATGCTTTAACTTATTGTCCCAATTTGGTGTGTGAATCCTTGGTGAAGCAATTTTGGGCATCTGCTACTAAGAGATCTGCTACAGAGATTGTAGCTGAAATAGATGGTGTAGAATATGTGGTGACAGAAGGGTTGATAAGGACAAAGCTTCAGTTGGATGATGAAAATGGTGTATATCATTCCAACACTGCAGAGATTCTTGCTGGGTTAAGAGAAGCTGGATATCAAAGTACTGATACATCAAAGTGGCACAAGAATCAATTTTGTCCAAAGTGGAGGTATTTGGTGCATCTGCTGCTTCAATGTATAAGCAACAAGTGTGGTGGATGGAATCAGTTCTCTCTGCAATTGGGTTGTGGTATTGTTTGTCTTTCTAAGGGTGAAACTTATAATTTTTCTAAGTTTATTTTTGAAAATATGCTAGAAAATATAGATAAGGAACAACATAAGTTTTTAATGTACCCTAGATTCTTACAGATAATCTTAGATATAACCACTGAAGATATGACCCGTATACCCATTAAAAGTCTAGGTTCTAAGTTGTTTGCCTCAATGAAAACTAATTATACTGGGGAACATTACCCTATGTTGGAAGCTATGTTGCCACAAGGCAATGCCAATGTAGTTGAGGGTGATGATGCTGGTCATGTGCTTGCTTCTAATGCTGCTGATGATGGTAATCCATCATCTTCTGGTGTTGCTGCTGATGGTAATCCTTCAGTGGTAATGGAGGAAGCGCCAGCTACAACTGCTAAACCTTTACCTGATTCTACTGAGTTACCACCACCTACCACTGTACAAATGTCACCTAGACCTACCATCTCACCAGTTCAGGATGCTCCAACTGAGCAAATTCATGAGTTTGAAGATGACTTATAGACTTTTGAACCTGATCTTACTAGACTACCTTCACCTAGTTCTTCGGGAGAGCAAATTAATGTAGGTTCTCCTAATGTTGTACATGAGCCTGTTTCTCCTGCTGGGTTCAATGAAGCTCCACATACCACTGAGCAATCTGTTGGTAGAGCTGAGGACCCTATTACTCTCACTTTTGTATATGATTCTCTTAGCAGGTACATGAAAATGACTGAAGATCTCCAGAAAGAACTTGCTGAGACAAAGACTACTCTTGGTAATGAAATTCAAAGTCTGAAAAGCAAAGTCAAAGATTTGGAGACACAGCTAAGTCAGCAGAAGCAAAGCAAAGATGGATTGGACTTTACTGAAGTGGCAAAGGAGGCAAATTTGGATTCTCTTGAGATTCTAGCTGAAGTTGCTAGACAGTCTCATGTTGTTCCTCCTAAAGATGCTGCAGCACCTCAATCTAAACCAATAATACTAGTTCAAAGAAGAAGTACAAGACAGTATTTGGCAAGACAAGCTGCTGAAGCTTCAAAAGTATCTGGTGGTGATAATGATGTGCTGATGACTGAAGCTGTGGATATACTTCAGGAGAAACAATCATTAAGAAGGGTTTCTGCTGATCTATCTGCTGACAAAGGAAATACATCAGGAGAAACATATTTTGTAGCTGGGAAAGAATACTTGAATTCTCCTGTTCATCATTCATCTGAGAATATACAAGTTTCTACTGATAAAGAGGTTCAAGATGTACATGATGAACCTATGGCAGATGTGCATGTGTCTAATGATGATGTTGCTGCAGCTAATGTTCCTTATGATGATTTGGATGAGCTTGTAACTGCTGAAGATAGAGCTGGTCAAGGTAAATTATTACAAGAATGGGAAAATTATATGAAGAGTGCAAATCTAGCTGAGGAAGTACAAGCTAAGTTTGATGCAGAATTAGATTCTGAGACTCAAAGATATGTTTCTACCTTACCTATTGCAAGACAAAGGGAATTGGATGCAGCAGTTCTAGAGTTTGATGAATCAGACTGGCAGATGATTGGAAAACAGATGCTTGCTAATCCTACAGTAACTGGTGAACTTATTGGAAAGAGAGTAGGGGAACAAGATTATGAATCTGAGATTGTGAAAATGTTAAAGATGAGGAAGAAGGCAGCTGATGAATTAAAAGCTAAAGCAAAAAGGGAAAAACCCATGACTCAAGCACAGCAAACAGAGTATATGAGAACATATGTGAAAAATCAGAGCAGCTCATTATATAATTCTGCTTGGTCTAAGAAATAAGTATGGGGACTTCCATTTGATAAACTAGTTGAGATTTATAATAGAATCAAAACTAGGAATGCTAAAGCTGGAATGGATGCTTCAAAGAATATTCCACTTCTAAATGTTGATGTTGATTCATCTGAGAATATTCATATTGTTGCTGAACAAGTATCTTTACCTGATACTTCTGCTGGTGTTGATGTTTCTATGGATAAAGGTAAAGCCAAAGTGACAACATCAGATGCTCCAACTAGGAAGAGAACTAGGAGACAATTGGAGCTGGAAAGATTAGGTGAAGAAACTGCTAGAAAGTTGACTAAAGATCAAGAAGCTGAACAAAGGGCTGAGCTTGCTAGATTTCATGAACTGAAGACAAGAGAAGATGAAATTCAAGCTGCTAGAAACAAACAAATCAGGAAGGCTATAGATGAACAATATGCCTCTGCTGCACTTGAATCTTCTGAAGATTCTGCTGATGACCAATTGGATACTCCATCAGTGGATACTGAAGCTGCAGAAGGTGATTCTGCTGAAGCAGCAGTTCATGATGCTATTTATATTCCTGGAAGAAGAGGAAAGAGAATGGCTAAAGTAGGATCATCACATTCAAAACAAAATCTAATTAATGTGAATGATTCTGATGCTTCATTTATAAGGGAAGGATCATCTGATGATTGGCCAGAAGGAACTAGAGTTGTTCTGGTGAGTTGGGAGTTAAGTAAAGATGGTCAAATCAATACTATTTATAGATTGGATAAGACTTCCATATCTTTTGCTTTTCTTCAGCAGATTCTTCATCTTGTAAATTATCAAGATTTGGTCACTCTATATGAGTTGGTTACTAAGTATTATGCCACTCATACTCCTGAAGGTTCTGGATTGTATTTATTGGGTGATCTTCAAGTGTTGTTTGATTCTTCTACTCCTACTGGTGCAAGTTATGATATCAGGAAGAACAATCAGAAATGGAAAGTTCAGAGTTGGAAGTTCTATCCTATGTCTTATGTACATGTGCTGGAAACTACCACTGGTCTGAGGATTATCATGGATCTTACCAACAAATATCCTCTGAAGGTATCATTGATGGAGAAAATGTTGCAACAGAAGTTGGAAATTCCTCCTGATCCAGCTGGTAATACAAGATTGTTTGCTGAATCTTTGGTGAAACAAAGGATTAAGACTTCCAGAGCAGGATCTGAATAGGGATGTCATATTGTATATTTGTATTAAAAAAAAAAAAAAAAAAAAAAAAAAAAAAAAAAAAAAACTAACCTGTTGCTGTATAGTATTTGTCTGCAGGTTTGGTTATCAACTTACCTGATGTTGACTCTTCCATCATAAAGTTGGCTAGTCCAAAGGGTACAGCTTTGGTAAAGACATGTCAAATCTGTTGATAGCTGTAATGGTTTGCTCAAAACCATAGGGTTTTCAACTCACCCATGCTTTGTTGCTGAGTAGTTGAAATGGTTGTCAATTGACCATGGATTTTTCCTTTATGGATTCTGAATAATTGGCTAGCCCACATGTATATGGCTTGTGGTAAAGGCAGTGGAAAACCATATTTGGTAATCAGTTAACCAAGATGATTTTCATCAAGATAATTGGCTAGTCCTGAGCAAACGGCTACAGGTAAAGACATCTTAAATCCGTTTATAGCTGATGATTTGCTAAAGATCATGTGGTTATCAGTGTACCTTTGAACACTTGGCTACTCCAGTAGTGATGGCTATTGGTAAAGAGACATCAAATCCATTATTTTCAATGATTCACCTATCACAGGAGTTAACGCACCTGGAAGTGATGAGAATAGTATGAAACTAATTTGTTTTGATGTACATTAAGTCATTTGTTGCTGCAAAGAATGGAGCTTTCAAGTATATGCTGATCATAGAGATTATGCTGAAGATGATTCTTTGCTGGTGCTATATTACAATCCTCTTGGTATGTTATTTTAACGATCTATCAAGAATCTTGAACTTAACCAGGTCAAATTCAAGATTAGGGGAGGATTGTTGGGAATTCTGTGAAGTAAGAATTCTGCTGCTGTTTCTGCTGAAAGGATTCTGCTGAAGAGTTGGTTTCTGCTGAAGCAGTGTATCTGCTGAAGACATAGTTCAGCTTTATTAGTTTCTGCGGATATAGTATTTCCGTGTTTTATGTAATGTAGTTTGGATATGCATGAGTTTATTTAGGAAGTGATAATGCATATCTTTTAGAAGTTTTAGAGTATACGTTTCTTGAGAAACGGTTTAGGGTTCCTTGAGTATAAAAGGAACACACGGTTTATGTATTAAATTAACTTTTAGAAAATTCTGATTATAATTAAAAAAAGATCCATAGAGGATCAAGAGTTCTTAGTATCAAGCTTGTGTTTTGTTTCCGCTTTATAAATACAAGTTGCAGAGATTGTCTATTAGTGTGTTATTGATTACAGTGACATTACTAACGATTCTAGAGTGCTCAAGAAGATCTATCAAGGTCTATAGATCAACAATAATTACTTGACCATTTAAGTCATATTACTTGGCTAGTTAAGCCAACTAATTTTTCCCACACCCTTAACGTTGTACTCATTTTTAGTACACGAAACCCCTAGTACACCCCTCCGAGCCTATCTTTTCGTTTCTAACTTTAAGCATCTTACTTAAAGGAAAAATTTGTTACACCCCACTAAAATGTACACCCAAATCGCTTTAGCCTTCCGTGTATGCGCTCATTTTTAGTGCATTATTGTTATTTGTTAAACCCTAAGTTAACTTTCTAATTGATTACATGGTTGCTAAGTCGAGTCATATCCTTGTACATATTGTTTTGGGACGATTGGGACTCATGGGTAAGTACTTATTTTATGGAGTAATGGGGAAGAACATCATATATTACCCTCATATGTACGTTAATCTTAAAAGTGCTACAAGTGTTTTGATTTTCTTAATTCGAGTCATTAGAATAGTTTAATGTAAAGTATGTAAAGATTCAAGTGTAAGGGGAATATTCATTCCCTATGATGTATTATTTTGGATGGTAGGGTAAGAGTGTATGCAAAAAAAAAAAAAAAAAAAAAAAAAAAAAAAAAAAAAAAAAAAAACATACGGACTACCATCCCTTTTTATTCTATGTTCATTTTATGTTTTTGTTATTTCTCATTTATTAGCTTAAGTCGAGTCTAGTCTTGGCTTAGCAACGCCATATTGTACATGTAATTAACCAAGATTGTTAACTCGCCACCAGTAAAACTTCCTTTATCCAACAAAACCGTGTATTTCATATCCCTACACCTAACGTTACAACCCTTTAAAAGACCTCTTTGATAGTTTATCCTAGGTGCTTACGCCATGTGGTGGAGGTTTGATCCTTTCCCAAGCCTATGGTAATCTATTTTGCTATGACAGGTAGTGAGAGATATCTTCCGTTTTCATATTGTAATTTATACTTTATTACACCCGAGAGATGTGAGCATCTAAACACTATTTGTGAGGTGCTTGTATATGACCTCCGTGCTTGTCTATTGGTATTTAGTGGAACGATTATTTGTTGTAATTACTTTTATATTAGTGTTAAATGACCCCTAACTTGTCTTTTGAGTAGAATAAAAGCGCATTTGCTTGAGGACAAGCAAATCTCAAGTGTAAGGGTATATGATAAGGCGAAAAATGATCCGTTTTTAGGGGGTCATTTAAGCCCGAATCCGACTTTATTTGATCAAATATTGCCCTAAATTGTTCCTTTTGTGATTTTAGGTACTTTGGGAGAGAAATCTGAAAAAGGAAGCAATTCGGACGTTTTTGGAGCATAAAAATGAAGAAAACGCCAAAGTCTTAATTTTCCATGCTGGGAATAGTAGGTGACGGCGTCAAGAGCAAATTTCATGAAAATCCATGACGATCCAGAGAAGATTTGACGGCGTCACATAGGAAGAGCGTCAAGAGTAAAAGAGTCATGACGGCCTGGAAACATATAAGTCTTGACGGCGTCAGAAGTAGATCTAGGCAGTCCGAGAAGAGTTTTGGCGGCGAGGTGACGGCGTCACATTGTTTGTCTTGACGCCGTCAAACCCATTTTTCTATATATAGTTTTCTAATTTTTCACATTTAAGAGAGAAGTTTTGGAGAAACCCTAAGTACGATTTTGGTGCAACTTTTACAGGTTTTTCAAGGGTTCCAAACCCTTGATACCTTGCATTGTAATTGAGATAAGTGTTCTTCTAATTCAATCAATATGTCTATGTGTTGGTTGTCTATATCTTGTTCTTGTCTTAATTCCATTATGCTAGGCTAGATCTCTTTTGTGTTTGCTTAGATCTAATGAAACCTAGATATTGATTATGTGTTGATTACTTGTTTATTCTTGTCTTGGATGAATGATTTATATGTTAGGCTTAAGAAAACTAGCAGATCTTCAAATGGTAACATGCTTGAACGTCTTAAGAAACATGAACCGAGGCATACTAGGTCTTTATTGGTTGTATTTAATGCATGAGCCACTGTTTACAATCCCTATAGTTGTGCTAGGCATGGTGTAGGAGGAGATAAGAGCTCATAGAATTGGGGAGTTATGTATGCCACCCCATGAATGGTATTAAGGAATACGATCCGTCATCCATGCAATTATAACAAGTAATTAACATGTAAAAGATATCTAGGGAGTAGTGAAATCTAAGTAAACACATTTTCTCCAATTACTGCTCACAACTTTAGTATAATTAGTTTATTTTCATTTTTAGTATTTTATTTTGATTGCATCTTAGTATTGGGTTAGTTGAATAGCAACTAATTCCGCCCACTCTTCCAAAACCCGAGATTTCTACTTGCTTTCCATAAAATATAAAAACACAAAAATAATCATCCCTCACCTTTAGAACTAGTATTTAGGCTTTCTAATCCTAGCGACACTATTCCTAAGCTGAACGATCAATCCCCCGGTACTTGTCACTATACTATACTACAACGATCAGGTACACTGCCTGGTGGGGGTTGTAAGCTTCTCGAGATCCCTCGAGAGGTAAAGCCTGTTGCGATTCCCACGCATCACAACATCGGGCATATGCATATATGGAAAGCTCATATCGATCCTAGATCTCCTATAAACATCATGACTAGGACTTATTATAATTGGTTGATGAAGAAACAATTTGGTTATAGGATGACGCCCAATAAGAATTTGATAAGTAATTTTGTAGGAAGAGTGAAGGGATTGCATGTGATTATAGGAAATTTCACTTATGAGATCGATTTTATGATAGTAAAGGATACTCGTCCGGTGATAGATGATTGCCTAAGTCAAGTAGTGTTCGGAAAACCATTTGTTGAGGCCACTAAGATGAGTTATGATCCGACTTTAGGGATAGTTAGGTTCAAGGAGGAGAATGATGAGATTGCCTACCAAATGCCCTACAAGATTGAGCAGTACCGCCTCCTGTCTAATATAGAAAAGGAACACAAACAAGCGGCTTATTATAGGAATGATGAGGATAGACGTAGAGGAGTAGAGTATGTGATGAATAGGATTCTTGGTTTCTACAAAGAATGCTTGCAAGTAGGTCCGGAATACAAAACTGGTATAGGAGATGACCTAAAGAGTGAAACCAACAATGAGGTCACGTAGTAACCCATGACCTTGAGTCTAGCTACAAGACTCGTAAATAAAGAAAAACGCTTCTTGGGAGGCAACCCATGTTTTGTGTGACTTTTATTTTGTTTGTTTGTTATTTGCTTCCGTATGCATGCTTTATTTTTATTGTTGGTAGATCATGTTTCAAAACTAAAATAGTGAAAATACTTTACTTTGTTGTTTGACTTACTCTTAACTTCATCCAACGGTATTTTGCAAAAGATAAGTGTAAGGGGAAACCCCAAATATGTTTTTAAGAAACAAAACCGATCATGATTCTCCACAATATTAAGTGAACATGTATATTCGTACTTGTTAGAGTCAAATGCTTGTATCGAGTCATAATGATGTTTTGCAGGATTTTCTAGGAAGTAAGACGAAGTTTTTCCAGAAATTTTCCGGAAACTTAACATAAGAATTTCCGCAGGTCAAATCTGACGGTGTCACGAGTTTTACTCTTGATGGCGTCACGTGTAAAAATCTGGAAATTTTACCAGTTTTGTTTTTCTAACAGAGTCTTAAAGTTTTTGTTGAATTATTAGTTTTATAATCTCAGGAAATCTGCAAACATCATTCCACAAGCATTATATCTTATTTTGTTTTCTAGGATTTATTAGTATATGTAGATTGCCGTCAATTTTATGTGAGGTTGCCTTGTCTGTTTTCTCGGGTTTTACAGGTTATGTATGACAAGAAGATGATTTATATTCTGGAAGGGAAGCTTTGATTGTTCATTTTCTTGGAGGAAGATCTAAACTGGCCACCTCATTATCCATACCGAGCGAATCAGGGGAGTATTTGATTTCATTCTTTTTACTTATTTCACTTTAACATTTTTTACTTGAACATTGGGGACAATGTTCATCCTAAGTGTAAGGGGAGGGTAAAATGATGATACCTTACAAATATACTTTCGCTTGAGTTTGTTTGTTTAATGATAGATGTGTAATAAAACTATGAGAAATACTTGTTAGTGCAATTTTAGCTCCAAATTTAAATTTTTTTACAACATTTAGGAGTGAAACTTTAGCCATAGTAAGCGTCTCATGGATAGGAGATTGTATGACTAGCACAAAACCGTATCATTCAGAAAAATTTTCCACCCAAATATGTGAGGTTCGCCTTTAGATTTGATAGGAAAAGCATTTACTATTAGTGCTTATGAGTGTACCGGTAGCATTTAGATTCTAGAATTTGCGTTAGTGATGCATCCCGAGACCGCTAGTGAGACTACATTCGTGTAGTAGGATTTACTACATGATAAGAGGCATTAGGATCACCCTCGTGTTAAACCCGTATCATAATTACTTGACCATTTAAGTCATATTACTTGGCTAGTTAAGTCAATTAATTTTTCCCACACCATTAGCGTTGTACTCATTTTTAGTACACGAAACCCCTAGTACACCCCTCCGAGCCTATCTTTTCGTTTCTAACTTTAAGCATCTTACTTAAAGGAAGAATTTGTTACACCCCACTTAAATGTACACCCAAATCGCCTTAGTCTTCCGTGTATGCACTCATCTTTAGTGCATTATTGTTATTTGTTTAAACCCTTAGTTAATTATCTAATTGATTACATGGTTGCTAAGTCGAGTCATATCCTTGTACATATTGTTTTGGGACGATTGGGACTTATGGGTAAAGTACTTATTTTATGGAGTAATGGGGAAGAAAATCATATATTACCCCCATATATACGTTAATCTTAAAAGTACTCCAAGTGTTTTGATTTTTCTTAATTCGAGTCATTAGATTAGTTTATTGTAAAATATGTAAAAATTCAAGTGTAAAGGGGAATTTACATTCCCTATGATGTATTATTTTGGATGGTAGGGTTAGAGTATATGCCAAATATATATATATATATATATATATATATATATATATATATATATATATATATATATATATATATATATATATATATATATATATATATAGAAAAAGAAAAAGAAAAAAACATACGGACTACCATCCCTTTTCATTCTATGTTTGTTTTATGTTTTTGTTATTTTTCATTTATTAGCTTAAGTCGAGTCTAGTCTTGGCTTAGCAACGCCATATTGTACATGTAATTAACCAAGATTGTTAACTCGCCACCAGTAAAGACTGCCTATATCCAACAAAACCGTGTATTCCATATCCCTACATCTAAAGTTACAACCCTTTAAAAGACCTTTTTGATAGTTTATCCTAGGTGCTTACGCCATGTGGTGGAGGTTTGATCCTTTCCCAAGCCTACGGTAATCTATTTTACTATGACAGGTAGTGAGAGATGTTTTCCATTTCCATATTGTGATATTACTTTATTACACCCGAGAGATGTGAGTATCTAAACACTATTTGTGAGGTGCTAGTATATGACCTCCGTGCTTGTCTTTGGTCTTTAGTGGAACGATTATCTGTTGTAATTACTTTTATATTAGTGTTAAATGACCCTTAACTTGTATTTCGACTAGAATAAAAGCGCATTTGCTTAAGGACAAGCAAATCTCAAGTGTAAGGGTATATGATGAGGTGAAAAATGAACCACTTTTAGGGGGTCATTTAAGCCCGGAATCGAATTTATTTGATCAAATATTGCCCTAAATCGTTCCTTTTGTGATTTTAGGTACTTTGAGAGTGAATTCTGGAAAAGGAAGCAATTTGGACGTTTTTGGAGCATAAAAGTGAAGAAAATGGCAAAGACTTAATTTTTCATGCTGAGAACAGTAACTGACGGCGTCAAGAAGAAACACCTGACGGCGTCAAGAGTAAAATCCGTGACGACCCGGTGAAAACCTGAAGGCGTCACAACAAGGGCGTCAAGAGTATTTTTGGTGACGGCCTGCATAAGGAGTACACATGACGGCGTCAGACCCAGATCTAGGCAGTCCGAGAAATTATTTGGCGGCGAGATGACGGCGTCAGAAGTTTGTTCTTGACGCCGTCACCTATCAGAATCTATATATACTTTTCTAATTTTTCATTCAAAAAGAGGAACTTGTGTGGAGAATACTAGGGTCGAACTTTGTAAACCCTAGGTCGTATTTTACTGTATTTTCGCCCCTTGAATCCTTTCATGTTCAATCGAGATAAGTCTTCTCTTAATTCATTCAATATGTCTATGTGTTGTTTGAATATATCTTATACGTGTCTTGATTTCAACATGCTAGGCTAGATCTATCATGTGTTTGCTTAGATGTAATGAAACCTAGATGTTAATTATATGTTGATTACTTGTTTATAGTTGTATTGGATGAATGATTTCAATGTTAGGCTTAAGAAAACTGGCAGATCTCCATTGTGTAACATGCTTGAACGTCTTAAGAAACATGAACCGATGTGTACTAGGTTTTATTGGTTGTATTTAATGCATGAGCAAATTCTAGTGATCCCATGTTAGGATCTTTTTAGCCGGCTCGACATAGGAGTGAAGTAGGTGCTTATAGGATTGGGGAAGTAAGTACGTCACCCCATGAATGGTATTAAGGAATACAACCCGTCATCCACGCAACTGTAACAAGTAATTAACCTGTAAAAGATATCTAGGGAGTAGTGAAATCTAAGTAAACACAATTCTCCCATATATTGCTCACAACTCTAGTATAATTTAGTTTATTTTCATTTTTAGTATTTTATTTTGATTGCATCTTTAGTATTGGGTTAGTTGATTAGCAACTAATTCCTCCCAACTCCTTCAAACCCGAGATTTTTACTTGCTTTCATAAAATATAAAAATACAAAAAGAATCATCCCTCATCTCTAGACCTAGTCTTTAGGTTTTCTAATCCTAGCGACACTATTCCTAGCTGAACGATCAATCCCCCGATACTTGTCATTATACTATACTACATCGATCAGGTACACTGCCTGGTGGGGGTTGTAAGCTTCTCAAGATCCCTCGAGAGGTAAAGCCTGGTGCAATTCCCACGCATCAAAGGCATATGAGGTTCTTAAGGCGAAACTCACTGTTGAGATACCCTTACTTGAAAAGGTTTGGGTTGAATACGAGTGGAAACCGCGTAGGTCTGACACTTGTAAGCTATCTGCTCCTACTCTAGACAACTGTCCCAAATATGTTCCCCCTCCAATTCAGCCTACACATAAGGATAGTGATGGTTTCGAACCGGCCAATAATAAACAAAATGGTAAGAATGGAAACCAAACTGCACCTGGTAAAGAAGGATTTACAAAACCGATTGTGGGTCCTAAGTTCTGTTATCAACCTAAAGCACCTCCTCCTGAGCCCAAGAAGGTGGATGTTACAAAGAAGAAGGCCACTGAAGTGGCTAGTACGAGTAGGAGGAAGATTGCTACATCGAATCCCTTTGATGCCCTTAATATGATCGATACTGATGAATGTGGCATTCCTAATGATGGGGCTGAGTTGGATTTTCGCAGTGAGAGTGGTATTCCTTGTCCTACTCCTATTGTTGAGAAAATTAGAAAGCTTGAAAAGCTAATTATTGATGGAAAAGCTACTCTTATGGATGATGATGGTCATCCTCTTAAAAAGGTAGATTATCCGGGTAATAAAAAGGAAGCTAAAGTTGATGGGTCTCAAAAGACTGATCACAAGAACCGCTTGTGAGTATTGTGAAAGAGATGGTGCATGTCGCGACTAGTAAGCCTAGTTCTTCTTTTTCTTCGTCTACTTCTTCAACTAATAGGGTTAACCCATTCTCTAAGGTGGAAGAGATTTTTGATTCTGACAGTGATGTGGAGGAGGTTGTTAACACTTTTGATGACTCAGTGAACCTATTTGGTGGTGGTCACGAGCTTGAAGATGATTATGATGACTATGTGAATCAGGTCTACGATCTTCTAGTGAATTTGGATGCTTTTTATGGCATGTATGATATCAAGCTCCAAGGTCTTGGTAGAAAGTAATTTTGTTTTCATAGGAGTATATTGTTATCTTATGAGTAGTGGTCTATTTTCTTGTTTAGAGAATAGAAAGTATCTTATTATATAAGCTTTTTCGTCTATGTAACAGGCTAAGATATATGATTCACCCCATATCCTTTATAGTTAAACCTTTTTTCGGAATAATAATATATTTACCGGGTCTTTTAACTTTTTACCCAAAAAGAGAATTTTGCTACTAAGGAGAAAATCACCTTAGAAGCAAGTACGAGTGGGACGAATGTTGCTACATTAAACCCATTTGATGCTCTTGATATGGACGATATTGATGAGAATGGTATTTCTTTTACTACTCCTATTATTGAGAAAATTGAAAAGCTTAAAAAGCTAATTATTGATGGGAAAACTACTCCTTTGGATGAGGATGGTAATCATCTAAAAAAGGTTGATTATCCGGGTGATTCTAATTGTAAAGATATGGTTGAATCTGTTGATAACAATATGGCTAATTTTTTGGCATCTGGTTTGCTTGTTGTTGCTAGTTCTTCTAAATGTGAGAGTGGAAATGGAGGTGGAGGGAAGAAGAGTTTATTAGAAATTTGGAGGAAGAGTTATGGTGATGACTCTTATGATCATGATGATGATGATGAAGTCCACGAAGAGCTTTCTGTTAGTCAAATTGCCTTTTGTGATTCCTATGACATAAGGATCCCTAAGAACTCTAGACGTTAGTTAATGTTTGGTTTTGTGTCAAATATAATCTAGTGAGTTGTGGTTTGTTTTCTTATTTTAAAGGATAAAAAGTGTCCTATTATGTCAGCTTTACAGCTTGTATAACGGGTTGAGATATGAGACTTCACTCATATCCTTTGTATTTAAACGTTTTTTTTGAATAATATATTTACCGGGAAAACACTTAAAAAAAAAAAAAAAAAAAAAAAAAAAAAAAAAAAAAAAAAAATCAACCTATGTGAACACAACCCTGTAAGAGATGTTGATATTTATATACTCAAAACATAGTGATGTTGCAAGTTGCATTGCATGTGATGTTTCAAATTGCATGCATGTATATATCCATTTCCGATATCGACATTTGGAACAAATACCATGACAAAAGTATGAACAATGTTCACGTTCACATTGGTATCTCGTGGGAAATTCGAGTCAATTCTTGATGAAAACGTGCACATGCATCGAAAAATAATTTAGTGTCGTAGTAGTCAACATTCTTCAAGAAAAATTACTTGGTAAGCAAAACTTATTTCGTTGATTCGTTCTATTATAGAAACGTATTGTTAAATTTAAATGGCTTACACGGCATGATCTCATGATGATGTTTGTTTTGTAAATCTTTATCCTTCAGTGGTGCCAATCATATTACCTAGAGTTTCCGATAGATTTCGCAATGGATCTTAATACATTTTTGCCTAGAGTTTTGCAAGGTAAATAAGAACCGAGTGATATTACCGACAATCACCAACGGATTTAATAATCATTAATGGTACGTTTCGGTTGATATATACGGATAAATAACCTAAATCAGTCGTTGACAAATTGAAAAAGATGTAATACATCACAAACTTACTCGTATGTAACGATTAAAGAGCAATGTTATATTCTTCTATAAACATTTCTAATAAAAATCTTTCTTACGCGCCTTAATCTCACCGGATGTATAAACTGTCTGACTTTACGACTTTACAGTCAACTCATCACACGTACGATTATGAGAAATTTTTACACAATTCTAAGAAGTTAAACCATTTTTCATGATTAACACATATACGTACATGTAATGTATATGTTCATGAGTTTGGAGAAGATAGATACCTCATGTTAATGTAGGCCTGGATCATTCATTCAAAGTCAGTATAACATGACCCGCAACAACCATATACTTAAAAAATACAATTTACTAGCTAAAAGACACGTGAAATTTGAAGATAGAAAGCTACACAATACCATGTTAGATAGGGTAAATGTCGAGGAATCAAACATAAAGACAATCCAACAATTGCCAAATAAGTTAAAAATAGCATTAAATCATATACATACATATTGTAGTTTATGATTATGATATAATACGCAATTAAGGTTGAATTTCTACAAACTTGTATATCAGCTAGCTAGATCACGATGACGCCTTCAACTAGTTGGTGCTTGAAACCTAACATCAAAGCATTTCTTATTGTGTTTTGAATTTTATTCATCTGCTAATTAAGAATAGTAAATAAGATTACTAAAACAACATTAAAATTATTAAAATAGTAAAGTTTGTTGTTGCTTGCATTTCATACACATGTATAACTTTATCTATCTTAACAATAAATTAGCTAAATGTGGATACATTAAGAAATAAAAAAATAAAAATAAAAATAATAAATAAAATATATCATAATAAGTAACACAATTTCAAGTTTCTTAAAAAAAAAAAAAAAAAAAAAAAAAAAAAAAAAAAAAAGAAAAAAAAAAAAAAACTATTAAAATTCCTATCCTAGTGTTTGAATTACCTTATGCATTTCAAAACGTATTATTGGTAACACCCTATAAAAGTGATTGGTAAACAAAAGTTACAATTAAAAGATATTGACAAATAACAGTTGACATAATTATATTGATCACTTCAGGAGGATTTTTGGAGAAATAGATCATAGGTTCAATCCCAACTCTTATTTAAAGGATCACTTAAACATGAGCTCATTGCCTAGGACTTGGTCCTTTGTAGAAGAGTAAGTCGACATCTTAAAAAGTGCACAGGGATAGGGTTTCACGTCAAGTTACACCTTTTGGAGACAATCAAAGACAAAATTAGATTAAAATTCTAAATGACACATATAATCTAGAAAAGTTAATACAATGAGACTTATAAAATTGGACTTATTTGAGCTCGAATAAGCTCATAAGCTTAAGCTACTTGGTAATATCCAAACACATTTTTTAAGCTTGTGGGTTTTTTATAACACAATAGTCATTTTTTAATCAGTGTTGTAAAATAAAAGTAGTATTCAATTATATGTTTAAAAAAAATATATGAATGTTGCCTTTAATAATTTATTATTACAAAAATACCTTATATTTTCTTTAGAAATAATAATATTAATATTAACGAAAACAATCTTTTTATTTTATATATTATTATGTTTCAAAATGTGCTATAATTGACTTTTTTTTATCATAAAAATCGTAATAAGTCAAATACATTAAAACATTATCTTATTTATCTTATAAGTCAAGCAACTTAAGAGTTGTTATGTTAGAATGAAGCCATGTAACCTCACCAATTATTTGTACATTTAATTTTGAATAATTTTCTTATTTAATATGTACTTGAGTTCTATTATACAAACTGTAAAATTTTACTTCCAAACTTATAACAAAATAAGAAGCAAAATGTTAGAATCGTTAAACAAAAATACTACTAAATCAATTCTTTTAAGTCAACACGTAATAGGACTTGGTAAAAAGCATATATTTCAATCTTTATAGTTCTTCTTTTGTCTTTAGCTCATGTTTTAAATATATTTCTTGTAAGAGAATGAGTTAAAAAGAATGTATTAGTGCTTGAGAAAACTACTACTTATTTATCAGGCAACTCTTTTCATCTTGTTCTATATAAATTGAAATGTTCGTTTCTTACTGTTTGAAAATTAATGCAGAAAATAACGTAGAAAATTGAAAATTTTCGTCAAATACTACTTGTCACTTGTCACTATCATAGTAGAAGGCTTTTTAGATAAAAATAGATAGATAGATTTATGATCGAATTAATATGTCACATACTACACAAGTAGCAGTCATGTGTATTTAATTTGCATTCCAAGTGGTCCTTCTATAAACAAGAATTTTCTAAATATCAAAGGAAACTTCTTTGATATCGTTAGTGTCATGTTTCACATAAATAGTAGCTTTCAACTAATTAATATCAAAGCCATCTTCATGAAATATAAGTATGACAAATAATTAAATGGATCGAATATGGATATCTGTTTTGATTTGAAATGAAGTGAATCCAACCAAATTCTCACAATTTCCTTGAAGCTACACTCAGTTACTTCCTAGTTTCTATGAAGTTCATTAGTTGAAAGAAAATTGAAGTCTTCATGTGCTTTTCTTAGAAAGATCTATATAGTCTAGTTATATATAACAAACCTAGCTAGCTTTTTGTGTGGTGGATAAATTTTTTTGATTTGATGGTGTACAAATCCCATGAACATCGATCTAACCATATACACGACTACGCGACTCTGATAATACCTAGATCACATCACATATTTGCAACCAATTTTTTTACCTATGATTTAAACATTGCAAAACGACCAGAAATGACAGTGTTGCTTATTATAAACTGTAAATATTCTCGCGAAAAGATGAGACAAACTTTTTCACTCAACTTCCCGACAAGTTAAATGACGGTGTCACTTATCGTGCTTTAATGTCTTGGTACAATTATATACTTCTAAGATAACGACTTATTGCTAATGTTCTTGGAAGTTTCTTTATTTGCTAGGTCGGGTGTAGTCCATGAAGAAGGTGGTGCGGCTTTATACAAGTTAAGAATGGGTGGACCATGCATGAAGTCACCATCTTAGGAACTACAAGTATATATGTAATTAAATGAAAGTACTTTAATACTTCTTTGGTGGCAAAATGGTTATCAACTAAAAGCAATGCAGATAGTTTTAGGTTCTGCATTGTTTTCGTTTGTCCCATGAATATATATATATATATATATATATATATATATATATATATATATATATATATATATATATATATATAGTGTATTTTTATTTTCAGAACCCTGTTAAATGCGGGAACTGCGAGAGCTCCAATTTTGCATTAGAAAACATGCATGTTCATATAAAACATGTATGTTTTCTTACATGCACCTTAATACACACACATGCGTAACATACATGTTCATATAAAACCCTGTTAAGTGCAACATATCAATGCAAAATGGTTTTATATGAACATGTATGTTACGCAGGTATTTGTATTAAGGTGTATGTAAGAAAACATACATGTTTTATATGAACATGCATGTTTTCTAATGCAAAATTGGAGTTCTCGCAGTTCCCGCACTTAACAGGGTTCTGAAAATAAACGCCCTATATATATATATATATATATATATATATAAGGTAAGAATTTAATAAGAAGAATAATTAAAATGAGAAAGGTAAAAAGTAATTATAGCCACACATTTTTATATGGAGGGAAAATTTGAATGAATATGCATCCATTTTTGTAGGTGCATCTAGAATGTGTGGTAATACTTACTTCTTATCATTTTTATTTTAATTTTTCTTTATATATATATATATATATATATATATATATATATATATATATATATATATATATATATATATATATAACATTTACAAGAACTACAACAACATGAATGTCATATCCACCTGAGCGGCTGAGCGGTATATGAGTAATGTATGATGTAGACGGTTATACTACAATGTGAAATGTTCACAAGAAGAGTTAGTGTCACATTATTGCTATTACGCTTGTAAAGTATATAATTATATATTGCTCTAATATCCAAATCAATAACAATTTCAAAGTACAAGTTGCATTATTATATACTTGTGTGGTGTATTTTTTTTTTTTTGAAAATTGACTTTCATTGGGGAAATCCAAGTCCAATTTGAAACCCGATAGGGGGAAAACCTTCAACTTAAGCCGCCCGAAGGCACGACACTTAAATTGAAGTAAAACCCTGCCTTCTCCAGATTCGAACCCTTGTGGGTTGAAACCTTCATTGAAGGACTTTGAAATCATACCGACAGGACAGTGGTCCACAAGGGAGGACTTCCCGGTTTGGTCACCCAAACCGGTACTACTCTCCACTAGGCACGCTTAACTGAATAAGACATGTCCAGTGGACCACAAGACCATAAACCAATGGGCTTGTGGTCCACTGGGCATGTCTTATTCAGTTAAGCGTGCCTAGTGGAGAGTAGTACCGGTTTGGGTGACCAAACCGGGAAGTCCTCCCTTGTGGACCACTGCCCTGTCGGTACGATTTCAAAGTCATTCAATGAAGGTTTCAACCCACAAGGGTTCGAATCTGGAGAAGGCATGGTTTACTTCAATTTAAGTGTCGTGCCTTCGGGCGGCTTAAGTTGAAGGTTTTCCCCCATCGGGTTTCAAATTGGACTTGGATTTCCCCAATGAAAGTCAATTTTAAAAAAAAAAAAAAACTTGTGTGGTGTATAAAATGATGTTTTTTCCTAAATTTATTTCGATTTCTTGTGAGAATTATCAACTGCAGTTGTTAGGATCCTTGTACGTATTTGAAGGACAAAACATCATGGATAATATATTAATCTTAGTCGTGGTTAGTCACAAGTCAAAAGTCAACAAAGATGATTCCTGCACCAATAAGAGGAATCTAGGGTTCTTCTAAGAAGGTGATGAGGAAAGTCCCACACAAAAACACAACAAAGTCTTTAATATCTTCAATAATGTTTACTAGTTTCGTACTTTTTGCTTATTTCTATTTGTATTCTTTAACTTTTACTGTCATACTGGTAGCTTAGCTTTTTAATGCAATTTCTGCCGTTCAAAAGAAAAAAAATATATAAATGAAACAAATACTAATCTTTCACTCAGAAGCATTTTTATAAAGGGAGACTTTTTATAAAGTAAATTCCACATAGGAATTTACTTCATACATATAATTTTAGTGGGGCCTACATAACTTTTATTTGTAAAATTTATGTAGGTCTCACTAAATTTATGTGTATGAAGCAAATTAGTATGTGAAGATATCACTACCTTTTTATAAACTCAGAAGTAAGTTTGTTTAATTTTGGTTGCTCTGAAATACATCATATTGTATTCAATAAATGTAATAACATCTACTTTTAATTATGCCAGGAGACTATATATTATTGTTTTATTTTTTTTTAAATGGCAAGATGAAATGAATAAACCATTGCACCTAGCAAGACACTAAGGACAACAATTACAAAAGATCATTAGAAAGGGCATTACATAGATCATTAATTGTACCAATTAACTAATTTAAGTAAATACTCATATGCCGTAAATGAAGCCAGTTTGATGTTGTTAAAGGAATCATAATTTTGATGGGTGTCGTTTGATGTTCTTGGATGATCGTTTGTTGGCGATAACCTTATCGTTTCAAAATGGCCAAAGGAATCATAATGTTGATTGAACCACATCCTCCAAAAAGTTTGAGGGGGAGCTCGATCCATAAGAAGGGGTAAAGCCAAAAAGTTATAGTCGACGGGACAAACTTTAATAATATTTTGAAACTACACTACAAATCGATTTGGTAGGGGGCAAATTACAAAAATAGTATGATATTTTCTTTTAAAAAAAATTATACTATAATTTTTTTGCTAGGGGGTCACGTGCTCACCCTGCCCCTCATGTCTTCACCTCCCCTCATGTCTTCGCCTCTGTCCATAAGCCTTTGAAGCTAAATTCAAAGTGCCCCAAAGGTCTTATGGCGTGGTGATATGATGTGTAGTATCCACGATCCAAAAATAAGTTGCCGTAAATAGTTAGCAATCATGCACGAGGCGTGTAGGCCGGTAATCGTCCGTTTCAATGGCATTTTTACAAGAGAGATAAAAGCACCATATCAAAAATTACTTCCTGACAAATCCACAATCAATATTAACTCTTGTGGCAGCTGATGAAGAAATGGGCAATGTAAAGATGTTAATCTTGATGGCAAGAAGCTTGTTCAAAATTTATTCATGATATGTAACTAAAGACGAGGAATTTTGGATGGACAACTATATCTTTTTCATTAATTTGTTTTTTGAACGGCAAATATATTAAAATAAAACTAGCCGGACGCTAGATGAAACAATTACAAACACCCAAAGGACTTCCCCATGGAGAGGACACCTAGCAAACCATAAAACCGCAAAACCAGAAAGACACCAAGACACGATCAGACCTGAAAAACATAAGAAAACCAAAACCTCTAACAAGCAACGCCTATAAGCAATGACCAAACCTAAAATGACACCTGAAGAAACAAACTAAAGTTCTAAACCAAGGCGTTTTTTTTTTTTTTTTTTTTTTTTTTTTTTTTTTTTTTTTTTTTTCTCGTTATTATTTATCATATGATGTTTAGCTATAATTTCTTATCACATTAGTTTTTACTTTGGTAGTATATTCTTGATTTATATTATTTAGAATGTTCTATTGACAATTAATATGGAAAATTTTTATTACATTAATGACGCATTTTATGATACTTTCAAATGGATCATTGCACTAGTGGAGATTCCAATATAAGTATTTTTTTTGAACTTGAACATGTGTAACCTTGGAGAGTCTTGCACTTCAAGTCTTCAATACCATATTAGAAAAGAAAAAAGTTATTTCCAAAATGGAGGCAAAATTGAACATTTTATTCTCATAACTTTTATATGAACTCAAAACAATACCATATACGTACTCCAAATAAAAGAAAATGTAAATAAAGTCAACACCTCAAACTTATTATAAATTGTGGAAACATGTCTTAACCTATCAAAACTTGCCCAGTAATCCAACATGGATGACTTTCTTCCTTTAACTGGAAACCCTAATTTTTCATCTTCTTCTTTTAACTACCCATTTATCACAACCGATGATCTAGTATATGATCATACCAACGTTGATAAAAATACCTTGTATAACCATAATCTTAATGGTGATAACTCTAACCCTAACACTCTCTCGTTCATCGATCACCAAGATTCTAGCTCTTCAAATTCTATATCATATCTCAATACAAATGAGCAAACTCCAGACTTGCTAGAAATAACCACAGATGTACACATCTCTAAAAGCCCACAAATATCTGCAGATGCTGCTAGCATGACGCAACTTACCTGGATCGAAAAGCAACTCTTATATGAGTGAGTTATATTCTTTTTTCTTTTTTATTTTTATTTTTTTATTATTATTATTATTATTATTATTATTATTATTATTATTATTATTATTATTATTATTATTATTATTATTATTATTATTATTATTATTATTATTATTATTATTATTATTATTATTATTATTATTATTTTATGCATCCTTAACAATACATGTAAAAAGTGTCCTGTGTGCATCTTATTTACAGTTCTTAATCTTTTGCTTGCAAAATGTAGCGATAGTTCTAATCGAGAGAGGCTGAATGATGATACAAAGATTGGGTTTCGTATACAAACCGCACTTGAGGTGTTGGATGATGGTTATAGATGGAGGAAGTATGGCAAAAAGAAGATTAAATGTACTCCTAATCCAAGGTACTTATTCATCCAAAACAATATAGTTAACTTTACTTATGATCTTACATAAAACGATCTTGAGAGGTAGATATATATATCAACAATATCAAGAACATGTGCTTGCACTTTTTTTTCCCCTGCAATAATCAAGAACAAGAAGATATATATGTATGTAATAAACAAGAAAAACAGTATCTTAAAAAGGTGGCCGGATCGGATGTCGCAAAAATTGAACAATAGCGATAAATTGAAATGTTGACTTGAAGTTGACAATAAAGTCGATGTTTGATATCAACAACTGAAAAAAAAAAAAAAAAAAAAAAAAAAAAAAAAAAAAAAAAAAAAAAAAGCTTGTCTTTGAAAATTTATTTTGTAAATTTGTTTCGGGGTAAAAGGTCAAAATACCCGGTAAATAAATTATTCCAAAAAACAATTAAGCACAAAGCATATATGTGAATCCTATAACTCAGCCCATTATATAGGTGGAAAAGCTTATATTGTAAATTTGATATACTCGAATGACATATATTCAACGTCACGTGGCAACTTTTTCTTTATATATTTCTAATTTGATGTAACATAACTCAAATATATTTTGTAGTACATATGTATGTGTATGTCTTTACATTTTAAAGAAATACTAGCATGATATCCGCCCGCGAAGGCGAGTACTATATTTTATGATGATTTATTTGCATTCTTTTTTTTTTTTGTAAACGACGTTTTTTGATGATGATAGTCTTTAGTAGTCATATGCTTGTGATGTGAGATGATGAAAAGGTTAATATGTAACATTATTATTTTCAAATTTTTAGAGTTATGATTTTAAACTATGAATATATATTAAATTTATTATTGTAGTTATATCTTGTCATTGTAACATACAATTTAATTATATTAAGAAAATTGTAAATAGTGAATTTTTAAAAATTACTAAATGTAGCAAGTTGTGTATAAAATGTTTAAGGCTTTTATTTATAATAGTTTTAAACACATTACCGACAGTATAGATCTAAATATAAATATAGATATAGATAATACTAAGGGGGTGCTTGGTTAGGGGGGGGGGGGGGTAATTGGGGGTAGAGAATGGGAAAGATAATGATTAAACATGCCTGTTTATGACTAGGGAATGCAATCATTGTTTAGTATGGGGTAATGGGGCATTACCCAGTAAATTGGGAGGTATGGTAATGATTACCCACCAACAGTAGCCACCACCAGCAGTAGCCGCCACCACCACCAGCCACCACCATTAGCAGCCACCACCACCAGCCATCATCACCACCAGCCACCACCACCACCATCACCACCACCAGCCACCACCACCACCACCAACCACCACCATCAGCCACAACCACCACCATTAGCCACAACCACCACCATAACCAGCCACCACCACCATCACCACCAGAAACCATCACCACCACCAGCTACCACCACCCGCCGTCATCACCACCACCAGCCACCACCACCTTTGAGGTTAATGTGTTTTTCTTAAACCAAGCACTATCAAAGATAATGATAATCTTCATTTCATTTCTTTGCATTCCCTTTGCCTTTAGCCTTTCTCATTCCTCATTTTGAACCAAGCGCACCCTAAAAAGTCAATCAATTGAGTTACGAGTATCATTCTGTGTTTAAATAAAGATGTTAACAAATAAAGATTTTAACTTCCAAGTTATGTACGAATTGATATTACATACCCCGCCTGTGTATGGTTCAATTCCAACGTGAAAATTTTTCATGCATGCTAATAATTAATCAAATAAGTAGTTAATTTTGATCAAAAAAATTCCCATTAATTTAGGAACTACTTCAAATGCTCGACAATGGGATGCAAAGTGAAGAAAAGAGTAGAGCGAGATAGAGATGATTCAAGTTATATAATAGCAACCTACATTGGGCTGCATAATCACGATGTTCCATCTACAATCGCTTCCGGTTCCAACACATGTCCTACCAGAGTATGTACATTGCAGTATTCGTGATTGGATCCATATAAGTTATTGAAAATCTCAAGTCGTGGTCGTGTCCTTGGATTATGGTCTAAATTATGCGCATTGCAATGGTTTGAACTTCAAATGAACACGAGCGCAAGGTGTGCTAGCGGGGTTATAGATAAATAGTGTCATGTTTCCCTAACTTAGTAAGTTAATTACATGGGAACTATATGTTCATATTGTAAATTGTGATTGTCCATCATTATACTCATGTGATGTTTAGTATTTTTCATTATAACTCAGATGTTATCAATTTAACTTTCGTTGTTTATATATTATGTTTTATTTCTCTCAAGTCCGGACTTTTTTTATCATTTGTACATCATGTACAGTTTATCTTGACAAACTATATTAGCGAGTTGTTTTTTTTAATAGCCCATGCGTTTCATTATATATATATGAAGTGTTAATCAAACAAAACGGTATAAAAACATAATTTATTCTCAAACTGATTTATATGTCTTAGTGTAATTATGTAAGTTAGAAATAAAGTTTCCATAAATAAACATGTTGGAAAAAAGGTAGAGAAAGCAGCCACAAAGAACACCAAACAAAATTCTTCGAAAATTTTGTGTGGAAATGAATTACATCATTAGAGAAGGTGTGGAGAAGCTAGCTAGTCGATAAGTACAAAATTTTTTAACCATTTTGATATTTTTGGCGTTTTAATTAAAGGTTGTCGAAAAAGATGGCTAGCTAAATTGGCAGAAAAAGGTGCATAGTTGTGGCCTGTGGGTATTTGGCGTTTCAATCATATGATTGCCACATTAACCAATAATTGCGTGACATATACATACATCATACATGTTGAGTTGCTGACATTGCAATAAAATTTGAAAATTTATCATGTAATAATTGAAATGCTCATGTTCAACATGAAGTATACAGCATATCTATTTTAGAGTAAATTACATGAATGGTCCCTGTGGTTTGACAAAAATTTCATCTACCGTCCCTCAAACTTAAAAGTTACATGTATGGTCCCTGTCGCTGCCAAAGAATAACATGAATGGTCCCTCAGACTAACTTTCGTTAGCTTTTTCCGTTAGTCCATTTGCACCGTTAGTCCTTTAACGACCGTTTGCAACAAACATTTGCACCGTTAGTCCTTCATACGTTTTTGTCTGTTTTTATACGTTTTCGTCCGTTTTTATACGTTTTCGCCCATTTTTTTACGTTTTCATCCATTTTTCTTACGTGTTTGTCTCTTTTTCTTACGTTTTTTTCCGTTTTCATATGTTTTCACCCAGTTTCTTACATTTTCATCCGTTTTTCTCAATGTTGCAAAAAACGGCCTATAAGGCCTTGTAATCGCCGATTCCAAGCTACAAGGCCTTGGAACTTGGAGACATTTACAAGAAAGTCGGCCGATTAATCGGCGATTACAAGGTTTTGGGCCGATTAATCGGCTAAAAAACGCAACTCGGCCCTCGACCGCCTCAGGACCGATTCACGATTTTTGCAACATTGGTTTTTCTTACATTTTTGTCCATTTTTCTTACGTTTTTTCAGTTTTCATACTTTTTTGTCTATTTTTATACGTTTTCGTCCGTTTTTATACATTTTCGCCTATTTTCTTACTTAAGAAAAATGGATGAAAATATAAGAAAATGGGTGAGAACTTATAAAAACGGAAAAAACGTAAGAAAAACAGACAAACACGTAAGAAAAATGGATGAAAACGTAAGAAAATGGGCGAAAACGTATAAAAATGGACAAAAACGTATAAAACAGACAAAAACGTATGAAAAACGAAAAAATGTATGAAAACTAGAAAAACGGACAAAGACGTAAGAAAAACGGATGAAAATGTAAGAAACTGGGTGAAAACGTATAAAAACGGAAAAAACGTAAGAAAAACAAACAAACACGTAAGAAAAATGGATGAAAGCGTAAGAAAATGGGCAAAAACATATAAAAACGGACGAAAACGTATAAAACCGAAAAAAACGTATGAAAGGACTAACGGTGTAAATGTTTGTTGCAAACGGTCGTTAAAGGACTAACGGTGCAAATGGACTAATGCAAAAAGCTAACAACAGTTAGTCTTATGGACCATTCATGTTATTCTTTGGCAGCGACAAGGACTATACATGCAACTTTTAAGTTTGAGGGACGGTAGGTGAAATTTTTGTCAAACCACAGGGACCATTCATGTAATTTACTCTCTATTTTATGTTCTAAACTTTTTGTATGTGATGTATTTACGTGTAATACAGGTTCAATTATATAACCATAGTAGTTTAGAAAATACAAGTACTGTTGAAAAAAAAAAACTATAGCATAGAAGAAGTCAAGATGCGCTCCATATGCAAGGGAGCTTCACTAATCAATCGGATCCTATGAGATTTTTCTTAGATAATGCAATCATTTTCTGATTTTCTGCATCAAGATTGCAATCAATTTTTTTTTTTCTTTTTTTTCTTCTTTTGACTTATTATTCAATTGTCATGATCATTAAACATATGTTCAAATCAACTAGACGATTACTCACGCATAACGGCGATCGTGTATATTAGCGTTAATTTATGTTTGCAATTTTCTTTATGTTTAAGGTAATTAAGCATTTAAATATTTAATAAATTTCATTTCTTTCATAAGTAGGGTCATTTTAGTCTTACAAAATTACTCGTTTTCTAAGTTTTAAGTTTTAAATGCATTTTCTCTGTATGTATTATAGATTACAGTACTACTTAACATTTACAAATCGACTTGCAAACTTCTTAAAATATTAAGCAATAAACTAGTTAAATGAAATTCCGAATTATTAAAACGAATGTTACAATTTCTGTTTCCTTAATTAGTAATTTGTCGGGCAAATGATTAAAAAAATATCATACTTGCCACAATTTCCTCTTGTGGGTAGCGAACGATTTTTTTTTTTTTTTTTTTTTTTTTTTGGTACTTTTCTTTTAAATTCAATCTTTTCAGGGTGCTATGTTACATTTTTGCCCTTCAGGGAAAAAAATTTTCTATTAGCTAAGAGAGGCAAAAATATCCAAAAATTTCGTAAAATACCCTAGAAAAGATGAATTTGAAAGAAAAGTACCCACAAAAGCAAAAATTCTTGTTCGCTACCCACAAAAGGAAATGACGGCAAGTATAATATTTTTTTTAATCATTTTCCCTAATTTGTCTTGTATGTTTATCCATCTAAGCTTATTTATTAATTTTTAGCACAAGGTCTTGAGACAACGCCGGTCATTTGCCTAAAAACTTTGTTTAATGTTGTCCAAAACCTTAAATGTACTACTATATATGTAAGTTGTTGGTTCTTTGTTCATATTTATGACCAAGGTCATCACTTCATAAGTATTTAGCTTACTGTATATATACCTTTCTAAAAAAATTTAGCTTACTGTATAAGAAAATCGTGGAACTAGCTACATGGTTGTTTGACTAAGGGAGTGTAAGTCGATAGGATGATTGTTGTCTATATGTGTGGATACCAAAGTTCTAATTTTGTATCAAAAGTATCGAATCACAAAACTAATCTTAATATCACTCGCAAAGAATGTTCGGATTTCACACTGGTTTCATATTTCCAGGATCGATATTAATCAAACAAGCATCATGTAATCATAAGGAAACAAAGAAGATGGGTTGAACCCTTAAATAAATCTGATATGTATAAACTGAAGGGTTAACTGTTATGTTTACAGATATACACATATATATACTAAACTAAACAACATATTGTGAAGGGTTATGTTGCTTCAATAAACCGTTTTACAAACCATTGTGTCCCTTCACATATAACTACTTATAACCGCTCCTAACTATCTAATTGTTCCTAACAACCATGTTTCTGTTTTGTTTCCTACTACTTGGTTGTCTTCGGCTCATCACAGTAACATTGGAGCCTTTATAACATAACAAAGATTAATTGGATTATAACGTTCCAACATATTCCCCCTAATCTATTAATCTTTGTTTCTTCAATCTTCTTGTTCCTTGCTTTCTTCAAAAACCTAGTTTTTGATTCTTGGTGTTGATTTCTTCATGGCTTTTCGGTTTCAAGTTGAACCAAATTTCAGCAAGGTTAGTGTCATCATCTTGGTTTCAATTTTCGGCCTGACTTATCATGATTTCTCAATTGATAACGATTTAAGCGGGTTAACGCCTTCATGGTGGGGTTAGAACAAACGAAAATTGAAACAATCTTTAATTCATAATCACAAAACAACCTCCTTTTGATCATTATTCTGATTCATTGCGATGCCCTTTCTTTTCTCTTACAACTCCTAGCCCACTATCATTACTCGACCCATCGCACTCTAGTGGGTTTTCTCTCTTGGCATGTTCAAAGCTATCTTTAACCGTCTTGGTTTTCTCATACTTCACAGGTTTGTGGAATACTTGAAGGGGGTTAAATAGTTTTACGTCCTTTTAAATTTATTATAAAAACTTTGTTTCAAAAACTTTGATTCAATTTTATGTGAAATCAACTCTTTCACAATATGAATAAATATAACTAAGTATGTAAGTAAAAACTATGCAAGTAAAGTAATAAATGAAAGATAAGAGATGGAAGGATCAACCCCAAACACAAGGATTTATTGTGGTTCGGTAACGAAGCACCTCTTAGCACTACTACACTCCTCGAGTCTCTTACTCGAGAGTTTTCTTCACTATGTCAATAAAATCCCTTGTGGCGGAGAAAAATGTAAACACCTTTGCTTACACCAATTTCCGACACTAAGCAAAATGTTGAGTTCTAATCCTAGCTAGAACCAATCTCACAACTCTTCACGTCTTTTTCACAACTTCTACACAACTTCTAAACACAACAACAACTTCTCATGACTTCTATACTACTTCTTTACTTCACTACTAAGATACCAATAATCTCCTTACTTACAACTAGATCTACTTATCACAAACACACTATACTACTACAAATAATTAACACAACTTCAAGACAATCTAAACTACAATACTTCTTTTCTTGTTTAAAAGAGTATTCTTCTCTTGCACTTGAATGATTGAAGTTTGGATCACTTGAAAACAAAAGCTTATGAGTAAATGATCAAAGGATATAAAAAGATGTTTGAGATTGATTTGGACATATAGTTAAGAGTGCAAAAGGTAAGGAAAAATGCCAGAAATAGTCCAGTATTTATAGGCAAAATTGAAGAGCTTAGGAGCGAGACCTGTCCCCTAAAAGTGTGGACGGCCCTCTTAAAGTTTAAGGGGGGCCGGCCCTTCCACAACGGTTCTCAGATTTGCCTTTTACTGAGGAAGGTTTTTCTGGAACATTTTTGCCATTTTTTTTTTCAAAATTTTGAATTCAAATATTTATTATGAATTAAGCATTTTCCTTTATTTACCAAAAATGTTTTGTAAAAGGTATAAAATGTTTGTAACATTTTATAAAAAATCTAGTAATTAAATAAAAGTTCTGTTAGCATTAAAGAAATGTATAATGAAGTGATGGTCATTCTAGATTAGGAACTTTGTTATGTGATGAGGCGAAAAATGAACCACTTTTAGGGGGTCATTTAAGCCCGGAATTGAATTTATTTGATCAAATATTGCCCTAAATCGTTCCTTTTGTGATTTTAGATACTTTGGGAGTGAAATCTGGAAAAGGAAGCAATTCGGACGTTTTTGGAGCATAAAAATGAAGAAAACGCCAATGACTTAATTTTCCAAGCTGGGAACAGTGTGTGACGGCGTCAAGAGCATTTTCCTGACGGCGTCAAGAGTAAAAAGCATGACGGCCCAGTACAGAAATGAAGGCATCACAAGGAAGAGCGTCAAGAGTTAAATGTGTGACGGCCTGGAAAAATGTATAACGTGACGGCGTCAGATGTAGATCAAGGCAGTCCGAGGATTCTTTTGGCGGCGAGATGACGGCGTCACAAGATTTTTCTTGACGCCGTCAGCCTCAATAATCTATATATAGTTTTCTAATTTTCATTCATTAGAAGGAACAAGTTTGGAGAAACCCTAAGGCCGAACCATATACGAATTTTACAGTTTTTTCAAGGGTTTTCAGCCCTTGAATGCTTGCATGTGCTATTGAGATAAGTGTTCTTCTAATTCAATCAATATGTCTATGTGTTGGTTGTCTATATCTTGTGCTTGTCTTAATTCCACCATGCTAGGCTAGATTTATCTTGTGTTTGCTTATATCTAATGAAACCTAGATGTTGATTATGTGTTGATTACTTGTTTATGGTTGTATTGGATGAATGATTTCAATGTTAGGCTTAAGAAAACTGGCAGATCTCCAAATGGTAACATGCTTGAACGTCTTAGGAAACATGAACCGATGTGTACTAGTTTTTATTGGTTGTATTTAATGCATGAGTAAATTCTAATATCCCATGTTAGGAGCTTCTTAGCCGGCTCGACATAGGAGTGAAGTAGGCACTCATAGGATTGGGGAGTTAAGTACGCCACCCCATGAATGGTATTAAGGAATACAATCCGTCATCCACGCAACTATAACAAGTAATTAACGTGTAAAAGATATCTAGGGAGTAGTGAAATCTAAGTAAACGCATTTCTCCACTTATTGCTCACAACCTTAGTTTAATTTAGTTTATTTTCATTTTTAGTATTTTATTTTGATTGCATCTTTAGTATTGGGTTAGTTGACTAGCAACTAATTCCGCCCAAATCCTTCAAACCCGAGATATTTACTTGCTTTCTAAAAAACATAAAAATACAAAAAGAATCATCTCTCATCCCTAGAACTAGTAATTAGGTTTTTCTAATCCTAGCGACACTATTCCTAGCTGAACGATCAATCCCCCGGTACTTGTCACTATACTATACTACAACGATCAGGTACACTGCCTGGTGGGGGTTGTAAGCTTCTCAAGATCCCTTGAGAGGTAAAGCCTGGTGCAATCCCTACGCATCAAGTTTTTGGCGCCGCTGCCGGGGAATAGTTATTGTCTAGGTTAGAATCTCTTTTTATTAGGTCTACTTGCTAGATTCCTTTCTAGTAAGATTTTATTTTTATTTTTAGGTTTTCTTTAGTCTATCTTATTTCTTTGTGTTTTTGTTCGTAACTCTTCACCACCCGACATCATGGACGATGGGAACATCTTTGAACCCGTCATCCCACCACAACAAAACCCACCACTAGAACCTCTTAGGCCCCGAAACTTAGGAGAGTATTCCCGACCCAGTCACCAAGGCTACCGAAACACCATTGAGCTCACCGGAGCCAATGTGACCCCCTTGCGATCCGACACCATTCAGTTGGTGCAAAGCGGATGTGCATTCCATGGACTTCGTTCCGAAGATCCAAATCAACATCGTAAGGACTTCCTAAAAACCGTAGACTCCATAGACCTAGATGTTGCAACTAGAGAGAAAACCCGATTACGCCTATTCCAATTCTCTCTACGGGATCAAGCTAGTCAATGGCTTGAGCGTTTACCCGCGGGATCCATCACCACATGGGATGATCTCACCACTCGTTTCCTTGCTCAATTTTTCCCACCGGGGAGAACTACTAAGCTTAGAAATGACATCTTGATGTTCCAACAACGTCAAAATAAATCTCTTTATGAAGCATGGACTCGTTTCAAGGACTACTAAGCTTAGAAATGACATCTTGATGTTCCAACAACGTCAAAATGAATCTCTTTATGAAGCATGGACTCGTTTCAAGGACTTACTCCAAAAAGTCCCTCATCATGGCATAGACCTTTGGCTTCAAGTCCAAATCTTTTATGACCATATCGATCTCTCCACGAGGCGAGCCATTGACCAATCGGCCGGTGGTAAGCTACGTGATCTAAGCGCAGAACAATCATGGGAACTCATAGAAGATCTTGCTCTCTATGACAACGAAAGTTGGAATGATCCCCGTGATTTGAACAAAACGGTCAAGGCAATATCTTTGCCTTTGAACAACTCTAGCACTCCCGACCGTAGGATCATGGAACTTGAGGACCAAGTCGAGTTTCTCATGAAATCTTACGAAGCTCCTAAACCTTCAAACCAAGTGAACAAAATCACTTCTTCATGCGAATTATGTAGTGGTCCCCATGACACTCGTGTTTGTGTGGAACTCCCCGGAACAGCTTTTGCGGACTACGCATCCTCGCGTACCGACGAAGCGGGAGATAAGTGGTACACTTTCAAACCCGAGCCAAACCCTTACGGTGATTCCTACAACCCCTCTTGGAAAAATCAGCCAAACCTTAGGTGAAAACAAAATCAACCCACTTCTTCCAATCCGCCTAATCGTTGCCAACCAAACGGTCCACCCTCCAACCGTACTTTCAACAACAATCCTTTTAACAACTATGGTAGTACCAACAATCTTGAAGGGTTGATGTCTAAATTCATGGCATCTCAAGAAGCTCGCATATCTAAGTTTGAAGCCGATTTCAAACAAAAGCAAAGCGAGATGACCACCAAAATTGACGCATTGTTGAAAGTTCTCAATGACCGAGAAATGGGAGCACTCCCAAGCGACACGGTCAAGAATCCGAAACTAAACGTTAATTCCATATCTTCAGTTTCGTCACCCACTTCGTGTCCACAATACTACTCGGTTAAATCAACGAGCACGTGTTTCAAACAAAACCAAATTCTTCAAAAGGACCAATCAAATAAAACACCCGATATAAAACCGGTCAAAAGTATAGTTGAAACACCTCCTACGCAAGATCTTGACGATGAATTCAAGGAACTTCACCTTGAACGCCCCGTCATTGATGTCTTAGCCCGTGCTCCCTACTATAGTGCCCTCCTAGAAAAATATGAGAAGTTTAAACTAGGTAAAAATGGGACCGCCTTCGTTCAAAACAACTTGCCTAAAAAGCTTGATGATCCGGGTATATTTGTTTTGCCTTGTAAGATAGGAAGATTCGAAGCTTTCGACACACTAGCCGATTTAGGGTCAAGCCTCAACTTGATTCCCTTATCCCTATTCACCACTCTTAAACTAGGAAAGTTAGAGGAAACGGAGGTATTAATAGGTCTAGCAGATGGAAGTATTGCCCACCCGGTTGGAATGATTAAGGATGTAGTTGTTCACGTAGGAAAGTTAACTATCTTAGCGGATTTTCACGTCCTAGACATGGTTAGTGACACTACATGCCCATTGTTGGTAAGAAGAGGATTTTTAGCAACCGCTAGCGCCATGATAGATTGTAAGGAGTCTAAGATAGCGGTAGGTGAAGGCGATACGTGGTCGGTGTACGATGTTAAGAAGCATAGTTATGATTGTGATGATGAACCGACAGCACATTGGGTAGAGATGAATAGGAGACCATCTAGATATGGACCTTGGATAGAAAGGAACTTTATAGGACCTCAATGCCCATTCTATCTAGAAAAAGATTTCATTGAAAAGACACATTCGGTGGAACAACTCATAGCTAGAGATGAAGAGCTAGATCCCTTTGAGGACCCCTTAGTCTTTAGAAAGATGATTGAGTCTTGAGCATAATGCCTATTAATATAGAGATGAATGAGTGGAAAAGAGAGGGAGACAAGTGTAAATGGAGGTGGGACAAGCCACCTAAAGAAGGTGACGGATCATGGCATATGAGGATGACTTTGTATGATCCTGATGGAGAAAAGTTTGAAAGGTCATACCGTACTAAGAAAACCGATAGGAAGTTGAAACCTAAGTTTGATCCCAAAGATGTCCTCAACGAGGAACTCACCCGTATCATGTAGTAACCCATGACCTTGAGTCTAGCTACAAGACTCGTAAATAAAGAAAAGCGCTTCTTGGGAGGCAACCCATGCTTTGTGTGATTTTATTTTGTTTGTTTATTATTTGTTCCGTATGCATGCTTTAATTTTATTGTTGGTAGATCATGTTTCTAAACTAAAAAGTGGAAATACTTTACTTTGTTGTTTTGGCCTAGTCTTAACTTCACCTAAAGGTATTTTTGCAAAAGATAAGTGTAAGGGGAAACCCCAAATATGTTTTTAAGAAACAAACCGATCATGATTCTCCACAATATTAAGTGAACATGTATATTCGTATTTGTTAGAGTCAAATGCTTGTATTGAGTCATAATGAAGTTTTGCAGGATTTTCCAGGAAGTAGGACCAAGTTTTTCCAGAAATTTTCGGGAAACTTAACATAAGAATTTCTGCAGGTCACTTCTGACGGCGTCATGAGCTTGCTCTTGACGGCGTCACGTGTAAAAATCTGGAAATTTTACCAGTTTTGTTTTTCTAACGGAGTTTTAGAGTTTTTGTTGAATTATTAAGTTTTATAATCTCCAGTAAATCTGCAAACTTCATTCCACAAGCATTATATCTTATTTTGTTTTCTAGGATTTAGTAACTTATGTAGATTGCCGCCGATTTTATGCGAGGTTGCTTTGTTTGTTTTCTCAGGATTTACAGGTTATGTATGATAAGAAGATGATTTATTTTCTGGAAGGGAAGCTTTGATTGTTTATTTTCTTGGAGGAAGATCTAACCTGGCCACCTTATTATCCATACCGAGCGAATCAGGGGAGTATTTGATTTCATTCTTTTTACTTTTTCACTTTTACATTCTTTACTTGAACATTGGGGACAATGTTCATCTTAAGTGTAAGGGGAGGGTAAAATGATGATACCTTACAAATACACTTTCGCTTGAGTTTGTTTGTTTAATAGTAGATGTGTAATAAAACTATGAGAAATACTTGTTAGTGCAATTTTAGCGCCAAATTTAAAATTTTTTACAACATTTAGGAGTGAAACTTTAGCCACAGCAAGCGTCTCATGGATAAGAGATTGTATGACTAGCACAAAACCGTACTTTCAGAAAAATTTTCCACCCAAATATGTGAGGTTCGCCTTTAGATTTGATAGGAAAAGCATTTACTATTAGTGCCTATGAGTGTACCGGTAGCATTTAGATTCTAGAACTTGCGTTAGTGATGCATCCCGAGACCGCTAGTGAGACTGCATTCGTGTGGTAGGATTTACTACATGATAAGAGGCATTAGGATCACCCTTGTGTTAAACCCGTATCATAATTACTTGACCATTTAAGTCATATTACTTGGCTAGTTAAGTCAACTAATTTTTCCCACACCCTTAGCGTTGTACTCATTTTTAGTACACGAAACCCCTAGTACACCCCTCCGAGCCTATCTTTTCGTTTATAACTTTAAGCATTTTACTTAAAGTAAGAATTTGTTATACCCCACTTAAATGTACAACCAAATCGCCTTAGCCTTTCGTGTATGCACTCATTTTTAGTGCATTATTGTTATTTGTTAAACCCTAAGTTAATTATCTAATTGATTACATGGTTGTTAAGTCGAGTCATATCCTTGTACATATTGTTTTGGGACGATTGGGACTCATGGGTAAAGTACTTATGTTATGGAGTAATGGGGAAGAACATCAATTATTACCCCCGTATGTGCGTTAATCTTAAAAGTACTCCAAGTGTTTTGATTTTCTTAATTCGAGTCATTAGATTAGTTGATTGTAAAGTATGTAAAAATTCAAGTGTAAGGGGAATTTTCATTCCTTATGATGTATTATTTTGGATGGTAGGGTAAGAGTGTATGCAAAAAAAAAAAAAAAAAAAAAAAAAAAAAAAAAAAAAATCGAAAAAATCAAGAAAATGAAAAAAAAATAGAAAAAGAAAAAGAGAAAAAACATACGGACTACCATCCCATTTCCATTCTATGTTTATTTTATGTTTTTTTTATTTTTCATTTATTAGCTTAAGTCGAGTCTAGTCTTGGCTTAGCAATGCCTTATTGTACATGTAATTAACCAAGATTGTTAACTCGCCACCAGTAAAGACTGCCTATATCCAACAAAACCGTGTATTTCATATCCCTACACCTAACGTTATAACCCTTTAAAAGACCTCTTTGATAGTTTATCCTAGGTGCTTACGCCATGTGGTGGAGGTTTAATCCTTTCCCAAGCCTATGGTAATCTATTTTTCTATGACAGGTAGTGAGAGATATCTTCCGTTTTCATATTGTAATTTATACTTTATTACACCCGAGAGATGTGAGTATCTAAACACTATTTGTCATGTGCTAGTGTATGACCTCCGTGCTTGTCTTTGGTCTTTAGTGGAACGATTATTTGTTGTAATTACTTTTATATTAGTGTTAAATGACCCCTAACTTGTATTTTGATTAGAATAAAAGCGCATTTGCTTGAGGACAAGCAAATCTCAAATGTAAGGGTATATGATGAGGCGAAAAATGAACCACTTTTAGGGGGTCATTTAAGCCCGGAATTGAATTTTTTTGATCAAATATTGCCCTAAATCGTTCCTTTTGTGATTTTTGGTACTTTGGGAGTGAAATCTGGAAAAGGAAGCAATTCGGACATTTTTGGAGCATAAAAGTGAAGAAAACGCCAAAGACTTAATTTTCCAAGCTGGGAACAGTGTGTGTCGTAGAATATATAATTGAATAGTTAATGGGCTCATGGATTGGGCTAAGCTAATAGGTTAGTAGTTTATGTAATATTAGCCTTGTATCTTTATGTAATCAACAAGCCCAATCCACTCCATGTACAAGCCCATAGAAAAGCCCATGAGGCATTTTATTAAGAACTATATAAGCCTCAACACACCTCATTTGTGAGTGTGCTTGAGTGTGTGTATGTGTGTTTTTCTCTAATAAATATGTTCTTCTTTTCATCTCATGCTCTCTAATATATACATATACAAGTCGACATACATATTACTCAAGTCACCATTTGATCTTCATACAAGCTTATATAACATGATAGAGTTGATATAATAGGTCCTAACAAGTGGTATCAATCGCCAAACAACGTTTTAGGAGTGTATTAAATCGTTTTTTGTTGAAACTCTAAAAAAAATGTCACGTTTTTTTATCTTAGTTTAAAACCGTAGCATTTTTCTATAAAAGGTTCAATTTTTACGTTTCTTGTTGTTAAAGTTGTTGTTTTTATAGAAGATTTAGTGTTTTTAGATAAGTTGTACAAAAGTTTTCAATCAAAAACGTGAAAAAGAGTGATTTTTAGGTGAGTTTTGGTGGAAAAAAGACCAGCAAGTTGCTTCTCGTAATAGGTTTCTTAGTAGCGAGTTGCTACTAGCGAGTTGGCAGAAAAGGATAGCGATTTGGACTTTTGTAAAGGATAGTTTTGTCTTATTAATATAGCGAGTTGCTTCAGTCAGCGAGTTGAGAAATCTAGCGAGTTGCTTCAGTCAGCGAGTTGAGAAACTAATGATTTGACAATCCAGCAAGTTGTGAAACTAGCGAGTTACTATTCCAGGGAGTTGAGTAACCAGCGAGTTGTTTAATTAGCGAGTTGCCTCAATTAGAGAGTTGCTAAACCAGCGAGTTGCTTCAGAGATTTGACCTTTTTTCTTCCAAACTTCAAACGGCCATAACTTTTGAACCGTAACTCCGTTTTCGACGAATTACCTATCTAAAGATCATTCAACCCAACCTTCGAGGTCCAAATCCTCTCTGAAAAGAAGTTATCGGCATTTTAAAATTTTAGACCTAATTTTCACCATCACAACTTACCTTAATCAACACTAAACACAACTCCCACTTCGTTGAAACGATCCAAGATCAACTTTATCATACATACCTTAATCAATGGCAACTCAACAAGATATTCATGCAGCCGGTGCCGAAAACCGACCTCCCATGCTGTCAAAGGGTGGTTACTCACAATGGGCTAGTTGTATGATGCGCTATCTTAAGAGCAAACCAAATGGAAAACTTCTTATCAAATCCATTATGGAAGGACCTTTCAAACCAAGACAAGTAATAGACCCTCATGATCCAATTGGACCCCCCCTTGGTACAACCATACTATAGAGATCAGAATGAGAATGAGTACACTGAGGAAGACAGATAACAGATTTCAGCTGATGATCAGGCATTTCATCTCGTGGTTCTTGGCTTACCTGAAACTACTTATGCTACTGTTGATAGTGAAGGAAGTGCTCATGCAGTCTGGGAAAGAGTCAAAAGGTTAATGTATGGGACAGACATCGGGAAACAGGAAATGAAAACACAACTGCTCAAGGAACTTCGCAAGTTTACTTCAATTCCTGGTGAATCCATAGAGTCATACTACCTCAGGTTATGTAAGATCATGAATGATTTATCAAGACACAACCTCAGTCAGACAAACATTGCTAACAACACCAATTTTCTGAATGAGTTACAACCAGAATGGGGAAGATACGTCACTATTGTTTATCAGACAAAGAATTTGCATGAAGTGACTTATGATCAGTTGTATGACTTCTTAAAGCAGAATCAAGCTGAGGCTAATGAAGTAAGGGCTGAATTACTTGCTAAAAAGCATGATCCTTTAGCATTAATTGCTAATACACCAACACCTCTACAAGTGAACACATAACAACCATCATCATCTTCCACTCACAACTAAATGCAATCATCATACATTCAACAACCAACACTTGTCTACCAACAACAATTCTACCCACAAAAACAACATGTTATTCCACAACACAATACCCACAATTCCAAGAACCAGATTTCACTGACAATGATGAAGCTACTGTAGCCTTGACACAAGCGTTTGCTTTTCTGACAAAGGCATTCCAAGGACGCTATTCTATACCAACTAACAACAACCAAAGGATTTCATTGAATACTCACAACAAGCAGATTGCTCAGCCGAATTTCAATATGGGTAATGGAGGCCATATGGTTGGAGTTATAGGGAATCAACAGGGATATGCTACTGGATTTCACATGGGTAATTAGAATATACAGAATCAGTTCGGTCAGTATGCAGGGAATCAGATGGGTCAGTTTGTTGGAAATCAGAGGGGCAGAATGTTGGTAATTAGGCAATGGGTAATCAGATTTGGAATGTGGCAGCTCCAGTTGTTGGGAATTATGGAAATGTGAATCAGGCTATCCAGTAAAGTGTTTCAACTGCCAGGGTGTAGGTCATATGGCAAGGAACTGTCCTACTAAGCCAAATAAGAAAGATCCAGAGTATTTGAAGAAAGCATTGCTGTTGGCAAAAAAAGTGAAGGTAGGGTTTGAGTTGAATGCAGAGGAAAATGATTTTATGGCTCTTATGGATGACATGGAAGATAGAGCGGATATCGATGTGAACTGCATATTCATGGCGAATCTTCAAGAAGCTAAGTCTGACATGGATTCAGACACACTTCCTGTTTATGACACCAATGCACCATCTGAGGTACCAATCAACTATGCATGCAACAATAATGATATATTTGATATGACTCCTCATGAGGAACAGCATTCTGAGAAGCTAGCACCCACTTACGATACATACATGAATACGCCAAGTAGTAGCAATACTCCTTCAGCAACTCCAGATATGAATCATAATGGAGGCTTCATTTCACAGCAAGCTGAGAATGATAGGAAACACGTGCTTTATTTGAATCATTATTGAACAATTGTGGTATCAAAATCGAGAAAGTTAAAAAGGTCAATCACGAAGTTAAGGCCGCGAATGAGGAATTGACCGCTGAGCTTGAGAGATACAAGGAAAATTCAAAAAGTTTTCAAATTGACAAAAAACGTGAGTCAGAATTTGAAATTGGTTATAAGAAGTTACTTTTTAAAGATATGGTATTGCAAAACAAATTTGATACTCTTGAAATTTGTCCAACAAAAACCATTAATTCTTTGAAACAAGAAATTTCTGAGTTGACAAACCAACTTTCAAAACAAAAATCAGCTTATTTCAATCTTGAAAAAGAAATGGATGAGTTGGTAAAGGACTTTGCAAAGAAAGAAGATAAACTTTTGGATGAAATCATAGAGTTAGAACATAAGATTGCAAAACTAGAAGAATTAGTGGTTAAGTCGAGTCAGTCAAGTCAAACAATGAAAATGATTTCAAATCAAACTAATCCGATTTACCATATGAAACACAAAATGGCTCTTGGTAACAACAATCCTTGTAATCTCAAGAAAGCTCAGGTAGAACAGAATGTTTTGTATAATTGTAATGTTATTTACACCAAACATGATCCTCCCGTCGTTCGGGATTCTGTGCAAATGATGGAACTTGTCGAAGAGAGAATTACTAAAATGAAATAAAAGGATTTGAAACCACTGATTACAACAAATTGAACAAACTTTCTGGAATTACTTTTGTTCCACAAAAAGAACCATCAGTGTTTTTCATAAAATGACCATTCTCAAAAATAGTTTCTAAAAAGGTAGTTGCTTCCAAATCGCTTTCAAACATGGAACAGATGTCCTCAAACAACACTTTTAACACAAGTGCTGAAAGGGGAAATCTTGGTGATCTTAAAACCAGACTTGGGCAACTTAAAACGACTTTAGAGTCTAAAACGAGACTAAATGAGATCAATTGGAATTCCACGGTTCATTGACAGCTTAAAAAGATTCTTGAAAGTGAATTTGCTCCTAAAATTAATAACATTCATGCTCGAGTAATTCATTTTGAACAAGCATTTTTGAAAGAAACAGCTGACTTCGTCACGGATCACAGATCCCTGATAAACAAGGCTAATGAATCTTTTGAGCAAATCACTGTTTTGGAAAACCTAAATGATTCTCTCTTCGAAGTTGTTATGACTACTAACATTATGTCCATTATTTTGCAAACATATTCTGTTCAAGTTGATGAAAGACTGCGAGCTGAGACCTCCGCAATTGTTTCAAAATATGAAAATGCTCTTATAAAACTTGAAAAAGAAAATGTGTCATATTTTAAACAACTTGATCAGAAAAGCGAAGAATGCAAGTATGACAAACTGTAGTATGAGCGTGCCTTCAAGAACATGAAAAAGCAAAATGATCTTTTGAGGGCTCAGCTTGAAAGTATAAAAGGGAAGGGTGTGGATACTAAGTTTGCAAAACCATCGGCTTCGAAGAAACCAAATGTTTCAAACACGGTTGAAAAACCAAAAATGTCAATTTCTCGGTTTGCTCCAAAAGTCGATGAGAAAAAGAATTTGACAAAACAAGTCACTCCACATTCTTTGTCCATCAAGAATAGAATTTTTATGACTGATGAACAGATTGTTGAAAAACAAAAATTGATTGTTGAAAGAAACACAAATGTGATTGCACATGACTTTTCTATAAACAGTACACCGAATGTGACCACAAAAACTGTTAAAGAATTTGTTGGTTCTAATGACTTGGTCCAAAATCACCATCTAGAAGAAGCTAAGAAAAAAGAACAAATTCGAAAAGACGGAAATTTAGGTGCAAAACCTAGTGTGATGAATTCTACAAGATTCCAAAGCACTGCTAGTAGTAGTAAATCATTACCTAGGAACAATCAACAAAAAACTAGGTGATTGGTCCCAAAGCAGTCAGATATTATTGACCAAGGTCAACAAGTCAAAGACAGTCTCGTTCCAATTCTCCGGTGATAGTATAGTGTGTCCCCGGGTCGTTATGTCCCAGCGAGATTGAAATGGTGTCGTTTGAAATTGTTTATGAGTGAGTGGCACTGAGGACAGTAGCCCAGATGATGTGGAATTGATGTTGCTACTGTTATTTTGGTATTGGTACACAGATATAATATTCACAAAAATCAGAAACTCAGATATATGCACAAATTCACAATCAGGATTCACGTAACAGGAAAAGTGGGATTTGGTAATTAATAAACTACAGGGGGTGCTTTTGAACTTTTTGAAACTTAAAAATTAAAAAGAAATTTGAAAATGAAAATGAAATTGTAAAAGTGATTATTTTAATATTTAAATATTATTTAATTAATTAAACTAATTAAAATCTAATTTAAATTAACTAATAATTATAAGTATTACAAATTAAACTAAAAACTTGCAAAAATAATTTCTAAACTTAAATTAGAACTTGAAGAAAGTATAAAAAATAAAAATAAATATTTTTGTCTTTTTATGAATTTTTTATTAATTAAAAACTATTTATCTTAATTATACTAATTTAACTATTTTAAATTACTATTAATACTAAATTAACTTAGAAAATTATAAGAAAATTTATAAAACTATTTTATAACATTTAGAAGCTAGGAAAAATATAAAAACTAGGTTTTAATTTATAAAAACTAAATATGCTATTTAAAACTTAATATTAATTAATAATTAATAAAACTAAAATTAAATCTAATAAATACTAAATGATAATATAAAAATCTGAAAATTTTACTAAAATTACTTTACTATATAAGGTAATTAATAAAAATATAAAAAAGCTAAGTACTTAATAAAAATATAAAAATGAAAATTAAAATTAAATTACATTAAATAAAAACTATCACTTAATTTAAATTTGATTTTTTGGAATTTTCTTTTACAAACTTGATTTATACCTAAAAACAACTACTTTTTGTGAAAACAAACTTTTTATAACTTTAAAATAAGCTGAGAATAAGCTAAAAAGGAACACAGTTTGACTTTGGTTGACTAAAAGGGAAAATAAGCTCAAAGGAGCTTGTGTGGGGTCCACAAGGGTTAAAACTGGTTCACATAAGCTACACAAACTTAATTAAGCTGAAAACAACTAGCAACAACCACTGATTAAGCTAAAAAGATTGAATAAGCACTTTTGAAAACTAAAACTCAACACAGAATGGGACAGACTTGAGGACTTATTCCAGGTGGGGTCCACTTATCTCTAGGTCAAACCAAGGGTCAAAGGAGGAAGCCTGGTAGGAGGGGGTTGGGAGAACCCAAATCCTAGGTGTGGGGACCACTGTGGTGGCCACAAACCACCACCAAAGGTGGTGGTGTGGGCTGTGTAACTGCTGCACAGAGCAGTGGGTTGCCCTGCAGCCCTCTTTGGAGGGTTGTGGGGCCCACAGGTAAAATCCTAAAAATATGAAAAAGTTGGGAACATGGAGATGAGGTGGGGGGCTGCAATACCTCAAAAGCTCAAAGCCTAATTCCTAAAAATAAATTCTCTAAAAATCTTGGAGTTTTTGGAAAAATCTGAAGGTATGCAATTTGACTTTTTATAGAAACTTGATGTTTTGACTTTTTTGAACTTCTAATGGTTACCACTGATCTAATAAGTTGTAATAAGCCTAGATATACTGAAATTTCACAACCTAGACCTACTATGAGATGATTTGAGTGCTTGTGGAATCCAATATTTTGACAGTTAACTCAAAAGTGAGACTCAAGAGTGATTTTGACTATTGGAGCTTAGACCTACTGATTTCAAGACTCAATTACAACTAAAATGCTATAAGTGACATGTTTCAACAACTTTTAACCACAAAAACCAACAAACACATTGAGCAATCAATAAAACCAAACACTCCTTAATATGAACTATTTTGCATTTGCTAAAGGAAATGAACAATTTAAACCATGGAACTGATTAATAATGACTATTTATGACTAAGTGGACTCAATTGTGTCTAAAAAACATAAGATTAAACTACTAACATCCTAGATTTTACAAGAAGCACAAATGGCTATCAAAATAGTGAAATTGAGCAATAACGAAAATAAATGAACAAGTAACAAATATTAAGCACTATTATCATTAAAATACACCTAAGAAACACAGATAAGCATATATAAGTAGATAATAAGCTATTCTACAGTGGAAGCATAAATTTGACAAAGAAGCTTACAAAGGGACCAAGCATGAAACTGATGAACCAGGGACCATTAGTACAACCTACTACTCCCCTTGGAGTTCTAATACCCACAGTAATTCAAAGCACCACAATGATCAGCTTCCATCTTCCTTGAACACCATTTTTTTATTTTTCTTTATTTTTTTCTTAATTTTTTTTGTATTTTTGTGTAAACTAACTGAGAGTCCTTTAAATGGAACCAAAGCTTCAAAAAGCTTATAAGTGACTGAAATTTGAGCTTAAAGGATAAGAAACAACAACATTAACAATTTTCAAGTGAATTTGTCAAATTCACTTGAAATCTGCAAATCTGAATTAGCAACTAGAACTTTTAAATTAACTTGAAATAAAGTTTGAGATACATGAAATGAACTGGGTACAAGCTATTTTAATTGAAAATACAACTGAAAGATTGAAATTACACTAAAACGACACTAAGCTATTCTAAACTAATCTAATAATCTTCACTCTGCTTCCCTCTTTCTCTTTATAGCATCCCAGGGTGTTGTGTGGGTCCCACTGGTCAAATCCCACCAATAATCTCATCAATTGGGTGATATTTGTCCTCACACTCAATTTGGCGGGAAAAGCTTTTTTTAAGCAAATGGGGTCTGTGGATTAGCCATAGGGGGGGGGGGGTTTGATATGATTGGTGTCTTGGGGAGAGTGATTGAAGGATAAGGGTAGATGGTGGATGGTTGCAAGTGGAGGGGGGGGGGGGGGGGGAAACCAGGGATGATGGGTGGTATTGGTGAGTGGTGGTATTGAGGGGGAAGATGGGTTTGACCCATGTTTGACCCTGGTGTGTTATTAAAATAAAAACGGGGTGTGATGGGCTGGGGAATGGTTGGGCCCAAAGGGAGGGATTGGGTTATTTTATTTTGGACTTGGATTTATTATTGGGTAATTTAGGATCCGGTTTGGTATTATAGTTTCACAAGGACTTTTTTTTTGTAATTTTCTGAAATATAAGGATTGATCATGTAATTATTCCAAGGTTGTCACAAGGGTGTAAATTGCTAAATTTTAATAGTGTAAGGATCTTATGTGGATTTTTCCATTTTTACACCTCAGGGATTAAATCTGCCAATCCTTCAAACTTCAAGGACCAAATGTGAAAATTCACCAAACTTTCTAACCAAGGACCAAACCTGCCATAAAAGATTAGTATAAGGACAAAATTTGTTTTCCCAAAGTTTTAATATCCCAGGGACCATTTTTGACAATTTTCTAAACTTCAGGGACTAAACTTGACATTTTGTGAAACTTTGCACCAAAGGACTAAATATGTAACTTTTTGATTTAAAAGGACCTTTGGTGACTTTTTCAAGTTTTTAGAACAACCAGGGAGTAGATTTGACAACTTTTGAAAGTTGAGGGACTGAAACTGCCAGTTATGCAAACTCTGTACGTTTTTCATCTGTTTTTGATTATTTTGCATTTGAAACATGTAAAACACTTTCTTGGGATATTTTCACTATTTTGATTCAATATTGAGTGTTTTTTAGATGTTTTGGCAGCTCAGAAAAGGTAAAAATGATGAGTATTTACACACTCATCACTAGGGATTGGCCTACATCTAAGAGTAGTTGCGAAAAAGAAAAAGCTATGCACGTAGAAAACAACACTAGAAATTCCGAATCTTTTTCGAACAAAAAGCAATTTCCAAATGACTGTAGTGACAAAGTTAAAGTTGTTGTGTTAAACAAGGATGTTGAATTTGTTTGTCCTACATGTCAAAAATGTGTTTTTTCAGCTAATCACGATACATGTAATGCACAATTTATCAAACAAGGAAAGTCAAGTTTCAGGACACAATCCACTAAGACACCAAATATAAACAAACCCGTTAACAACAAGAAAATGGATACGAAACCGAATAGGTGGATTTCTATAGGATGTAGTTTTTCAAAAACTAAGACTTCCGCTGCATCTGATAAGAAGACTACGTCTAGATCTTACCTTAGGTGGATTCCCACGAGAAAAATTTTTAAAACAGTTGGTCTTAGATGGATTCCCACATGAAAGATTTTTGATAGTTGCACCAAGACAAATAATAGTGATAATCATCAGGATAAGGAAGTAGCAACTATTACAACTGTCGATAGTCAACACCCTCATAGTGATGATTCATGTACTTCTAACACAGTTATTTTTTAAACCACTTCGTCTTTGGTTGCAGGTGCTTCAACTATCTCAGAACCCAGTTCTTCAGAGGGTTCAAATTCTATAAATTCTACAAAATCATTCTTTCAATCTTCGATTTTTGATTTTCCATTTCTTCTATAAAACCAAAAACAAAATACAAAATTTGAAAAAATAAACAAAAACAAAACAAAAAATAGAAAATTTCTAAAATCAAAAAATATTCTTCTCACGACATGTCTCCCGTATAAATCAATATTCGGTACGTTTCTAGAAATATCATTCAACAATGATACGGACATGTACAGATGCTTGAGCGGGAGTTCTTTAAATGTTTTTTTCTAAAAACATGTTGTTTCTAAAATGTTTCTTCATAATGGCTTTCGAATACTTCAGTACGAAACCCAGACTTAATCGGATGGCTTCTGGACACATCAGTTCAGGACCGGCGCTTTAAAGAAAGGAAAGTGCTTAATCAAAACAAAGATTTCAAATATTTTTCGAGCACTTATCCTAAAACGAGAACCAAACACTTATCTGGCTTGAGTTTTTTTTAGAAAAACTTTCAAAATCTTTAAGCTCAAGACCATGATTGTTGATCTAATGATAAATTAGATTTTCAAAATTCTCTTACATTCTGAGCACCACCTTTTCAAGATTTTTCTAAAAGATTTTCAAAATATATCAAAATCGGTGCTCATCATCAAAATTACTTGTGTACACCTTACAGTGCACAACTCATGTTTTCAAAGAAAGGAAAGTGCTACGCAAAAATGATTTTCGTCAACAAAGTGCACTTATCGTAAAACTAGACACTGTTGTACGCCTCAGTGCGACATTCCTATTCAAACAAAGAGAAGTCTTTGTTTTTCAAAAAACCTTGATGCAAAATTCATCAAATCTGAAACTTCTTTCTCTTTCAGAATTTTGCTTCAAGAAGACTCCTTCCCTCTAAACTTTAAAAAGTTTAAAATTCTCAAAAACATATGCGAGTTTTGAGGGGGAGTATTTCATGAAAACAAAAATGTTCCGAATTCATGCAAAATGAAATCTGTCTTTCTCTCCAAAAAGCTTTTTCTTAATCGGTTGATATAAAAAATATCACGATATGCTATTTTTGAGTGGGAGAAGACATGATTAAAATGTGATCAAAATGCTTAAAGATTGTGGTTGTATCTCAAAAGAGCTCGATTCAGAAAGTACCAATGAATTGACGAAGCTTAAAATGTCAGTAATCGAAAAGACTTGTCCTGGATGGGTAATAATTTCAAGCTAGTCTAACTAGTGATGTAAGCGTGTCTCGAATAGGACTTGTCTGAGTAGAGTGTATCGTATCGAGAGACTTTCTTTAGACTTAACCAGGACGGGTAATAATTTCAAGCTAGTCTAACTAGTGATGTAAGCGTGTCTAGAATCGGTCATGTTCACTAAAAGTGGATTAATTCAAAAGTGCAAACTCCTCCCGCATGTGCAAATTTCTTAAAAAATACGTGAGCACATGTGAAGGGGGAGTCCTTCAAAAGAAATGCAAAACTCTCGAAGTGTCTACATTGTGTTTTATTTATCAGAAACACTTTTAGAGATTTTCACAAAAGGTTTTATGGCATGTGATCAATAAATCTAGGATAATCATGGAGTAATAAGGTGATTATGGTTAGGTTTATGTCCAATGATCTGCCAGAGCCGGAGGGATCTACCCAAGGACAATTCCAATAGATTAGAATTAGAAGTCCTTAGGTATGATTGAAAAAAGGAGAAAACGAGAAAGGAGAAAGAAGGGGTTGGAGAATTAAAAAGAAAAGTTATGAAAAAGAGTGAAAAGAAATAGCCCTTCATATGTTCAACCTTAGGGCAGACACATGGTTCAATTTGTATGCTACTGGTTGTTGCTAAGGTGACACCGGTATTGAAGATAAAGATGTCATGGACCCAGTGATGCACTGCACTTAACCTTCTAGCCACTCAAGTTCTCTTAAAAGAGCTTGTTTCATTCTCACGGGGAACCGGTGTAATCTATCGACATGTCTCTTAGAGATGGTTGATATTGAAGCAGGAGACCTCTCTCTAATCTCCGCATAGGAAACCTAATGTGCACTTATCGAGTTTAGAGCCTCGAGATTCATCAAAAGATCTCATAGGAACACATGATATTTCTACACTGGTTGTTCAACGTTAAGGACGCCAGATGTAAACTTAAGAGTCCTACGCAGATCTTATCAATCTGCCTGAACATTTATGAGAGGATTCACATTTGTGATTCTCATTGATTGAATGAAAATTCCTGACAGGGTCAACATCAAGCAGCCCTGATAGCAGGTCACTTCGGTAATTCTTTATTGGTTACGCTTAGTGTTCGCGCAGGTTTCAAACGGTCTATAGTCGTGGAGTGATCCCCAGCGACTCACCCATTCGTTGATCTACTTAGTAGGTCTCGTAAGCTATCTCGGGAGTATCCGAAATGGGAATGGCCTTGGTAAGGGTTAGAAGGAGTCTTCACACTATGCTATTAACGATCTCTAATTCTGAACCTGTAAGTATCGGTTGATTTATTGCTAACAGTTTACTTGCAGCATCATATCACCTCCATGATGATTTATTCCACATGCTCATACTTACGTCACTAAGTCAATGAAAGCTCCCTCAAAGATCTAAGCAACAAAAAGTTCAAAGAAATATTCTACGCCAAAAAGAAGAATCTACAAAGTAAAGATACAAAGATCAAAGTAAAAGAACGGGGAACAACAAATGTAAGTGTCACAAAGACAAAATACTTATGAGCATGTTGGAAAGGCGTTTAACCACCGAAGACAAAGAAGCGACGAAAGGCAGATGGCTTCACCACAACAACATATAACAAAGAACGAAGAAAAGTCATTTATCAAAGATCATAAAGCATGAAGGAACAAAGACAAAAGACTATTTTACAACGACACACAAAGTTCAAGACAAAGAACACGGAAGACCTAATAACGTGGAGCATCATTTGATTGAACACCCCTTAGGGGGAGATTGTTAGCATTAAAGAAATGTATAATGAAGTGATGGTCATTCTATATTAGGAACTTTGTTATGTGTCGTAGAATATATAATTGAATAGTTAATGGGCTCATGGATTGGGCTAAGCTAATAGGTTAGTAGTTTATGTAATATTAGCCTTGTATCTTTATGTAATCAACAAGCCCAATCCACTCCATGTACAAGCCCATAGAAAAGCCCATGAGGCATTTTATTAATAACTATATAAGCCTCAACATACCTCATTTGTGAGTGTGCTTGAGTGTGTGTATGTGTGTTTTTCTCTAATAAATATGTTCTTCTTTTCATCTCATGCTCTCTAATATATACATATACAAGTCGACATACATATTACTCAAGTCACCATTTGATCTTCATACAAGCTTATATAACATGATAGAGTTGATATATTAGGTCCTAACAAGTGGTATCAATCGCCAAACAACGTTTTAGGAGTGTGTTAAATCGTTTTTTGTTGAAACTCTAAAAAAATGTCACGTTTTTTTATCTTAGTTTAAAACCGTAGCATTTTTCTATAAAAGGTTCAATTTTTACGTTTCTTGTTGCTAAAGTTGTTGTTTTTATTGAAGCTTTAGTGTTTTTAGATAAGTTGTACAAAAGTTTTCAATCAAAAACGTGAAAAAGAGTGATTTTTAGGTGAGTCTTGGTGGAAAAAAGACCAGCGAGTTGCTTCACGTAATAGGTTTCTTAGTAGCGAGTTGCTACTAGCGATTTGGACTTTTGTAAAGGACAGTTTTGTCATATTAATATAGCGAGTTGCTTCAGTCAGCGAGTTGAGAAATCTAGCGAGTTGCTTCAGTCAGCGAGTTGAGAAACTAGCGATTTGACAATCTAGCAAGTTGAGAAACTAGCAAGTTACTATTCCAGCGAGTTGAGTAACCAGCGAGTTGTTTAACTAGCGAGTTGCTAAACCAGCTAGTTGCTTCAGAGATTTGACCTTTTTTCTTCCAAACTTCAAACGGCTATAACTTTTGAACCGTAACTCCATTTTCGACGAATTACCTATCTAAAGATCATTCAACCCAACCTTCGAGGTCCAAATCCTCTCTGAAAAGAAGTTATCGGCATTTTAAAATTTTAGACCTAATTTTTACCATCACAACTTACCTTAATCAACACTAAACACAACTCCCACTTCGTTGAAACGATCCAAGATCAACTTTATCATACATACCTTAATCAATGGCAACTCAACAAGATATTCATGCAGCCGGTGCCGAAAACCGACCTCCCATGCTGTCAAAGGGTGGTTACTCACAATGGGCTAGTTGTATGATGCACTATCTTAAGAGCAAACCAAATGGAAAACTTCTTATCAAATCCTTTATGGAAGGACCCTTCAAACCAAGACAAGTAATAGACCCTGGTGATCCAAATGGAACCCCCCCCCCCCCCCCCCCCCGTACAACCATACTAGAGAGATCAGAATGAGACTGAGTACATTGAGGAAGACAGACAACAAATTGCAGCTGATGATCAGGCGTTTCATCTCATGGTTGTGTGGCTTACCTGAAACTACTTATGCTACTGTTGATAGTGAAGGAAGTGCTCATGCAATCTGGGAAAGAGTCAAGAGGTTAATGTATGGGACAGACATCGGGAAACAGGAAATGAAAACATAATTGCTCAAGGAACTTCGCAAGTTTACTTCAATTCCTGGTGAATCCATAGAGTCGTACTACCTCAGGTTATGTAAGATCATGAATGATTTATCAAGACACAACCTCAGTCAGACAAACATTGCTAACAACACCAATTTTCTGAATGAGTTACAACCAGAATGGGGAAGATACGTCACTATTGTTTATCAGACAAAGAATTTGCATGAAGTGACTTATGATCAGTTGTATGACTTCTTAAAGCAGAATCAAGCTGAGGCTAATGAAGTAAGGGCTGAATTACTTGCTAAAAAGCATGATCCTCTAGCATTAATTGCTAATACACCAACACCTCTACAAGTGAACACACAACAACCATCATCATCTTCCACTCACAACTAAATGCAACCATCATACATTCAACAACCAACACCTGTCTACCAACAACAATTCTACCCACAACAACAACATGTTATTCCACAACAACAATACCCACAATTCTAAGAACCGGATTTCACTGACAATGATAAAGCTACTGTAGCCTTGACACAAGCGTTTGCTTTTCTGACAAAGGCATTCCAAGGACGCTATTCTATACCAACTAACAACAACCAAAGGATTTCATTGAATACTCACAACAATCAGATTGCTCAGCCGAGTTTCAATATGGGCAATGGAGGCCATATGGTTGGAGTTATAGGGAATCAACAAGGATATGCTACTGGATTTCACATGGGTAATCAAAATATACAGAATCAGTTCGGTCAGTATGCAGGGAATCAGATGGGTCAGTTTGTTGGAAATCGGAGGGGCAGAATGTTGGTAATCAGGCAATGGGTAATCAGATTCGGAATGTGGCAGCTCCAGTTGTTGGGAATTATGGAAATGTGAATCTGGGTAATCCAGTAAAGTGTTTCAACTGCCAGGGTGTAGGTCATATGGCAAGGAACTGTCCTACTAAGCCGAACAAGAAAGATCCAGAGTATTTGAAGAAAGCATTGCTGTTGGCACAAAAAGAGAAGGTAGGGTTTGAGTTGAATGCAGAGGAAGTTGATTTTATGGCTCTTATGGATGACATGGAAGATAGAGAGAATATCGATGCGAACTGCATATTCATGGCGAATCTTCAAGAAGCTAAGTATGACACGGATTCAGACACACTTCCTGTTTATGACACCAATGCACCATCTGAGGTACCAATCAACAATGCATGCAACAATAACGATATATTTGATATGACTCCTCATGAGGAACAGTATTCTGAGAAGCTAGCACCCACTTACGATACATACATGAATACGCCAAGTAGTAGCAATACTCCTTCGGCAACTCCAGATATGAATCATAATGGAGGCCTCATTTCACAGCATGCTGAGAATGATAGGAAACACGTGCTTTATTTGAATCATTATTGAATAATTGTGGTATTGAAATCGAGAAAGTTAAAAATGTCAATCACGAAGTTAAGGCCGCGAATAAGGAATTGACCGCTGAGCTTGAGAGATACAAGGAAAATTCAAAAAGTTTTCAAATTGACAAAAAACGCGAGTCAGAATTTGAAATTGGTTATAAGAAGTTACTTATTAAAGATAGGGTATTGCAAAACAAATTTGATACTCTTGAAATTAGTTCAGCAATTCTTTAAGTCAACATCTCTTCTTTTCCATGGCTGCCATCTTTTGATATTAAAACGCATATCTAATCTTGAATGATAATTGTAACAAGAATTGGTATATTGTTTGATTCCTCGCTCTGATACCATTTTTGGATTTCACACAGGTTCCATATTTCCAGGATCGATATTAATCAAACAAGTATCATGTAATTATAAGGAAACAAAGAAGATGGGTTGAACCCTTATATAAATCTGATATGTATAAACAGAAGGGTTAACTGTTATGTTTACAAATATACACATATATATACTAAACTAAACGACATATTGTGAAGGGTTATGTTGCTTCAATAAACTGGTTTACAAACCATTGTGTCCCTTCACATATAACCGCTCCTAACTATCTAACTAACAACCATGTTTCTGTTTTGTTTCCTACTGCTTGGTTGTCTTCGGTTCATCACAGAAACATTGCAACCTTTCTAACTTGACAAAGACTAATTGTATTATAATGTTCCAACAAAGAAAACTACTTGCTAGGCAAATCTTGGGAATAGATTTGTAATGATAGTCTTCGACAATCATCTTAAGAAATTTGATCCATACTTGGTTATATGATACAGTCTTAATTAATTGCTCAGTAATGACCTTAATTAATAAAAGTGAGCTAAAAAAATGGTTGGCGAAAAATAATGATGTTACTTTGTGATATTTGATCAGAGCTCGGAAAAGGGTTGTTTTTCAGGCAATAACGATCTTCATGCTTTAGTAAAATTTAGAAATATATATATATATATATATATATATATATATATATATATATATATATATATATATATATATATATATATATATATATATATATATATATATATATATATATAGAGAGAGAGAGAGAGAGAGAGAGAGAGAGAGGGTTGTGTTAAAATAAAAAGAGTGTTTTTCATAAAAAGAATAAGAATGATTGTTAACCATTGATTTAAAATCAATGGACCAGATTAATTACTATCTTTATTAGGGTCTTAAGGGCAAAAACGTCATTCTTCCTAAATAAATTGTCTCAACAACATCGGATTCCTCATATCTGACCTAACTCAAACTTCATTCTCTCTTTCTAACTTTCCTTTTCTCCACTAGAGGTGAAGATTAATCTCCAATTTTTAAGAATAAACGCTCAAAAATACATAAAAAATTCGTAACTTGAAGATGCAAACACTAATTCAGTGTCAATCGAGATGCAATATGTGATACTGCGGGAAAAAATGGTGTTAAGTGGCAATAAAACCTATATGTGATGATGGTGAATGAAGAAGATAAACAATATTCGTCCATCCAAAAACTTCAAATTACACGGGTAATGATTTTATTAACCTTAAATTGCTTTGTTAATAGATATTCTGATAAAGATGTTCATCAAATTTAAGTGCACATGCTTTATGCATAAAAATGGTTGTATGTGCATCAGAATTCATAGATTGTTACTGAAATTATGATATGTTTGGTAATCGTGAGTTGTGTGAATTAAAAAAGTTTAGTGAAGTAAAAATGAGTTAAAGGTGCGCTAATTTTCTTCAAAAGTTAGTAAAAGTGAGATATGTTTAGGTAATTGTGAGTTATCTGAAAGAACAATGTTTTGTGTAATAAAAAATGGGCTAAATGTGCATTAATTTCTGTAAGAAGTTAGTAAAAGTGCGATACGTTTGCGTAATTGTGTGTTATGTGAAATGACGTTGCTTTATGCATTAAAAAATAGGCTAAACTTGCATTGATTTTTGTAGGCAGTTAGTAAACATGCGTTAAGTTTGGATAATCGTGAGCTGTGAGGAATAACACAGTTTTGCAAATTAAAAAATAGGCTAAATGTGCATTAATTTTTGTAGGAAGTTAGTAAAAGTGCAATATTTATTGGTAATTACTAGCAGGGTCCCCGCGCAATGCAGCTGCGGACACTTTGATTTGTTTGTATTATTTTATATATATATATATATATATATATATATATATATATATATATATATATATATATATATATATATATATATACTAGTACACAAATTTGCATTTTGGAACGTTTATAAAGGGTATTAGGAACGTTTTTGAGACCGTTCTCTATGTCACTGTTCCAAAAGAGCAATACTTTTGGGATCGGTCAAAATAAGCGTTCCAAAAGTGCATCTTTTTGGAACGGTTTTATCATAAAATGTTCTATAACATGACCAAAAATTGGTAACAAAATCTGATATATTAGAACGCTTTTTGCCAAAAACGTTCCAAAACCGTTCACCTTTATGGAACACTATTTTGAGAAACGTTCCAGAAATCATTCGGCTTTCCCGCAAAAAGGGTTTATGCAGCAACCCACTGTGTTCGTGAATAACCCATTTTGTTCATGCAGCAACCCATTTTCCGGAACATTTTCAACCAAAACATAAAAGCTTATTCACAACACCAAATTTATCCAACAATCTACAATACCAAATTCATTTATTACGACCAAACTTTGTCGAAAAGCTATTTAACCAACTTCATACATTTATAAGCAAACTCAGTTCAAAAGCAGACACATACATCAATGTTCTAAACCCAAAATTACATCCATACACCAACTATATAGCTAAATGCTTTCTTTACATGGTCCGCGAAAAGTCCGTAAAACGATTTACTCGCATCACAGACCATTTTGTCAATAAATGGCATGGGTATCGCCTTTCTCGTTGTGAAGTATCTAAGAATCTACAAGTAAACATAGAAAAAAGAGTTAATTCTTTCATCAAAGATACTAGTATGATTTATTGAGATAGACCAAACTTAATACTTACACTATCAGGGTACCCATGTTGTAGGACACTAAAAAAGTCGAGAATCCACTTCATCACATGGTAACCGCATTCCCAAGTGTCGTTCTTTGTTGGTTACACTAAAATCAAATAATAAACATATACACATATGAAACAACACAAATATAAGTATAAATAGTTAATATAGGTATAAATGATTTACATATGCGAATTTTATGCTGATTTTTACATTTTTATGTGCTGATTTTTACAACACAAACTTGTATTATCCTAGAATTTATATGTTTTGAATGGGATAATGTTTGGACAGCCGGAAAAGGGTTATATTCTTTTCTTTTCAGCTTTTATATGTTGTTTCTTTAACATCAAAAATAGTATATGGACAACAGAATTATGGGCCTTTGGACGTGTGTTAAAAGTTGGGTTAGATACCTCAATGCCCTCAAATCTATCGAAAGATCTGCCCGAGCTCAAGGTCCCCTAAAGCAAATCCAAGAACGATCCACCCAAGCTCGAGGTCGCCTGAAGTATCTCCAGAATTATAGTCTCGTTTTGAATTTTCCAGGACATTCATTCATCCTGCCAAGCCCCGCTTTGTTATCACTGGCTACATCATCGCTAATATTCCAAGTTCTCTAATGTTTTTAATAGCAAACTACTAATTAAGTAACACATTACATATGTTAAATAGATGAAAGCACATGTATTAAGTTTAAATATAACTAATACCTTGGCCGCAAGCCACTTTTGATCCTTCTCTAGCTAGATAACTTGTTTCAAATCTTTGAGATAAGAAACATGTGCTCGCGCCTCAACTCCAATCCATGAAGCAAATCTTAGTCCCGTATCACTATCCACTAATCTACTTGTCATATTTTTGTTGTTGTCTTCTCATTTTCTTTCTTTGTTTTTGCACCCAGCCACTCGAACAAAAAGCTTATAGATATATACATATATAATATGACCATATGATGCATTTCAAGTCAAGAAAATAGTTACATATGAAATGGCCAAATATAACTTTAACAAGTTCACAAAGAATCACTAAAACACACATAATTCATATGACAAATAAAAAGTGTGGAAAAACTACCTCAAATTATTAAGTTAAAATCATGAAAGAAGCACCTTTATTCTTGGATCGTTTGAGGTCAAAATGGTGGTGTTATTTGGAAGATTTACTGGGTTTTAGAAGGATTAGAGAAGGGTTTGATAATTGAAGGTTTGGTGGCTGCTATCTCAATTCGATTAAGGGTTTTTGGGGAGAAGGGAAAATGTAAATGAGAATTGTGAGTAGCTAGGATCGAATTGAATGATGGAAAACAAGGCCTTGGGACGGTTTTTTTGTAATTGTTCCAAATAATAAAAAAATTTGTAATATCCGGAACACTTTTTGACTAAACCGTTTCTAATAATCGAAATTTTTGGCGCTAGGATAAAATTGGGCGAAAATTCGAACCTTAGACGCTCTTTTTGGAACTTTTGTTTAAAAATCGTTCCAAAAAGTAAATATCTTTTAGAACACCTATGGGAAAACCGCTCCAAAAGATTATTTTGGAACTCTTTTCAAATGAACGTTCCTAAAAATAATAATTTGGAACGCTTTTGGGCAATTATGGGTTAATTGTGTTTCTTTTGGAACACTTTCAAAATAAAACGTTCTAAAATGTTATAGAAAACAAATTTTGTGTAGTAGTGATATATATATATATATCGTCCGTGGATTGCAAGGTTCTCCAAAAGACAAACAAAAAGAAAGTTATTGGTGCAATAACATTTTTATCGTGCAACATTTACCACTTTCATTCGATTTATTCGGTCCATTGGATATGGTTTTTGATGCAGATTCAATCAGTGGCAAAATTTAAGCTTGAAGTTTGAGATGTTGCTTTCATCAACATATGGGACAATCGTATGACAATGAGGCAATTTTTCATTTGTTCAAGCTACTGGATTTGATCCATCCATTTTAGTCTCAAATCACTCATGATCAAAAAATAGCAACAAACATCAGAAAGTTTCCTCGTACTTTCTTCTTGTGGAGTAGTTTGTCAATCTTTCACTGTTGTTACTTATTTTTAACTGTTTGAGTTTTGTATTTATCGAGTGTATTCATACAAAGAACTCACATATATGCTGTCATATCATTCATGTAATTTTGACAAAGTTCTTCAATAATTTGCAATGAAAACCCTTTACCGTAACAAAATAAATAAATAATAATAATAATAATAATTAAAAAAAAATTGCTTTTACGATGTGTCCACAGTCCACATGTACACTCTGTTCCCGAGTTATTTTTCCGAAAGAAGAGAAGAAAAGAGGACAGAAAATCTTGAAAAACATAAAAAAATCATGTTCCCGAGTTTTTTGTTAGAAAGAAGAGAAGAGAATAGGAATGGAAATTCCTTCAAATCTTATTTCCTAACTTTCTTCCCAATATTGGGATGATTTGGAGAGAAGGAAGTATTGGATTTTTCTAAAAATATATCATCACCAAAATACCCTTTACCTAAAATATTAATTTTACATTCTTATTACTATTCTGCCGCACCATTTTCTTCTCTACTTGTTTCTCCGACTGACCTACTAACAGTTACATCATAGTATAAACAAATTTATAAAATAACAATTAGTGGACTGTGTCATGGTTAGTAATAAGATGTGGATTAATTCCAATTTTTTATTATTGTGTTCAATTTGAAAGCAAAACGACACATGCTAGCTAAGCTGTACTTGTAGAGTTCCATATTCATTAGCTTTTATTTATTGTGTTTACTTTGAAACCAACAAAATAGTTATCAAAATGTTTTATATAATATTAAACGACAAACTTTTGTCTTTATTAAGAGATACCATTAACTTTTGTTTTGCGATATGATAATACTATCACCAATTTATAAGAATCGTGCACATTAGAAAATATGAACAAGCAAGTCTATAGATTATGGGATCAAATGACGAAATGATTTTGTTTTAAACATCCGAGATATATATATATATATATATATATATATATATATATATATATATATATATATATATATATATATATATATATATATATATATATATATATATATATATAACAGGAGACGTTACACGTAGATAATGCCACGTAAACGCCACCTCATTGCCATGTAATTCATTATGTGACATGTCATCACATTATTGCCATGTAAACAATTTTTTATTTATTTTATTTTAAGTTATTTAATTAATTTTGTTATTTTTTTTAACTTTATTTTAAATTCATCATATATTTGTATTTATTTTAACTTTATTTTAACTTTGTATTAGTATTAAATTTATTTTAATTTTGTAGTAGTTAAATTATGAAATTTTATAAAAATTATGCATGTAACATGTTTCGAACCTAGGGTAAACATAAACAAATATCTGTAACACATATCTTTACCACTTGATCAATGCAACTTTTGTTATTTATTTTACAAATTATATATATATATATATATATATATATATATATATATATATATATATATATATATATATATATATATATATATATATATATATATATATATATATATATATATATCATTTTATTGTGTTTGGTCATTCTGAGAAAACTATGAGACGTTTCTTTATCTAGTTATTTGGTGTTGAACATGTTAAACTTGTTTTGTTTATTTGATTCAAATGAGTTTGACTTATTTTAATTTTTATGTCGTTAATGTTGGAGTAAAATTATGTGTTTGTTTTATTAAAGATATTAGGAATTAAAATTTATCTAGATATAAAGGGTATAATTGTAAAATTGTTAATTTTCTTTTCTTTTCTTCTCAACTCGGAAACATAAAAGAGCTGTCTCTTCTCTTCTTTTTTTCTCAACTGGGGAACACAAGAAAATACAATTGTGTCTATCCTCCTCTCTTCTTTCCTTCCCCCTTCTTTCCACACCCTTTCTTCTCTTTCCTCATCAAACTCGGGAACAGAGTGGTATAGGCTTGGGGATGATAGATATGTTCTTTATAAACGGATAATAAATTCACTACAAAAAAACTAGTTAAATTGTTCACATTGCAAAAGCCAAATTTTCACAGTTAAAGATGTCTAAAATTCTAGTGTCCACGCTTGCTCATGTGTGATAATTATAGGTGTGATAAATTTTCCTACACATATATATAAGTGCGGAGATATTATCCAAATGTTTATGATTAAAAGTGTGAAAATAGTCTTTGAATGTCCACACTTATAAGTGTGGCAAAATTGCAAACGATGTCTATAAATAAAGTGTGACCTTTTAAAAATTTGTTATACTTCACTTATAAATGTAGGTTTGTTGTAATTGTACACAATTATATACGTGGATTATTTTTAAAATTTGTGACACTTATAAATGTAGCAAAATCTTGATTAATAATAAATAAATAAAAAGACTACGGTTGACCACACTATCGAGAAATAAGTGCGGAGAATTCAACTATTTGTTGCAGTGCTTGTACAATCAAATGCATTGACTATTATGAGGATGCATGGAACTAGTTGATCATGGTAAAGTTTCTTCTCCAAGCATTACGTACGGAGTGGTTTAATAAAATATCACATTCGATTTGATAAAATATCACCCCCAAAATTTTACAACGCAGCGGAATACCAATTTTGGTGTCACTTCATAATTCATAAAAACAAGTTACATAAAACGACCTAAAAAGAGACGTTTAATAAAATATCACATTCGATTTGATAAATCAGAGTACAAAGGTCCCAACAATTTATATTTAAAACTTAAGTTACAAGAGTTCAAAAATGACTCATTTGCATATTTGAAGAAAATAATTATCGAATGTGAAGAAACAAGTCCTTCAATGTTTGATATCCACGCGACTCCGAGTGCTCCCAATGCTCAGCTAGCCAAAATAATGCCTGAGAAAATACATGCTAAAAAGTCAACATAAGGTTGAGTGAATTCATAGAGTTTAATAAGTAATAAGTTGAATACAAGCATTATTTATCGGGCGACAAGTATTGCAATTACATGTCGGTTTATTTGATTATAGTATTGAGTTCATGTAACCGAACCTTGACGATTTTTAATAATGCCCCGGAAAGGTCTATTTCTGTACTAACGAGATTTGTGGGTCCCACTTAGCTAAAAATTACATAACCTTAGTAAAACAGTCCATTTACCCAAACTATCAATCCATTCAGCTTTCAAATTTTCAATGGTCTCACGAAAAGTGCGATATCTAGAGTTTTACTAACCCGATTTATTCCCCGTTTTCGGCCACGTTTAAGTTAAGATGTCCTCTACAACTTTTATTCTTTGAGTAACAGAGGGTTCAATACAAAAAAAATGACTTTTTCACGTTTCAAAACTGTTACTCAGATTAGTACATGTTTCACCAAAACATTTTTAGTTTAATCATCGTAAGGAGTTATTCGACGAAATACCCGTCAAAATGACCACAAGACATAGGGCTACAACTACATATTTTTAGTTTATGTCCATTGTCTATAGATTAGTACAGTTAAATACTTTTATACACGGATCTAAAAAAAATACAGTTTCAAGTTTAGCTTTTCTTTGGTTTTAAAGTTTTCTAACTTAAGTACCAAGCTTAACTAAGCATTATAACTTATATAATGTTCAAATACATCAAGATAGTGAATAAATGGAAGTATGAAAATATGAAAAATATAACTTGAAGCTTACAAGTGAAATGATGAGGTTTATGGTAACAAGGTTCCTAATACTTCCTAGTTTTTATTTCAAAACTAGAAAAGAAGTAAACTAGGTTTAATAAACTTGAAAAATCTTGGAAACTTCCTTCTTGTGTTGTGTTTTGCCGTCCCACCCCAAGAGAAAGAAAGAAAAATGAAGCTAGTTTGTAAGAAATGAATTATTACTTGTTTTGATCTATATAATATCTTTAGACAACAAGTACGACTAATAAATGTGATAAGAGGTTTTTTTCAAAGTTGTAAGAGAATGAAATGGGGGAGGCGTGGGTTTTGGTTATGTGTGTAAGAGTTGTATGATTTTTTTGACTTTAGGTAGTATTTAGGTAGTTTAGGATAGATATTATTAGTTTTTAGGGTATACCGGGTACCGAGTTAACTAAAAATAAATTTTTAACGGAGTTAACCGGGATAAAATAAAGTTATAAAAATTATAAAAATAGGTTGGGTAAAATTATTGGGTGTTTGGTTAATCGTCGTTTAACTTTTATGAAAACCGTCGAAATTAAATTAGACGTACGATACGAAATAAATAAATTTCCAAAAATACCGGGTAAATTAATATTTTAATTTTCTAAATTATTAAAACTAGTTTTCATGATGAATTTTTGAAATATAGATGAGTGATGAGATTATCGGAGGATGTATTTGAGGTTAAAACGTGAAACACTAAATTAAACCGCGCGATAAAAATAAAAGTGGACGTAAACTATAAAAATTAAATGACAAGTATAAAACTCACTTGTAATTATGAAAATAGGTTAAAATACATAAAACATGAAAAATTATTATAGTCTAAGGTTGGTTCACGTTGTTAAAACCATAAAATGTAAATTTAAATCGCGTAAAATGTAAAAGGTGCAAAGTTTTCGTAAAAATGGAAAAAAAATAATTATGACTTTTAAAATAGGATTGTAAGGAACCAAAAGTGCATAAAAATGTAGAGTAGACATAGTATAGTAGTGATTGAATAAATTGAACGCGTTATGACGTACGCGGATAACTTCCGACGAAGTTAATTAAAAAAAATAGAATAGTTAAATAAATAATAAAAATATTAAAATTAATGACATGAAATTTTAGAAATGTCACAGCACGTACCCCTTAAGAGAGCGACGTCCCGGCGCTCAGTTCTTCTTAATCATTTTTGGTCGTTTTAAAGATTTTTGGGATGGAAGCATGTATAAAAACCATGTTGAAACTCGGGTTTGTGGTTGTGATTGTAGAATGTCTATTTTCAAATTTTTAGGAATCATTAGTTGAAACGAAGTTTAAATAAGTCATATCCTCAAAACGTGATTAAAATATGATGTATAAAAAAAATGTAATTTGAAATATAAGGCATGGTGTCATTATAATTATTGGTTATGATTTTTTTTTTTTTTTTATAAAAGAGGGTGGTTAGAGCCGACTCTTTAACTTAAGAAGGTCATTTTGGTAATTTAAAAACTTGTGAAATATTTGTAAAATTTTAATAAAGATGTATATAATTTTATTTTTTTTTTTTATTTTTTTTTTATTTTTTTATTTTTTTTTATAGAAGCCCATGAACGTGCTTAATACATTTTGTGCTCGGGATTTTGACAAAGTAAAAAGGTACCAACGAATATAGAATAAGTGATAGAAATCAGATAATGTGTAAGAAATGGTATGAGGGAACGAATTAAATGTCGTGAGAGTCCTTAAAGAAAAGGATAGAATAAAAGTGTTGGTGATAAGACAATAAGAGGCAAGGAATTTATCAAGTCGTCAATTCGTGGAAGCGGATAAAAGTCATTACTGTTAGCTTATCAAGCTCGCGGCGGTCGATACAAGAATCGGAAAAATCCACTTAACAAATTACGAGTCGAGAGGAGTTCATAGCCCAAAGAATGATTCGTACACACGCTATGGTGAATACACATAAGCCCACTCATTCATAACTCGTCACTTACATAAAGAGGCGTCCCAATCCATGTATGTGAAGATTTATGGATTTATGGTTCGGCGGTTTATAATTTCCTTATTCAAATGAAGAAGCGTCCCAATTCATTTCAATAAGACGATTATAAATCGTCCTACTTAAGTATGTCCGTCACAAAACAAAATACACAACAAGATCAAGTGCTACAATAAATAAAAGGATGCCTAATTAACGACATGATTCAAAGGCATGAGAAGAATGTTCAAACTCAGAGGTGAATAATAAAATAGCTAGTGGAACTGACAAAGTACACCGAATGTCAATTTCATCAAAAGGAAATAAAGTAAAGTAGCGAAAATGTTTCAGAGATCACCACATCGTTCATAAGAGGTTAAAGTAAACGAGTAATTTAGTTTATAGATGATGGTAAAGTAGTTTGTTAGAGAGTGGAAAGCATTGTATTAAAATTTTAGCGAAAATGGTTTAAAAGATGGTAGTAAACTAGTTTTACAAGGCAATTTACCAAACAATTTGTAAAGGGGTGACAAAATAGTCAATTCTGAATTAGTCAGAGTTAAAATAGTGGTGCATCATGTTATTAGTTTGTAAGGTAGTAGTGGGGTAATTTATTGACATGGTGCTATAGAGACTGAGTGTAAAGAGTCGGATAAAACGTTTATAATAAATATCCTTATACAAATAAAAAGTAATGCTCTTGTAAATAGGTATAAATAGTCAAGAGAAAATCAAGCGTATATAGATAGTCTTTTATATAATTTGTATCAATTCTAAAAAGGGTGCAGAAATGCTCAGAAATCGTAAGTTTATGGGGAGTAAAGAAATCAAGAGGAATTGATAAATTGTAACGAGTTTCGCCATCAGATGTAATGATAGTATATAAGGTTATGAAAGAGTTTATAGACCATTGTAATCACCTACAATGTCTGACAAATAAAAGAAACCATTGTGCACCACACAATGTTAATGAAGTAAATGAGACCATTGTGTAACCCACAATGTCTTAATAGTAAATGTGACCATTGTAATCACCTACAATGTCTTGAAAAAGTTTCATAGATCACAAGAATGTAAGAGTAGGCATGAGAGAGCAAAATCATGACTAGTGAATATATTCATTAGTCATATAATAGAAGTATTGATGCAAAATAGAGTATATAAGTTACCTGGGAGCAAACGTGCGCGGATATCGAACAATAGTGAAAGACTTAAAAAAAATTTGAAAATCAGTTATAGTTTAGGTTTTGAAAATGACCTAATTCGCTATAACTAATGCTCTGGTACCATTCTGTGACACCCCCAAAATTTTACAACGCAGCGGAATACCAATTTTGGTGTCACTTCATAATTCATAAAAACAAGTTACATAAAACGACCTAAAAAGAGACGTTTAATAAAATATCACATTCGATTTGATAAATCAGAGTACAAAGGTCCCAACAATTTATATTTAAAACTTAAGTTACAAGAGTTCAAAAATGACTCATTTGCATATTTGAAGAAAATAATTATCGAATGTGAAGAAACAAGTCCTTCAATGTTTGATATCCACGCGACTCCGAGTGCTCCCAATGCTCAGCTAGCCAAAATAATGCCTGAGAAAATACATGCTAAAAAGTCAACATAAGGTTGAGTGAATTCATAGAGTTTAATAAGTAATAAGTTGAATACAAGCATTATTTATCGGGCGACAAGTATTGCAATTACATGTCGGTTTATTTGATTATAGTATTGAGTTCATGTAACCGAACCTTGACGATTTTTAATAATGCCCCGGAAAGGTCTATTTCTGTACTAACGAGATTTGTGGGTCCCACTTAGCTAAAAATTACATAACCTTAGTAAAACAGTCCATTTACCCAAACTATCAATCCATTCAGCTTTCAAATTTTCAATGGTCTCACGAAAAGTGCGATATCTAGAGTTTTACTAACCCGATTTATTCCCCGTTTTCGGCCACGTTTAAGTTAAGATGTCCTCTACAACTTTTATTCTTTGAGTAACAGAGGGTTCAATACAAAAAAAATGACTTTTTCACGTTTCAAAACTGTTACTCAGATTAGTACATGTTTCACCAAAACATTTTTAGTTTAATCATCGTAAGGAGTTATTCGACGAAATACCCGTCAAAATGACCACAAGACATAGGGCTACAACTACATATTTTTAGTTTATGTCCATTGTCTATAGATTAGTACAGTTAAATACTTTTATACACGGATCTAAAAAAAATACAGTTTCAAGTTTAGCTTTTCTTTGGTTTTAAAGTTTTCTAACTTAAGTACCAAGCTTAACTAAGCATTATAACTTATATAATGTTCAAATACATCAAGATAGTGAATAAATGGAAGTATGAAAATATGAAAAATATAACTTGAAGCTTACAAGTGAAATGATGAGGTTTATGGTAACAAGGTTCCTAATACTTCCTAGTTTTTATTTCAAAACTAGAAAAGAAGTAAACTAGGTTTAATAAACTTGAAAAATCTTGGAAACTTCCTTCTTGTGTTGTGTTTTGCCGTCCCACCCCAAGAGAAAGAAAGAAAAATGAAGCTAGTTTGTAAGAAATGAATTATTACTTGTTTTGATCTATATAATATCTTTAGACAACAAGTACGACTAATAAATGTGATAAGAGGTTTTTTTCAAAGTTGTGAGAGAATGAAATGGGGGAGGCGTGGGTTTTGGTTATGTGTGTAAGAGTTGTATGATTTTTTTGACTTTAGGTAGTATTTAGGTAGTTTAGGATAGATATTATTAGTTTTTAGGGTATACCGGGTACCGAGTTAACTAAAAATAAATTTTTAACGGAGTTAACCGGGATAAAATAAAGTTATAAAAATTATAAAAATAGGTTGGGTAAAATTATTGGGTGTTTGGTTAATCGTCGTTTAACTTTTATGAAAACCGTCGAAATTAAATTAGACGTACGATACGAAATAAATAAATTTTCAAAAATACCGGGTAAATTAATATTTTAATTTTCTAAATTATTAAAACTAGTTTTCATGATGAATTTTTGAAATATAGATGAGTGATGAGATTATCGGAGGATGTATTTGAGGTTAAAACGTGAAACACTAAATTAAACCGCGCGATAAAAATAAAAGTGGACGTAAACTATAAAAATTAAATGACAAGTATAAAACTCACTTGTAATTATGAAAATAGGTTAAAATACATAAAACATGAAAAATTATTATAGTCTAAGGTTGGTTCACGTTGTTAAAACCATAAAATGTAAATTTAAATCGCGTAAAATGTAAAAGGTGCAAAGTTTTCGTAAAAATGGAAAAAAAATAATTATGACTTTTAAAATAGGATTGTAAGGAACCAAAAGTGCATAAAAATGTAGAGTAGACATAGTATAGTAGTGATTGAATAAATTGAACGCGTTATGACGTACGCGGGTAACTTCCGACGAAGTTAATTAAAAAAAATAGAATAGTTAAATAAATAATAAAAATATTAAAATTAATGACATGAAATTTTAGAAATGTCACAAAATGTGACCGTTAGCAGTGGGAAAAAAAACTCTTTCTTCTCTATAAATGTCAACTGCATCAGATCTTCATTTCCAAACTAATACTCTATTCGAGTATATGTTGTTGGTGGCTGCTCGTGTGACTCGAAGGAGTTATAAGGATGGAAATATCAAGATGATTTTTTTTTTTTTTTTTGGTGACTGTATCAAAATGAAATGATAACTGCTTCTTTGGTGACTGCATTTGAGAGAAGATGTGTGAGAGTATATTAGGGTTAACCAAATGAGTAAAATGGATGTGATTATAAATGAGGATTGGTTTTTATTGGGCTTATTACTGGACTCTTATTGCATACTAGTATACTACCACCTTGAGCCACATAATACTGTAACAAAATTTGGATGTTGTTTGGTTTAGTCCCATTATTAAAAAATAAATAAAAAAAATAAAAACAAAGAAGAAAAATTATGGGGTTGCTTTTTGGTCACCACTAGCTAATTGTGGTTGAGGTGGAGTTGTGGAGAGAGAAAGCTGAGGTGGCGCTGACGTGGCGGGGTTGCTTGGGTGAGAAAGTGGTCACCACTAGCATTAGTCTAATCAAACTACTGAAATATGAAGGAGAAGCTAGAGCAAGTCAAATGAGTGTTCCCTTAAAGTAAGTGTGGGGAACACGGTGTGCATTAGTGAGGTAAGACAAATAAGGAAAGTTAAAGGCCACCTAGGACAGCTCATCCTAGTTAGGGATGCACAACCAAAAAAAAAGTGGGTTCAAGAACGAACAAAAAGCCAATACAAGCTTCTAGTGAAGATCTTTTACATTTAGTTGGTTGACTCTTATTGCAACAGATGAGAACATTTCAAGTTGAAAATGTTTGATATCCTAAGGCGTAGTAGCAAGTTAGTGCATGTGCTTGACTTAATACATAAAGATAGTGCGGGATAGAATGTCTTTTGGTACATAAATAATGACATGGTATATTAGCAGCTAATCAGTTGTAACGGGTACTATTGCAATGCATCATCACTTTGCCATTACGAAAACTGTACAGTGAGTAACACAATAATCTATCACATTATTACAAATCTTATGTGGAAGAACACCACCAAAGGTGTATATATAATATGCAGATGAAATTTACATCTTTTTCAGAAAATTTCTTCACTTTCATAGCAAGCTACTTGTCAAATTCAATAATAATCGTTCATAAAAAAAATAATAATAAATAAATTAAAATTAAAATTAAAAAAAAAAAAATCAAATCATTAAGTATTTTACAAATGAGCCGATAGCTCGATATCATTACCTAAGAAAAGTGGAGCTATTACATTAGATAATAAAAAGTCAAAATTGAAACAATATTGTCAAACTCATCCAAATAAATTAATTGCATAAGCTAGTCCAAAATTGTGTTTTACTAGATAATATAGATAGATTTTGATTTGATTATATAAATCACATGAAGATCTAACCATATACGTGAGTCTAGTAATAATCTTATCACATATTTGCAACCATTTTTACCTATGATTCAAACATAGCAAAACGACTAGAAATGACAATGTTTCTTACTATAAACTATCACCTACTATGATCTTGAAAAGTCAATAGAGATGACACTGCACCATTAAGAGGTTAGTCGCAAGTCAAAACATCATATAGATAATCATAATATATTAATCCGTGGTTGGTTGCAAGTCAAAGTCAACAGAGATAACACGTGGACTAATAAGAGGAATCTAGGGTTCTTCTAAGAAGGTGTTGTGGAAAGGCCCACACAAATACACAAGAAAGTCTTAGGCTACCCATAGTAAGTTTGGGTGATCGACATGGACGATCGATTTTAAGTTGATCACCTTACTGTGGTTACTTGGTCGCCAATGGAAAAAAAACTCAACTTGGTGATTTACATGATCGAGGTTTTTTTTTTTTTTTTTTTTTTATCCACCGCCTGCAGGTCGCTGGAGAAGGAAAGCTGACATAGCAAAGAAAATGAGAGGGATTGGGGAGTCCTTACTGTGGGTAGCCTTAATATCTTGAGTTTTTCTAACTTATGAATTAAGGGCACAATTTAAGCTCTATAGTATTTTTTATACTTTTTTATATACTCCCTCCGTCCCAAATTTATTGACCACTTTGAATTTTCAAAGTCAAACTAGTTCAACTTTGACCATTAATACATATATTTTTGTTATATAATACTTCATGAAAAATTATACAATTGAAAAATACACTTAAAACCCAATCTATTTATATATTTTGCATCAAATATTATATAACACTCACTAAAATATTTAAGGTCAAAGTGGAAGAAGAAAGACTAAAAAAGTCAACAGTGGACAATAAATTTGGGACGGAGGGAGTATTTAACTTGTGCCTTATGACACAAGTTAAAAAAAAAAAAAAAAAAAAAAAAAAAAAAAAAAAAAAAACCTAATATTTTTAATAATTTACTAGTTTTGTACATTCAGCATGCTATTCTGTCTTTATTAAATGAAACACATACTAACCTTTCACTAAAAAGCATTTTTATAAACTCGGAAGTAAGTTTGCTTAATGAGTGTTCCCTTATATACTTCCGATTTTATTTAAATTTTGTTTTGCCCTGAAATATTTATGAATGGCAAGAATCTTGTTCAAAATATATCATTATGTAACTATAGACGAGGTATTTTGGTTGGGCAACTATATCATTATTTTTTATTTTTTATTTTTTTTGAACAACCAATATATTAAAATACAACTAGCCAGACGCTAAATGAGACAATTACAAAAACCCGGAAGACTTCCCCATGGAGAGGACACCTAGTAAACCATAAAACCGCAAAATCCAAAAAGACACCAATAGACGATCACACCCGAAAATCTTTTATATAATAAAACAAAACCTCAAGTGGGGACTTTTTCATTTCAAAAAAACTAAACCATACCTTATTTAGTAATAATACTATTTAAAAAAAATCATTTTCTTATTAAGTAACATTTTATATTTATCCATAACACAAGTAGAAGATAAATACAAAAAATATAGATAAGATGTAATTAACAATAGGATTAAAATTTTTAAATAATTATCTTTAATAATAAAAACTATTATTAAACATTATAAATCAAACAAAACAAATATTAAATTATTTGTTTTTTAATAAATAAAAATATATGATTCAAAAAATTTTAAAAAAAACCCCGCGCGTGCGTGGGCATCTAGTTTTAAGAAAACCAAAACCTCTAACAATCAACGCCTATAAACAATGACCAAACCTAAAATGACACCTACAGGAACAAATACCTAAAATACAAACACGTACGACCTTGAATTAGTAAGACCAAGTCTAAACCAACAACTTCGTTTTTGTTATTAGTCGTTATATGATGTTGCAGCTATAATTTCTTATCATAATATTTTTTGATATTATATTCTTCATCTTTATTGTTTAGAATGTTCGATTGACAAAATACGTATATATAAATTTTTTATTACATTAGTCAAGCCTTTATAATATTTTCGAATGGATCATTAATGCACTAGTGGAGATTCCAATATATAAGTATTTTGTTCAACAACTTGCACATATCTGACCTTGGAGCCTTGCACTTCAATTTCATATTACCATCCGTTTCAAAAAGAGTATTCAGAAATAAGAAATTGATAAATTATGATATGCGCAGTTAATGCTATTTTGTTTGATAAAAAGTCAATTTTACTCTTATAATTTGTATAAAAATTAGAATTTAATAATTAATGCATGTTCTGGTTATAAAAGTAAAGTAAGAAAGCCAGTCATAATTACTATCGAAATAAAAACTCGACATTATTTTAAGAATAATGTAAATAGTATGGTGGACATTTTTTATAAGGAGGGAGAAAAAAAAGAAAAGAAAAAAGTTATTTCCAAAAATAGAGGCAAAGGCAAAAATGAACATTATATTCACATAATATATTCTATAAACTCAAAACAAGATACCATATATACTATTAAAATAATTATAAAAAAAAAAAAAAAAAAAAAAAAAAAAAAAAAAAAAAAAAAGTTGTAAATAAAAGTCAAACAACTCAAACTTATTATAAATGGAAACGTGTCTTAACCAACCCTATCAAAACTTTCCAAATTTATATAGTTCCACAATGGATGCCTTTCTTCCTTTATCTGAAGATCAAATTGGAAACCCTAATTTTTCATCTTCTTCTTTGAACTACCCTTCAAACAAAATCGAAGATCGAGTGTATGATCATATCAACATTGATAATACCTTGTATTATAACCATAATCTTAATGATGATAACTTTAACCCTAACACTCTCTCGCTCATCGATCACCAACATTCTAGCTCTTCAAATTCTTTATCATATCTCAATACAAATGAGCAAACTCCAGACTTGCTAGAAATAACCACAGATCTACACATCTCTAAAAGCCCACGGATATCTGCTGATGCTGCTACTGCTAGCATGACACAACTTACCTGGATCGAAAGGCAACTCTTATATGAGTGAGTTATATTCTCACTTATTTTCTGATTCATTAACAATACATGTAAAAAGTGTCCTGTGTGCATCTTATTTACAGTTTTTTTTTTTTTTTTTTTTTTTTTTTTTTTTTTTTTTTTTTTTTTTTTTGCTTGCCAAATGTAGCGATAATTCTAATCGAGAGAGGCTGAATGACGATACAAAGATTGGGTTTCGTGTACAAACCAGACTTGAGGTGTTGGATGATGGTTATAAATGGAAGAAGTATGGCAAAAAGAAGATTAAATGTACTACTAATCCGAGGTACTTATTCATCCAAAACAATATAGTTAAAGTTTATGTACATTGGATCTTACATAATAGGATCAACAATATCAAGAACATGTGATTGCCCTTGTGGTTTTTTTCCCTTCAATAATCAAGAACAAGAAGTACTAAGATTCATTCCCATAACGCTACCGTGAAGTAAAATATATCGAAATCGTTGTGATTTGGAATAACTATCCGTTTAGCTTCGCATAAGTTTATAATTTTTTAGTACATGATCATTTAAGTTAGCTAGACATAGTTGATGCTCCAATTCTCCAAACTTATTTGTTTCCTCTTATCTTGAATCGTACAAATTGTGATCTATTTTGGGAGTTGGTCATGCCTAGTATATATATATATATATATATATATATATATATATATATATATATATATATATATATATATATATATATATATATATATATATATATATATATATATATATATATATATATATATATATATATATATATATATTTTGGCAAAGCAAAGCAAGAAATTTGCAGCTTGATTCATCTTTTAGGTAATTGGCCTGCGGTGCTCTAATGTGGTCCATTTTTGGTTACCATTGATTTTAATCTTTCGGAGCTTAACATTAGAATTCAATGCATCTACATAATTTCTTATCATACCATAAAGATCCGATGTTGACAGTTGATAGAAATGCATAATACACAAGAAAAACAGGATCTTAAAAAGGTGGATCAGATGTCATTCACGCACCTTCGTAGCGACAACTTGATCGAGATGCTGTGAATAAAATCGATATTAATTTGACGTCAACAACTGAAAGAATGCAAAAACACAATTAAATATAAACCCTATCTCGCATAAAATTTAGAATGTAAATTTCATATAATTGATTCTAAATTTGTGAGATTTTTCCATGAGTGCATGCTATAACTAAACAAATAAGTGGCTAGATATTGATAAAAAAAAGTCTATTACCAGGAACTACTACAGATGCTCGACTCAAGGATGCAAAGTGAAGAAAAGAGTAGAGCGAGATAGAAATGATTCAAGTTATATGATAGCAACCTACATAGGGCTACATAATCATGAAGTTCCATCTACGACTGCTTCCGGTTCCAATAGGTGTCCTACCGGAGTATGGACATTGCAGTATTCGTGATTGGATCCAGATACGTTATTGAAAAATCTCAACTCGTGGTCATGTCCTTGGATTGTGCTCTAAATTATGTTCATTACAATGGTTTGAACTTCAAACGAACACGATCACAAGGTGTGCTAGCCGGGATATAGATAAATAGTGTCACGTTTCCCTAACTTAGTAAGCTAATTACCATACATGGGAATTATATGTTCATATTGTAAATTGTGATTTTCATTGTACTCTTGTGATATTTGATATTTTTCATTATTACCTCGGATGTTATCAATGTAACTTTCATTGTTTATATATTACTATTTTTTATTTCTCTCAAGTCCGGACTTTTTATCATTTTGTACATCATGCGAATATCACTCTAAAATGTGTGATGTCTTAAAGTTCACTTCCTGCTAGCTGCAGACAACTTTAAGTGGACACGTCAACCTCTTGAAAAGAGTGGCTTTACCTAGTTTGATTCTATGTGACGGTGGGTTCAAACCCCGTGAATTAGTCAGCCAAAAGATCAAAAATCATTGTTACCAAAAAAAATAATAAAAATAAAAAACAAAAAAGTGAGCATCTTGGAAAAAGGTAGGAAAGCAGCCACAAAGAAAACCGAACAGAATTCTTCGAAAATTTTGTGTGGAAGTGAATTAGACATTTAGATTAGAGAAGGTGTGGAGAAGCTAGTCGATAAGTACAAACTTTCCAATCATTTTGGTATTTTGCTGCTTAAAATGTTGTCGAAAAAGATGGCTAAATTGGGAGAAGTATGTGTATATATGACGTTTCAATCATATTATTTGCCACATTAGTCGAATATTGACGTGACATATACATACATGTTGAGTTGTCACTACTAGATTTTCCACTTTTAGCGAGTACGGAAGTTGTCGCTAAAGGGGTATACGTGGTTACTAGCGACCATTCGTGGCCGGTCTCAATAAACACCATCTCCACAAGCTCATCGCTAAAGGTTTTAGCAACCACATGTTTTACTTTTAACGACCATGTGTTTGACTTCTGACATTTTGACTTTCGACTAAACTTTTATGACAAAACCTTTAGCGACTATCCGAAATCACTATAACTTCGTCGACTTTATTCACAAAAATCTTTAGTGGCCACTTTTAGCGACTACAAGTGGTCGCTAAAATCCTTGACTTATTTGACCAAAATCTTAAGCGACCACCTTTAGCTTATAATTAATTTAATTAATTTATAATTAATAAAAATCATTTTTAGTTTCACTTATACTTAATTTAAATTTATTTAAAGAATGAAATTAAGTCACTCCACATTCCATTATACTTAACTGTTTTTTTTCAGTAATATATTTTACCGGATGGAAGACCATTTGCTCAAAAAGAAATTAAGACGCTCAAACCTAAAGTGACCACTTGTCGTTGTTATAGATTTTGCGGGTTAATTTCCCCCACTGGGAAATAAAATTTTGACTATGACTAAAATTTTGGTCCTCACGACATTTATGACAACCACAAAGTCATCGCTAAGATTTAGACTATGAGTGAAAACCGCCGAGATATGGTAGTTGTTCAGTTTAACCAATGCCCTAACTCAATTAGGGTGAACTTAGGAGTTGATTTGATGATGCAAAATGGTTCAAGTCCTATGAAGAATGTTGCTCCTCAAAATGATGAGTTACAAGTTTTAAAAAATCGTAGACATAATAGTAAGCAACACGATAAGTCAATGGGTTTTAAACCTAAAAACACATTTATGTATCATCCTATATCTAATCCTAGTGGTTCTGAGACGTCCAAGAAGCAACGAAGTGTGACAAAAAATTGGGGCCTCGACATCCAAAAGTAATACCACTAATTATAGGGCCTCAGGTTCTAACACTAAGGGACCTGGGAAACAGGATGATATTAATCTTGTTTCTCTGATGAAGTCGTTTGCAACTTTGAATGAACATGACAGGGTTTTTGAGTATGTTGATAACTCGAATGTTGGAAACGAGGGTAATACCAGTAGGGATGCGAAAGTGGTTGTAGATGAGAGTGAAAGTGATGTTGAGGATGTATACGACAAGACTGCTATTTTCATGGCTTCCCCATCGAAGCGAGCTAGTAGAGGTGCAAATGATGCATGGTTACTTGAGGATGAAGATTATGACGTCTATGATGGTTAGGAGAATGAAGTCTCTAATTTAATTAAAGAGCAGTTGGCATTTTGTGACATGTTCGACATTAATCTTTGAGGTAAATTTAGACGATAGTTTATATTTGGTGTCATTATGAGTCAAATGTAATCAAATGTTTAGTGGTTAATTTCTTTTATAGGAGTAGAACTGTCTTGTTATATACGCTTTACCGCCTATATAACAAGCTGAGATGTGGGATTAACTCACATTATTTGTACTTAATTATTTTTTTAAATAATATTCACAAGATTAAAACCATGTACCCAAAAAAAGTCGTTGCTATAAGTCATAGGCAAAGTCAAAGATTTTATATGCATTTATTTTGTCGTCTAGCGAACCTTAATGACGACGACATGTTGTCGCTAAAAGGTTTCTGTCAAAAACGAGGCCACGAAATTGACTTTTTTGCCATGCATCGGACCTTCATCGAATAAGTCCGTAGTAGCCAAAAGTTTCCGTAGCGAGATGTGGAAATTCGCGTACTGTGTTGAAATTGCAATAAAATTTGAAAAGTTATCATGTAATTAGTGAAATGCCCATGTTCGACACGAAGCATACAGCATCTCTATTTTATGTTCTAAACTTTTTGTATGTGATGTGTTTTACATGTAGTACACTAGTACAGGTTCGATTATATAACCCAAGTAGTTTATAAAATACAAGTACTGTTAAAAATAATAATAATAATAATAACTTGTTTATCATAGAAGAAGTCAAGATATATAAGCTCCATATGCAAGGGAGCTTTACTAATCAGTAGGATCCTATGAGATTTTTCTTGGATAATGCAATCATTTTCTGATTTTCTTTATCAAGATTGTAATCAACTTTTTTTCCTTTTGACTTATCATTCAATTATCATGATCATTAAAAATATATTTAAATCAACTAGACGATTACCCGCGAATAGTGGTGTTATTTTGGGTAAAAGGTCAAAAGACCCGGTAAATATATTACACCAAAAAACATTTAAGTACAAGGGATCATATCTCAGCCCGTTACATAGGCTAAAAAGCTTATATAACAAGATACTACCAATTCTCCATTAGACTCCTATGAAAACAAAATTACTTTCTACCAAGGCCTTGAAGCTTGATACCATACGTGTCATACAAAGCACCCAAATTTCCAGAAAGATCGTAAACCTGATCCGCATAGTCATCATAATCATCTTCACGATCATGACTACCACCAAATAGGTTCATGGACTCATCAAAAGTGTTAATAACCTCGTCTTCGTCACTGTCGGAAACAACAATCTCTCCCACCTTAGAGAATGGATTAACCCTCTTAGTAGTAGAAGTAGACGGAGAAGCCTTATTATTACCCGGATAATCAACCTTTTTAATAAAATGATCATCATCATCCACAAGAGTAGCTTTCCCATCAATAAGTAGCTTTTCAAGCTCTCCAATTTTCTCAACTATAGGAGTAGAACCGACCTCATTTGTTCCCATTGAATCACTCACAAGCGGTTCTTGTGATGCATTACCAGTCTCAAGAGACCCGTCCTCCTTAGCTTCATTTGGAATATCAAAATTCACATCCTTAGTCGCTTCATTGGTAGGAATACCAAAGTCATCAGTATCATCCATATGAAGGGCATCAAACCGATTTGATGTAGCAATCTTTGTACCACTCGTACTAGCTACATTAGCGGCCTTCTTCTTTGTAGTATCCATCTTCTTGGATTCAGTAGGAGGCGCTTTAGGTTGATACCTAAACTTAGGACCCATAACAGGTTTAGTAAAACCTCCTTTACCTGGAGCACTGTGACCACCATTCTTACCCTTATTCTTGTTATTGTTAGCACTCTGTTTAGGCTGAGTAGGAGGTGGAACAGATTTAGGACAATCAATCAGCGTATGACCAAAAAGCTTACACGTAACACACCGAGGCAGTTTCCACTCGTATTCAACTCGAATCTTTTCAATAGTAGAACCCGTCCCATCAAGTAATGGTATCTCAACAGTGAGACTCTCCCGTGAATAGTTGCGTTAGTGTATAATAACGTTAATTTGTGTGTTCAATTTTCTTTACGTATATATGTGTGTTTAAGTTGTAATTAAGTATTTGAATATTTAATAAATTTCATTTCCTTTTATCATATAAGGCATTTTAGTCTTATAATATTACTCACTTTTTTGAGTTTTTAACTAAATGTATTTTCTCTTTATACTTATTATAGATTATTACAGTACAACTTGGCATTTACAAATCAACAAGAAAATTTCTTTAAATTAAGTGATAAACTAGCTAAAAGGATATTATCGGTTATTAAAAAGAATGTTACAATTCCCGCTCCTTAATTTATTATTATTATTATTATTATTATTATTATTATTATTATTATCACTTTATTAGAAAATTATAGGATTTACAAGAAATTAGTGAGAAGGCGAGAAACTATCTGGGCCCCCACTCCTCTAGCTATTGCAAAACAAATCCTACTAAAAATATAGGTAGCAGCACGTGCACCAATGTCTTGAGTAACAGAGAACTTTCGGATCCGCTTCAGCAAAGTCACCGCATCCTTCTCAAGTTCCCCAAAAGAAGAGAATGAGAAGGGAAGAAACACATATCCAATTTCCGTGCATTTAGCTCCATACTTGACGCGTTTACGTTGTGCGGCCTCAAACACCGCACGACCGGGTACAAAATCAACTATACCAGATTGCGTCAATGGCGATGACCCTGTCAGATCGACACATACATCAAGCCCTCCGTCCCATGAATACAGCAACATATCGGCTGGACGTAAGGGTTGGTCCCTTTCTCCAATAAGCCCGATGTCAACTTCTTTACGAGATGAAATCCCTGACCGAGAACAGATGTCAACAAGGGTATCGCGTACAATCTTATGCCGATGTTTAATACCAATAATACCAGCGCACGATACAGCATGGTCCCCATAAATATCCCCTGTAAAGACCCTGGAACAAGCTGAGCACGGCATCTGAACAGAGAATAGAGGAACACCTAAATTGCTCCAACATTCTGGTATTGTAACTTCTGGGCCTTCCTTTGATGATGCCTTGTGTGCTTTTAATATAAAAATGGATATCGATCTTTTGAGTAACCCAAATGAGATCGCTGCCCCAAAACTCATGAAGAAACTGGCAGATATATATTTCACACGTGTTACCCAAACGGCTGAATCCACTTTTTTCTTATCTACTAGACAGATGGCGTTATGGAAATCTCAAATGGAGGATTACACTTCGGCCTGACTTAGGGTGGTTCCGATCTCTGGGTTGGGACAGACTATGAATGCTAAGGGTTTTCCTGGTAAGATATATTACTCTAAAAAAAAATAAGTACGACGGATGAGGATGAATCCCACATCGCAGCCCAAACGGACACGCCTAAAGCACCTACATAGCTTAAAACCTATAACCTAGCATAAGAATGACATGTTATACTTATGCATAACAAAAAAGAAACCTATCTAATTTGACCACGAAGATTAATGTCATATGCATTAGCATATGCCATTTGAGCACTATTCAAACCACAATCATCAAAGTCATCATCATAAGAGTTTTGATCATAAGTATCCTCCTTCCATTGCTCATATAAACTCTTCTTACCGGCTACAGTACTATTTAGAACCATCAAATGCTATGTAACCAGAAGTTTCATTCTGAACCTCCAAAACTTCACCATCATCACTATCATTTTCAAATATTGAGCTTCCAAACATTAGCTTCCAAACAATATCTCTTTCAAATAACATCCTTATTCATCCCTTTCTCATTGTTCGTTTCAAAGACGTTATCTTCGTTCGTAAGAGCATCAAATGAGTTCTTTAAAGAGAAAAGATTAATTGAATGAGGCTTGCTAGATATATCCGTATTACATGTTTGTTATGATGCCAAAACCTCAGTCGAACCAGGATCCTTGGAGATACTTGGTTGCGATGTGGAAACCAAATCATCTCCCTTACTAGGTTTACTGACTGGACGGTAATAGAAGTTAGGCTTAGGTTTATTCAACCAGATCCCATCAATATGTTTAGCTTTAGGCGGTTGCTTACCTTTCCCTTTTTTACGTGTAACCTCTATAAACCCGTCATCCTTGACAGCATTCTGCTTCACGAGCCTAATCTTCTTAGGGAATGGATCATCAATATGAGCAAATATCTTACAAGTTTCACACCGATCAGGTTTCCACTCATATTCAACGCCAATAGTTTCCAAAGAATGTCCCAAACCATTTTGAAATGGGATTGCCACGATAACAGATTCCACAAGAGCCTTAGTAGCTGAAACCTCGATAAGAGCCCGTGCATCAAAATATGTCCCCAAGTATTAAGACACACATAACTCATATAAGCATCAAGCATTACGGGTCGACCAATTTGAGTAGTGATTAAGTAAGACCCACTTCTGAAAATGCAACAATAGGGAAATTGTGGAGTATTACCCAAACATGAGGCATTGTAATTTCGTCCTTTTTAAGTCTAGAATTGTAAGTCCAAAAGTTTAAGATAATTGGTACCAAACGAATCAGCCATGGGCCATTTTCAAGAACTTGTTCCATACCCTCCTTAGTAGCAAATTGGAAGAAAAAGAAACCATTTTTCAACATAACTCGTTCAACAACAAACTTCGCCTAAGTGTTTTTAACGTAATTCTCAACAATAGAAAAAGCAAGTCGTTTCCTAATAAAGTACACATACAATGTATTACCAAATCGATCACGAACCTCATTAATAGCCTCCAAAGGGATAGACACATCTGCACCATCAACACTCTCCCCATTACGCAATTCATAAATTTGAATTATCTATTTGGGATTGTTTTCTTTAAACATGGAAGCATATGAAGTAGACTTAAAACCTTCATTACTCTACTTAGCTTGATCATTATCCATGCCCTCCACCAAATTCCTCACAACCTCAATTCAATAGATTTTTCCACCACCGAATCTCCACTAAACTGCTCATTACCTTGTTCATCCCCCACATCAACGTCAACAGGAGGAGAATAAAACACTACCTTCCTACGATTCTTCACATTAGAATTCTTCTGACTATCCTCCCTACCACCATTAACATTCCCCAAATTAGTACCCAAATTGTTCGAATCCGCATGCATAGCAGGTTCAACACGATTACCCGAATTAACCACATTACCATTGTCACTTACATTACCATAAGTATTGACACTCTTTTTCGGTTCAACGCCTTTCCCACCCGAACTCAAAAACCCACGTTCCATACTACACTACATACAGACTACCACAAACAACTTTTATCAAAGATTAGGAAAATAAAACCATGGAAAATTAGGGTTTAAGATCTAGTATATCGCACCGATTAACCTTGTTAGATTACCGCAGACATCCTAATGATCAGTAATTAAATAACTTGATGAATCAATAGTAATCACTCTTACCAAAAAAATAATAATAAATAAATGAATAAAATAAAATAAAAAATCGAAACCCTGAAAAATTATAACGATAGAAACCCTAATCAAAGCATGGAATGGTACGGAATTGATGATAATCTTGATTAGAACGTTAATTAGAATCAAGACACACCAATTTGTAATCGATTATGCTAGGATGAGGACGATCGAATAGTTAGGGAAGTTAGGGTTTCGGGTCACCAATAGGTTTTTCTGTGTTTCCTTAATTAGTAACTTGTCTTGTATGTTTATCCATCTAAGTTATTTATCAATCTTTAGCACGAGGACTTGAGACAACGCCGGTCATTTACCGAAAAACTTTCTTTGATGCTGTCAAAAACCTTAAATGTACTAGTATATATGTTAAGTTGTTGGTTCTTTTGTTCCTATCTATGAACAAGAACATTACTTCATAACTATTATTTAGCTTAGTATATAACAAAATCATGGAACTACATGGTTGTTCGACTGACTGTAAATTGAGATGGTGTTTTCGTCAAAATATACAAGCATATAAGATGCAATATATCATTGGTTCAAGAGGATTTGATCCACCCATTTTAGTCTTAAATCACTCATGATCAAAAAACAGCCACAAACATCAGAAAGTTTCCTTACACTTTCTTCTTGTGTAGTAGTTTGTCAATCTTTATTGTTGTTACTTTTTTTTTCTTGACTATTTGAGTTTTGTATTATTGAATGTATTAATACAAAGAACTCATTTGTATATGTATGCTATCATTCATTTAATTTTGACATAGTTCTTCCACATTTTGTGATGAAAACCCTTTACAGTATACAAAAAAAGCTGATGTTATAATCATTTAAGAGTAAGTAACTACTCTCTCCGTTCTAATATTATTTTCCACATATTAAAAACACTCAGTTTAGAAAATATGAGACCACTGCACTTTTCAACCAATCAAATATAATCTCCACCATTAAATTCTTTTTTGATTGGTTGACACAAGGAAAGGGATTATTATTTTGGGACATCTCAAAATAGAAATGGAGATACTACAATTTGGAACGTGGGAGTAGTTTGTAGCGCCTCGCTAGCTATTATTTTGTTAGTCGGTTTAAGGGTGCCATTATACTTTCTAACATCTCCCTAATTTTTACCTACAATATAATGTATTTTGCCGTTAAAAATATCATTGTATGTAATAGATGTGTACATAGAAAAATAAAGTTGATCGATACTTGAAAGTACTCTCAAGAAATTGGTAAAGATGTTAAGTTGTAGTATGAACTTGGTTTAATTTTTGTTTTTGTTTTCTTTTAGAGTCGTTGTCTTTTTATAGAAACCCTCAGAGAATGTCACCTTAAATAGAAACAACATTATTGATTCATTATCTAAAGCAAAGTGACCAGCAAAGTCAAGCCAGACTAAATTCTAATTTAAATGTTATAAGGATTTTATCGTATCTTTTGAGATTTTTCTTAGATTTACATAAGAGGTCTAGGTGCATTGGCGTAGTGCGGGTTATCCGTAAGGGTGTCATCAGTTCTGTTAGAGTTGTTCTGTTTATTCGATTCGGTTAGTTCGGCGTAAGCTTGTTTAAGCTCGGCACATTTGAACTTATTTTTAACCCATTTAACTGTAAACATGTACCATATTGGGTAAAAGGGAACATCCACCCTGGTAAAATATATTAACCAAAAAACCATTTAAAGTACAGTGGAATGTGGCTGAAATGGCACATTAACCTCAAGTAACCGCTTGAACAACCACTAGATCATTTATGACATGCCATAAATGAACAACTAGCTACCAACAACTAGAACAACCACTGTAAAGAAAAACGACATGCAAAACAAAAGAACAAATTCAAATAAAAGATTACTTCCTCGAACGGCCTTGAAACTTAAAATCAAACTGATTGTTAAATTCCTCAAATTGCCTAGGCAAGTCATAAACATGTACCATATTCATCTAGCTTAAACATGCGTGTACCTTTTTCATCACCGACAGCATAAATTTCTTTAGTCAGATATAGCACTGTTATTACAAGTTGTGAGAACCACGTATATTCTATGCGAAGTGTGTTTTTTAGTTATGGCCTTAAAACATAATACTTATACACTTCTAAACTTGACATGTGGATTTCTAAACATTTAACTCAGTTTCGTTCTATATATTATTTTATTTATTTATTTATTTATTTTAATGGCAATTTTATTAATACTCTAGCAAGAAGCTAGAGGAAAGAGAGGAAAAGAAAATGAACATACAGTCAAGCTACAAGTGAATAAGGATTAACTATCCAATCTAACCAACTGAAAACCGGAGTGTTTATCCTATGAATAATCCACGAGTGAGATAATACTTTGATTTCTTCGCTTAACATATCCTTCCTTGGAAGTTTCAATTCGAAGCAAATACGATTCCTGTATATCCAAATGACCCAAAAAGTAGTTTCAACAACCGCATCAAAACAAAGTCATCACAGCTGGACTTAGGGTGGTTCTATATATATTAATATAAGAAGATGTGTTTGTTAACTATGCATTAAATCATAGAAGTGGATTTCTAAGTGACTTCTTGACTTGTGGATTTTTTAAATATTTAACTCGGTTATAAAATTGACATTAAGATTTTTCTAATTATTTGTGTGTGAAACAGAAGGAAACATGGCGGGCTTTGAAAGAGAGATTAATCACAAATGCTGATTAATTAAGGGATGTTGCTCTTTTTATAATGTTTTCAAGTTTTTAAGTCACTAGTGCTTCAATACTTTATGCCAATGTTGTACTATAGATTATATTTGTCAATAATCCAATAATAATTATGGCGTGGATCTTTAGCTAATATCTTCCTTAGAAACATTTAGACCCCGTGTTGTTGACATAAAGCACTACTACAAAAACAGGCTAATATAACGAAAATTTGCAACATTACTTACATTTCTGTTGCAAATTTGCAACCCTAATGCAACGAATTTGCAACATTACATTTCTGTTGCAAAATGAAAGTGAGAAAAGTGAGGTTAAAAGGGATGAAAGTTTTAGGGTTTTGTTGTGAATATTTTTTTCCTGCATTTGGAATGAAAGGTGAGTAAACAAGTACAACCACTAAGTAAATGACAAAAGTACTCTTGATTTCAGTTTAGTTTCTTATTTGTTTTTAAGCGTATGAAAATTTTAGGGTTTTGTTGTGAATATTTTTTTCCTGCATTTGGAATGAAAGGTTAGTAAACAAGTACAACCACTAAGTAAATGACAAAAGTACTCTTGATTTCAATTTAGTTCCTTATTTGTTTTTAAGCGTATGATAATAATAATTCTATAAAATTAACAATATAAAAGAATGATAACACACTTTCACTTCCTTTCTTTTTTTTACACTCTAGAACACACAATTTATGTTTCACTTTATTTCATTTACTACCTTCTTCTTTACTTTTATTTTTCTTCTTTTACTTTGCTTTATAAATTTTTCTTGAGAACATACTTTTAATTTTTGTTTCTTTGACTTTACCCACGTTTTATCTCAAATATGGGGTGCAAGTTTTGAAGGAAAGAAACCCACCCTTTCCTCTCTCATCTTACCAAGTGTTTTAAACCCGGGTCGACCCGGTCGGGTTAACCGGTTTGACCGGTTCCGGCCAATAAAACGGATTAAAAAAAACCTAGGTTTCTAAAATCGGGTTAAGCGGTTAGACCCGCCGGGTTTTGAGTGATCTGGGTCAACCCGGTTCTTGAAATCTAGCCAGGTTTCGTTTTTTCAAAATCTTTTAATAAAAACCCGGGTTAACCCAGCGGTCGAACCGATTGAAAAAATAAAAAATAAATAATAAATTAAAAACCGGGTTGACCCGGCGGTCAAACCGGTTGACCTGATGACTCGACCGGGTCAATTTAGAACCCGGTTTTCAAAACATTATTCTCACCTCACTCTCACTATTTTCAAAAGCTCAAAAACAAGACATCTTTTTAGCTTCTTTCTATTACTTTAACTTTCATTCTTCAACACAAACTTGAGAACACAATGTTACATCAGGTTTTATCGTCTAAAACTCTTCTCTTACAATTGGATCTCCAACATGATTAGAAAGTCTTCTTGTAACTAGGTGGAGTGGTTCATTAACCCTCGTAACAAACCCTTTCTTAAGCTTTGTATCCCTTGTTTATTTAGGTTGTTGCAAGCCTTGCAATATAATTTATGTTAAATATACAGAGATTTTCTAACTTGTGCCCTGTGTCATTTTTTGTATATTTGTCATTTTTCAAACAAAAAAATTACTTATTTGTGTCCTTTTTATGGATCCCTGAGTAAAAAGGATACATAGGCTTAGTTTTTATCATGTGGCTAAGGGCACAAGTTAGAAAAACCTAAATATATATCGCATTTGGTTTTTCAACGTAAAAAGATGACTTTTAGCAGGTAGATGAATTATCCAAGTAAAATCAATCATAAGGGGTTGTTAAAAAAGATGACTTTTGGTATGTTTTTACGTGGAAGTTAATAGATTATTTCCGAAAGCTAAGAATTTTATGACAGTGGTGACTTCTGCCATGATAAAATACACGAACTTTGTCAAACAATCAACAGTTCTATATAAAGTTACAATTTGATGTGAAGTCGTGGTTATTTTATTGTACGTTCTATTTGATGTTACCATTGATAATGTTAATGCATGTGCACTTGACTAGCCGATATTGTATAGTTGTTGACATACATAGCCAACGTAGGAAGTATATATGCATGCTAAAGAACCTTAAAAGTACTGTAATATATGTTCTGCCGTGTGTTGTTTAGGAAACTAGCAGGATACCTTCGTGATGCGGCAGCGGGTACCCTGTAACTATATTTTATGATAATGTGATGTTATGCGGCCATATTTTTATTAAACAATTAATTCACAAATAACAATAACTTTAGTTAAGGCACTTGTATAATTTTATCTCATGTTAACCGAAGATACCACAAACAAAATCTTGATTCTTTTCTTTAGTACAACCACCTTTCGTCAATTTTGGATCTGACCCAGTTCGACTCTCATTCCTCGGCGTGCATAGTAGTGACCGAATCAGTCGACTGATCATTGCGGGCAGCCTAATAGCTTTAGTTTTAAGTGTTTAGCTTAGTAGCTTGATTAGATTGTACATTGTGATCAAATGATTGTATATTTTAGTGAAATAGTAAATTAAATAGTGTATTAATTATACTAGACGAGTACCCGTGCATAGCAACGGATTTATAACGGCAGATATTTATAGTGATATTTTGGTTAAGTGTTTTGCGTAATGTTTTGTATAACTATAGCTGTTTGCCGCTAGAAAATCTCGTTGCTATGCATGGGTACTCGTATAGTTATTTTTTGAAACCTCAAATATGCATATGCCTCTTTTTAATTAACTTGTACATAACCCGTTGATATGTTCGTAAAGCAAAAGTAAAATGATCAACTATCATCTAAGGAAAACAACAATTTTTTCTTTTTTTGTTTATTAATATTGTTCATTTAAATAAACTAATCAAGTATCACTTAATTTTTTGTACATATAAATACTTTTTCATCATACAGATTATGAAAATTATTTGAAATTTCATTTAGAAGTTTGAATTAACAGGGGTTGTTTATATAAACAATGGAAAAAAACCTTTGCCATATATACTTTCATAAGTTTCAACTTTAGCCGCGATAAAATGTCGTTGCTTTGCACGCGATAAAATGTCGTTACTATGGAAAATAAGATAATGTTTTGAAAAGTATTAATATTATAACAAATCTTGTGTTGTGTTACAAACTTTGTGTTTTGAAATGAATTTGAAATTTGTCTATCTCTACCAACTTGTGTTAAGTAATAAGTAAAAGTAGAAGATGAAAATTTATTAATACTTGCCTATATTATATAAGTAATCAAACGTGTAGTTTTTATATGTTTACAAAATTGCTTAAATTAATTTTGATTTAGATAATTAGTTGACAAGGGCATTATGGGGATTGACCAAAAGTTAAGGATTTCACATTTCACTTTGACTATTTTCATATTATAAGTAGTATAGATATGTTGAATAGTGTTTTATTAGTTGCATTTGTGCTTCAAATAGTTTGTACATTGTGTTTTGTTAATTATACCTTTTATCAAATGGGTGTTTTAAATATGATATTAATTAAAAATGTTAACCAATCAATATGTGTAGGTGTTTATGCATCAATTAATTGTACATATAGCTTAATTAGTTGTATTTATTTAAAACTTATATATGGAAATCTTAAAAAATTGAAAAAGAGAGGATGCTAAATACTTTATAACTTATAAGTAGTATAGATATCGTAATGGTGTGTGTTTTGATTTGAAGCCACCTCGCAAAGATACTCTCGTTGAAGAAATCAAAATCACCTATCACGATTTCACCTATCACGATTGGATATGCACGTAACAGGAATAAGAAATTCATTCCGCCATGGTTTGGTTGGATCTTCGATCCTATTAAGGCTTGTACTAATGTTATGTAATTCTTTCATGCTCTAAAAAAGTATGTTGGAGGAAAGACAGGGCCGGGTTTAAGGGAGTGCAAGAAGTGTCATTGCACAGGGCCACCGCTTAACGAGTGCCACAAAATTTCATGCACTTTATTATATGTATATACACAATATGAGGCTTGAGTTTAATTAGTTCACGCGCTAGTGATACGCATGTATTTTGCATGTGGGTTTTAAGGGCCTATTTGTGGTGATAGCACGGGGCCACCGAAATCCATGAGACGGCTCTGAGGAAAGATAAGTTTTATCAAAGATTACTTCAGCTTTTTCTTCAAAACAATGGAATTTAATTTGTTAGAGAGATTATTGTAACGATTAACATTTGTATGTATATGTGCTTGTATTTATTCAATTTTTATAATAGTTATGAAAATCTCAAGAAAATAAACAGAACTATGTATTTTTTTTTATATATTTTTTTTACACTAACTTTTTTTTTCATCAAAATAGAATTTAAATAATGGTTAAAGACAAAAGAGCAAGAAACTGCACCGCTAGCTCTTTTTGAATTGCAAAACTAACTCTTTTGAAAACTAAAACGCAGAGAATAAACCTTAATTTTGCAATCACAAGGATTTTAAACGACTGATATAGTTTCAATGTTCCTTTTGATTAGAAAGATGACAAGAAGTTGTGAGACTGGTTAAGACTAATATTCAAGCAAATAATCAACTTCAAATATTTGATATTTTGTTTGGAAATCGAAAGGAAGATTGACATCCATAGAAAACTTTGTGTTGATCAACTAGATGCATGAAGAATGATGTTGCATATACATTGACAAGGAACTTTCCTTTTGTGGTTGCCTAACTCTTTTAAGCAATGCTTAATTGCTTATCTGTACTACAAAAATATGTGAAAATGTTTTTTCTTAAAATTTAAAAAAACTTGAAAGAGAGTAATGTTTTTGATCCTCAAAAAACCCATTTAAACTTATATTCACAATGTTGTCTTAATGAGAAATTCAAACAATGTTGTCTTAATGAGAAATTATTACTAGTAATAATTTTATGATATATTCACTTAAAATCATTTAATAACTTTATTTTCCTTGCATAATATTTGCATATATGTATATATTTTGATATTCATGCGTTTTCATATAACTAAATTATATAACGCAATTCATATTCTTTATCTATTAACCTAATGTAATTATGAAAACATAAAAGTTCAATTATTATACTAGTACGTAATTTCTTTTAACTAAATAGTCTATATTCTAAATGTAAAATGTTTATAAAAATCATCAATAAACTAATACTAATTATGATAATGGATATACAGTCTATATCATTTAAATATTTGTAATTATTTTTACTTATTATACGAAAAATAAGAAGTTGATTTTAAGAATTTAAACCCCAATTTTTTTTATAAAATGTAAGTTAAAAGTGTTGACACTACTACAGATTTTGTAATAGAGCCCCTTTAATAGAGCCCTGTTTTAGTGAAAAACGGGCTCTAAAGAGATTTTGTCTTCTAAAAAAGAGTATAGAGCCATGTTTTCTTTTACAAAACCGGGCTCAATGTTGAAATTTTTTAGAGCCGCGTTTTCTTCCTCAAAACCGGGCTCTATTCCTTGTATAGAGTCATGTTTTCTTTTACAAAATCGGGCTTTATCTAAAAATCATTAGAGCCGTATTTTGCAAAACCGGGCTTTATCAGTTTTGTAAGATAGGCGGTTGTTCAAAATCAAACGAAAATACTTTGAAACTTTTTGGGTGCTTTATTTCCCTCCCTGATTTTCATTACCTTCACAAACCCTAAACTTTTCCCCCTCTTCACTTTCCCAGATTCACTTTCACTTTCCCAAATTCACTTTTACTTAAAATTCACCTCCCCCCCCCCCCTCTTCACAAACCACCGTCGCACACCATTGCCGTCACAAGCCGCCTTCATCACGCAACCAAGCCAACAACAGACTAATCGAATTAGGAGGTACCACTGCTATAATTGATGTTGTTGTTCAATTAACCTTTTTAATATATCTCATTAATATTGTTGTTAAGTTTTATTCAGGAATAAGTTGTGCTTATATGTGTTTTGTATTGTTAGGTAATAATAAAGTCTTCATTTTGGAATAAAATTGTTGAAATTAATTGTTGTTAAGCTCTGTATGAATTTAAAATTATATGATACTTAAACAAATCTTTACTTTCAAATCATGTACTTAGATGGTTATACTTCCAACTTACTAATTTGGTTTTTCACACTGTCACTGAATAAGCGAGTCTTTCACATATATTCCCTTTTCTTTCTTGGATCATTTGCTTTCTCAGTGACTAATTTTAAACTCTTTTTGGCCTTGGGTTGTTGGTCTTAATGTGGAATCAAATTAGACATATAGTTTTAAGTGTGTCCTGTCAAAGAATAAGTCCAAGTAAGGTGTGTTATGGCATAATGTTTTGTACTTGCTTTGTTAATACTTTCTCAACATATTGTTAAAGTTTCATCTACAAGTTAGTAAAATACACTTATCTATGTTCAACGTTGTGGTGTCTTGGTTGTTGATACTTTTTTTTTTCTTTCTATGCAGTTGTGTGCTTCAATAGGACGTGCTGCTATATGTGTGCAATTAACCGAGATTAGACACACATGCTATAGAGTTGAGGTCTCAACATGAAGAGCGGTATGGCATCTCAAAGAGTAGCTGGGGAGGATAGCTCTATCTCCAGCGGCTGAGGTAGCTCCAGATGATCACCCAAGGGTGAAACGGAGAAGGATAAAATACGATAAAGTTACAGTCTTGACAAACGAGTTTGGTTTTATCTATTCATGTTATTGTTCTTATTTTTTCTGGCTGCTGTTCGTGATGAGATTTTGTATGGTTATTCTTAGTTCATAAAAAGATCTATAGATGATCCCAGTGGCTTGTCACGGAAACGAAAAGGAACATGTTCTTTTTTGGATGTTTGGAAGTTGAACAATAAACATAAAAAGGAAAGAGTCGTACTTGACCCAGTAAATACTGGTTAGTGTGTTTTTCTAGCATTCTTTCTTTCTGAGGTCAATTTATATGAACTTGTAACTTTTGTAATTGGCTGCAGGTCTTTGTATTGTTTGGTGTTAAATTTTAATCCGTGACTTCTCTGAAGTTGATTTTTTTTTATTGCTCACACTGACTCATTGAAATATGGGTTCTTTGTTTGAATTTGCGCAGGGCTGTGTGATGAAATCAGTCAAATGTTTGAGGATGGATACATGTCTAGTAAAATTCAACTGATTAACACTGAAAAACCTCCTTCCGATTCTATGGATATTCCACGCCGTCATACTGAAGATGCTCTTTCTGGCTCTAAGCAAGTTTTACGCCGTCATACTGAAGATGCTCCTGATTCTATGGCAATTCCACGCCGTGATGACTCTGTGTCTGCTGACAACAACAATATGAAAGACATAGATTTTACGGATTATGGATCATTTCCTTCTCCTCGTTCAGTTGATGAAAATACCCCTGGCATCAACACTGATGTGGGTTCAAAATCACATCAAATCACATCAGTTCGAGACTACAGTAGAGACTGTCGTGGGGTCTACACCCGGCTAAGGTATGTATAGTTATTGTTCTTTATTGTTTTTAAAAAATTACTTCTACATGCTTTTCTCCTCTGAGAGATGGTATTTTGTCACAGGACGGCAAGCAGAAGACGAAAGTGATGAGTGAACAGCACCAAGAAGACCAAGAAGTGACCTTAAGAAAGGTATGTATCTCTTACCTATAGACTAGTAAACATCAGATATGTAGTTATAATAGAGGTGACAACACGTTAGTCACTTGGGTTGGGTAACAGGTACCTGAGGCACATATCTTTGCTAGTCCTATGCTGAAAGCACAAGATGAATAAGTTTTCATTTTGGTAGTTACTTTTTAACAATGTTGGGCAGTGTTATAGCGCTCTTTATGTTCGTAGTCACCTTTTTGTATCTAGTAAAACTTCTCTAAGCATTGTGGCATATTCGAGATTTAGGGATTACAGTGGCCATTGGTTTGATATGAATGCCCACCATAGAAACTTTGATTTGGGTGGTATGATTGTGAGTGTCTATTCTCACTAAGAGTTCATGTGCAAATATCAATAAAGTAATTCTAGATAATATTAAGTTATTAATCTCGTTGAAGTAATTTACTTATTTACATATATAACAATTTTTGACCTATTGGTTTTCAACAGGTGTTGGAGAAAATAGTGTAGCAGAATGATATAAAATCATTGGGGTTCTTTTGGTTTGATCGATTTGACAAAGGTGTGTTTAGCCGCTTTCACCTCTTAAAAACTTTAAACTGAAATCTAATTTGGTTCATACTCTATATAGGTACTGAGCTACGGGCGTGAAGGTTGGAAGAAAGGTAATTAAATAGTTAAATGGTTGAAATTCACTTAGAAAACAGTTTTAATGCTTGCAGGTCAGTTTGTAAGTATGGTACCTTTGTGTAACAAGAATATTGATTAAATGTATCATATCAACACTAAAACTTTGTACTATTGTTTCATTTGTAGATAAACAGAGCCAGGTATATATTTATGCATTTTTTAATATGTCAACAGGTTTACATGATAGATTATAGTCTTGCTAAAAAGTATAGAGATCTTCAGACACACAAGTATAGATAAATATGTGATTTGTATCGTATAAGGTCTTATAAGTTCTCTTGTTGGATCATCGTTATATTATATAGTCATATATACACGCAGGTTGTAATGTTTGTAATGACCAACATGTTCATACTTTATACACTATGGTTTTAAAGAGCAGAAGGTAAATTAAGTTTGTTTTAGTTTCTGCAGGTGGTCGATGTGGTATTTTGCCAATTACTTTTGAAGTTTAGAGAGTGTACCGGGATGGGCAAAGTCAAGACTTATTATGTATTTGTTATCTGGCGTGTTTCACTATATAAAGACGGATTTGAGACGTCATCAATTTCATCAACCCCATATCTTTCGGTCAGGTTACTTAAAGGCAATGCATAATCACAAGACTTCACGCTATTGCAATGGTTTAACTTTCACTTCATTTTCGTTCAAGTAGAGTCCCTATTTGCTTTTCTAATAGAGTCCCTCCCCCTTTGTGCCAAAAAGAATTGATAAAATGTTCGTTTTTAAAACCGGGCTCTATTTGCTTTTCTAATAGAGTCCCTCCCCCTTTGTGCCCTCATGCAAAACCGGGCTCTATGCACCTTTTCAACCGGGCTCTATGCCCTTTTTTGTAGTAGTGTGAAGCATTCGGTTCATTATATTTGGAATATAAAGACATTTTTATTTGTATATGTTATATAACAAAATTAATAAATTTTGGCCAGAAGTTGTTGATTTTAGAATTTTAATAATTTTTATCAAATCGTATGTAAGTCAAAGAAATTGCAATATTTAACTCATTTTATTTGAAATTTAAAAAAAATAAAATTATTAGCATATCTTTTATAAAATAAAAAAAAATGCTTTATATTTATTAGTTTTTTTAATAAATAAAGTTTGCTGTAAAAAAGAAGCTTAAGGTTGTTTCGTAACTTGTTATATAGTTTAGGGGTGTGTTTTGGAATTTTTTTCCTTAAAAGCACAACATTTTTTTTTATAAAATCGTACGTAAATCAAGAGCATTGTAATATTGGGCTCGTTTTGTTTGCAATTTCAACACCTTTTCAACGATATACTTTTTTTTTATAAGGAAATCGATAAAATATTTATTAGATATTTTGTTATACGAAAAAAATCATAAATAGCTAAAAGTACTGGGTAATTATAGTAATTTTTATTAAAATTAGTTTTAAACAAACTTTAACGTAGTTTTTTTTAAAGTTATTAGATATGTAAAGGTGTGTTTTGAAAGTTTTTTTTCTCGCAAAAAACATATATTGAACTTCAACATTTTTTCCCGCAAAAAACATATCTTTTCACTGGTATATTTTTTTTATGAACGCTAGATATTTGTTAGATATTTATTACATAAAATTTGTTATATAAAGAACCCGTACATAACTAAAAGTATAGGGTAATTTTCATAAATTGTTGCATAGTTTGGGAGTATGTTTTGTAATATTTTCTTTTTCCCTAGGCAAAGCCAAACACGACGTCGTTACTATTTCCATAAACAATGTCATTCGTTTTCTGTTTTGCATAAGATGGAGTCGTACGTTTTGTTATATTTCTGCCAAATGTGACGTCGTTTAGCTTCGTAATTGTGTATATGTATAATGAAATAGTTGCCTTAACAATTCTCTCTCAAAATTTCAAGAAAATGCATGACGACTTTTTCCTAATGTAGTTTCTAACAACACTAATAATTTCTAAAAATTCATCTACAAACTTTATTATAAATCTATATCCTTGTAAAACTTTAATATTACACGAATATTCCTGTAAATATTAACATTACGTGAATATCTTTTCAAAGTTCATAAATACATATGTATGTCATAAAAAAGTTCGTTTGAATTCTTAAAAGTCTCATTTAAAATTAATAAATAAAGATTTTACCTTATTGCCCTCCCCTCAATCAAGATCCCCAGTATCTATGATTAATAGTAATTCACCCATGACCCTCAAATCTCAATCGTATAATCAGTGTGTTCCATTGTCATTATGTTGGGTCAAGAGACATGTACTTAGATTAGACTTGCTAAAGAATGATATGATGTTTGTTAAGAATTTTTGGGATGTTTGAAAATCAGGATTCACTTTTATTTGGTTTTAATCGTGTACACCCACTAAAACTTACATATTTGCATATTTTCTCAAAATATGCTTAAACATCATTGTATATTATGCATTAAAAACTTGTATTTTGAGGAAATTTGCAAATAACAAGTTTCATTAGGAATATAGGCAATTCCCCCTTCCTCATTCGCGTTTTTCTTTTTTTTATTATAATTATTATTTTTTAATCCATTCATTTCTCATGTGTCAAATAATCATATTTTATTATACCAAACTGTTGGAATCTTTTAGTCTAACTTTTTTTTTTTCAGTTTAAATAATTCATATGAACGATTGTGATGGTTACTTCTATTGTGTTTGTCCATTGTGGAAGATGGCATGACAAACTGTGATACTGAATAATTTGACAAAAGAAATAAAGGTAATAGTAATATTATTTAGTTTTAGGAAATAAAAAGACTTGATTACAATTTTTATATATAAAAAACCATCTTACTTCTTTTTTATTATTTTGTTGTACTGATGAAAACGAATAAACACGCAGCTATAAAAGTCTGTCATTATAAAATCTTGTTGTTATGTACGAGTACTCGTCTAGTTTCTTTCTTAAGTATACATATCTTACATTTTCTTAATTTTATTGCCAAAGCATTGAAATCTCATCACCAAATAGGTAGGGGAATCCTTATTCTTTCTTTATACGAGGTGACCTGTTCAGGTTCCCCGAGAGGGTGAGCATTCTTAACTCATCTGTATGCATGTTAAACCCTAATCTAGGCACTAAACCCTAAGTTAAACCCTAATCTCCCACTAAGCCAAATTAGGTTAAAACTAAACCTAACTTAACCCTAATCCTAAAATTAAGTACCCTAAGCACCTCTAGCATACACCCTAGCTGCTTACCCACCTACTTGTCATCACCAAGCACCCTAGCATACACCTTACAAGTAGGTGATGCACCTACTTGTCTCAAACCGCCTCCACGGCTAAACCTTGGCCACAAACCACCCCTACACCGCCTATAGACCCTCCTATAGCTCCTCTTACTCACCACTAGCTGTAGCTAGTCATCCCTCCCCCTCCTCGACAACTAGCCACACCATTCGACACCTAAACCCCCCTCGTACCCTATAAATACCCGCGAACCCAAACCCTTTCCAAACCACACCACCACTCTTCTCCACCTTAAAATTTCTGTAGTTAGTAGTAGTACTAAGTCCCTATTAGGCCTAGGAGTCGAGCTAGCCAAGTCTTGAGGCCCTATCGAGTTCATTTTTGGTCAGAAACCCTAGAAAACCCTAGGAACCCTCGTTAAGCCCTAGCTAGTCAAGTAAGCTTTTATTTTGATTCTAATAGTTATATTATAGTCCTAAGATAGATATTAGATGCATTAGATCACCTAGGAACCCTTGCTTAAGCCTTGATCATTTTTATTTGCTACTTTTCATTTTAAAACCCTAATTATGAACTAATTGCTAATTATATGCTATAACACCTTACTATAAGCTATAATCTAGTTTAAGTAACTTAGTTAAGCTAATATTAGTTAACCATAAGCTAGGAAACCTTTTTGTTTTATAAAAATATGATTTGCATGGAATTAGGACTAGCTTTGCAAAGTTTTCCATGCATAGGGGTATATATGATAACTTTCTGAAAATATTAAGTCAATGGACTATTTTTGACATTTCTTAGAAGTTATAAGTATAAGGACCCTTTTTGCAAAGTTATATAAACTTAGGATAAAAAGATAAGTAGTTATAAACATATAAGGACTAGTTTTGCAAAACTTTTAAAGTTAAGGGTATAAATAGTAAATTTAAGAACTTATAAGTCCAATGGTCATTTCTGCCATTTTCCTAAAATATAGAAGTATAGGGACTAATTTTGCTAAGTTTAGATAGTTAATAATATAAGTATATAAGTCTAGGATAGATTTTGTAAATATATAAACTATAAGGGTATAAAGTAAAAGTATTTTTATAAATTTAAAAACCTAATATAAGTTAGAAGCATAACACAATACTAGGGAGCTTCATGTGAGGAGTACCATGTGGATATTTCGTTTTGACGAGTTTGCTAGGTTTACGAATTAAAGTGCCCTAACTCCTCAAACGATTATTGCATATACTTCTAAATTATGATGCCCCGAATGGTGTTATGTTATAACTAAACTTAATAACAACATAGCTCAATAGTAGGGAGCTTCACGTGAGGATTATTAACTTCTGAATTATGATTGCCCGAATGGTATTATGTTGATAATATAATACAATTGTAGGGAGCTTCATGTGAGGATTCTTATACTTCTGGATTGTGATGGCCCGAACGGTGTTATGTTATATCTAAAACACTAACAACCCTAAGAATGATTACTTAAGAAACTTAAACAAGATAACTAAAGTTTGACATACATCACACCCACAATACCACCAGGATACGTGAGTGGGCAGTCTAGTCTCCGAGTCACTTTTCACATCAGTTAGATTTTCCTAAACCCAGGTGAGTTCATAGCCTCACTATTTCTAAATGCTTTATAAACCCTGTGAGGGGGTTACATGCTTACTTGCTTTAAATCGAATACAAGTCTTTTTCTTTGGTTGTTGCACGAGTAAACTATCTGCCACCCCTACACAACAAAATTCATGAATCTAATCGCTTGTGATATTTTACACAAGTGAACGCGAATATAATTGATAGATCTATTGGAGTTTGACAACTCCCGTTGGTACTACCTCTCACTGGAGGGTACCAATAAGTATTATATTTGAACCTTTTGAAGGATTAACTTTGGCAAGTTATCCTTCCCGTCCTATCATGGATTGGTCCGCAGACCCCATGATCTCGACTGTTAACGTGTGGTTCATGAGCTTAGTGCAACTGACCAACTCTTGATAATTGTGCATGCATTACAATTATCACACACACTACATTTTCCTTGAAGGGTGTAACAACTGAACCCTGAGAAACTTGTATTCACTAACACCTAAACCTATGACTTTCACTCAACACCTAGTGTTGGCTTTTTAAGCATGTATCCTAAGTAACGGAGCTCTGTGAAAATTATAGCATGGAGTGGCACGAGACTTGAAAGACTTTCTATTTGGTTATCATTCAAACATAACATCTCACACTTATATTCACGGGACCTCATCTTATAAAACTCTGATAATTTTAATGAATGATAACTCATTTTTATAAAATGTCTCTTTTTGAGTCATTTTCTATTACTGTATCTGTGATCCATGAGGTAATACCCCAAACACTTAATCCGCTGCGATCAATGAAAATGAGGGTGTTACAGCAGGACGTATGTGTCGATTTGACGGGGTCGTCTCCCCTCACGCAAACTGGTATGATAGATATTGTGCCAGGTCATGTGGTGATTGATGCTGCAAAACGTAAGCGTGTCAAGTACGAAGCTAAATGTGCAGATATTGGATATGGGTTCATCCCTTTCTCGTTTTCCTCTTTGGGGGAACTTGAGGCAGATGTGGTGACCTTACTTAAGCGGATCCGGAAGTTCTTTATAACTCCGGATATTGGGGCACGTGCTGCTACTCATATCTTCAGTAGGATTAGTTTTGCTATTGCTAAATGTGTGGGGGCTCAGATAGTTTCGAGGCTCCCCACTAGTTTCTTGTAATCCTATGATTTTGTTTTCTAATGAAAGTGAAGTTTATAATGATGATGATGATGATGATGATGATGTTTATTCAAGGGGTTACAATGATAAATTTGAAAAAAAAAATTGAAAAAGGGATAGCTTGTGTCATTAAGCTTAATTTACTATACACTGTGTTTTTCAAGTTTGGTTTTGAGAAGAAAAAAGAAGTAAAATGAGAGGAACCCAAAAATTGTCATGTTCTTGAGTTTTTTTAAAGATGAAAGTGAGAAAAGTAAGGGGTAAAGCGGATGGAAGTTTTAAGGTTTTGTTGTGAATATTTTTTCTAGCATTTGGAATGAAAGGTGAGTAAACAAGTACAACCACTAAGTAAATGACAAAAGTACTCTTGATTTCAGTTTAGTTCCTTATTTGTTTTTGAGCATATGAAAGTTTTAGGGTTTTGTTGTGAATATTTTTTTTCTGTATTTGCAATGAAAGGTGAGTAAACAAGTATACCCACTAAATAAATGACAAAAGTACTCTTGATTTCAGTTTAGTTCCTTATTTGTTTTTAAGCATATAATAATTGTAATTCTATAAAATTAACGATATAAAAGAATGATAACACACTTTCACTTCCTTTTTTTTTCTTTTTTTTTTTAACACTCTAAAATACACAATTTTTGTTTCACTTTCTTTCATTTACTACCTTCTTTTTTACTTTTATTTTTCTTCGTTTACTTTGCTTTAAAAAAAAATCCTGAGAACATACTGTTAATTTTTGTTTCTTTGACTTTACCCATGTTTTCTCTCAAATATGGGGTGCAAGTTTTGAAGGAAAAAACCCGTCCTTTCCTCTCATCTTACCCAGTGTTTTGAAACCCGGGTCAACCCGGCCGGGTTAACCGGTTCCGGCTAAAAAAACAGGTCAAAAAACCCGGGTTTCTTAAAGTGGGTTAACCGGTTAGACCTGCCAGGTTTTGAGTGACCCGAGTCAACCTGGTTCTCGAAACCAGGCGGGGTTTTGTTTTTTCAAAATTTTTTAATAAAAACCCGGGTTGACACGGCTGTCGAACAGGTTGACCCGGTCGAAAAAAATAAAAAATAATAAATTAAAAACAGGGTTGACCCGGCGGTCGAACCAGTTGACCCGGTGACTCGACCGGGTCGATTTCGAACCCGGTTTTCAAAACATTATTCTTACCTCGCTCTCACTATTTTCAAAAACTCAAAAACAAGACATCTTTCTATTACTTTAACTTTCATTCTTCAACACAAACTTGAGAACACAATGTTACGTCAGGTTTTATCGTCTAAAACTCTTCTCTTACAATTGGATCTCCAACATGATTAGAATGTCTTCTTGTAACTAGGTGGAGTGGTTCATTACCCCTCGTAACACACCCTTTCTTAAGCTTTGTATACCTTGTTTATTTGGCTTGTTACTAGCCTTGCAATACAATTTATGCTCAAAAATATATGGCATTTGGTTTTTCAAACTTAAAAAGATGACTTTAGCAGGCAGATGAATTATCCAAGTATAATCAATCATAAGGGGTTGTTAAAAAAGACGACTTTTGGCATACAAATAATATTATGATTTTAGTTTTGGCATATTGACTAGTCGCTCGTGTAACTTAGTACGTTTTTACGTGGAAGTTAATAGATTATTGCCGAAAGCTAAGAATATTATAACAGTGGTGACTTCTGCCATATAATAAAATACACGAACTTTGTCAAACAATCAACAGTACTATAGAAAGTTACAATTTGATGTGCAGTCGTGGTTATTTTCTTGTACGTGTTTCATTTGATGTTACCATTGGTAATGTTAATGCATGTGCACTTGACTAGCCGATATTGTATAGTTGTTGATATTGCATGTGCACTTGACTAGCCGATATTGTATAGCCAATTTGAAGCCACCTCGCAAAGATAGTACTCTCGTTGAAGAAATCAAAATCACCTCTCACGATTGGATATGTACGTAATAGGAATAAGAAATTCATTCCACCATGGGTTCGTTGGATCTTCGATCATATTAAGGCTTGTACAGTTGTACTAATGTTATGTAATTCTTTCATGCTCTAAAAATGTATGTTGGAGGAAAGAAAAGTTTTCTCTAAGATTACTTCAGCTTTTTCTTCAAAACAATGGAATTTAATTTGTTAGAGAGATTATTGTAACGATTTACGTTTGTATGTATATGTGCTTGTATTTATTCAATTTTAACAATAGTTATGAAAATCTCAAGAAAACTAAGAGAATAAACCATATTTTTGCAATCACAAGGATTTTAAACGAGTGATATAGTTTGAATGTTCCTTTTGATTAGAAAGATGACAAGAAGTTGTGAGACTGGTTAAGACTAATATTCAAGCAAATAATCAAGTTCAAATATTTGATATTTTGTTAGGAAATCGAAAGGAAGATTGACATCCATAGAAAACTTTCTGTTGATCAACTAGATGCATGAAGAATGATGTTGCATATACATTGACAAGGAACTTTCCTTTTGTGGTTGTTGCCAACACTTTTGAGCAATATTTATCTCTACTATAAAAATAGAGTTAATTGCATTTTTGGTCTCTGTGGTATGGCCAAATTGCAGATTTGGTCCTTAAAAGTTTGAAAATGCAGTGATAGTCCCTATTTTAAAGGTTTTATTGCATGTTTGGTCCCTCACCAACATCAAATGACTAAAATACCCTTGTCTTCATTATATTTGGAATATAAAAACATTTTTATTTGTATATATTATATAACAAAATTAGTAAATTTTGGCCTATTACCAGAAAAATAAGAAGTTGATTTTAGAATTTTAATAACTTTTTATCAAATCGTATATAAGTCAAAGAAATTGCAATATTTGAATCTTAAATTTTTTTTATTAGCATATCTTTTATAAAATAAAATAAAATGCTTGTTATGGATCATTATTTGGGTAAAAGGTCAACGACCCGGTAAATATATTACTCCAAAAAACATTTAAGTACAACGGATATGAGTGATTCTCATATCTCAGCCCGTTACATAGGCGAAAGGCTTACATAACAAGATACTTCCAATTTTCTAGACAAGAAAACAAACCATTTAAAGACTCGGACAAAAATATAACCTACTTCCTACGACCTTGGAGATTAAAGCCATAAATGGCGTTAAGAGCATCCAATTCCCCTGGAAGATCAGAAATTTGCTTCGAGTAATCATCATAGTCATCCAACTCATCTTCACGCTCATGACCTCCACCAAAAAGATTTGCTGATTCGTCGAACGTGTTAAGAACCTCCTCCTCATCACTATCAGTAACCACAATATCACCCACCTTAGAGAATGGGTTAGCCCTCTTATTGGCAGATGCAGACGGAATAGGAACACCTTTATCATCCAAGAGGGTAGCTTTCCCATCGATAAGTAGCTTTTCAAGCTTACTAATTTTCTCAACAATAGGAGTAGAACCACCATCCTTAGTTCCCATTGAATCACTCACAAGGGGTTCTTGTGATGTAGTACCAGTCTTAACCAACGCATCCTCATTAACTTCCATTGTACAGCCAGCATCTACATCCATGTTGGTGTCATCAGTAGGAATACCAAACGTATCCGTATCATCCATATTAAGAGCATCAAACTGGTTAGATGTAGAGATCGTTGTACCACTAGAACTAGCCACATCAGGAGTCTTCTTCTTATTGCCACCAACATTCTTGGGTTCAGGATGAGTCTGTTTGGGTTGATACTGAAACTTCTTACCCACAACAGGTTTAGTAAACCCTCCTTTACCCGGAATTGTAGAACCACCTTGTTTTCCTTTCTTCCTGTTATTGACAGTCTTGAAGCTATCATTAACAGGCTTAATAGGCTGAGCAGGAGGTATAACAACCTTAGGGCAGTCAGTCAGAGTATGTCCAAATACCTTGCATTTATCACAGCGAGGTGGTTTCCACTCATATTCAACCCGGATCTTTTCAATAGTCGAACCCGTACCATCAAGTAGAGGAATCTCAACAGTGAGACTGTCCCTTAATACCTCGTCCGACTTTACTTCAATCATACACCTAGCAAAGCTACTCCGGCCCCAAGATTCCTTGCACATTTGACTAGTAAAGGCATCTAACCTTTTGGGCGTCCCAATCACAGTAGCAAGCAGGCTAAGTCCGTCATCGGAAAACATAGCTAAGGGAACATCATGGAATTTAACCCACACCGGAATGTTAGTCAAATCCTCTTTAAGCAAGTTGGTGTTCAATGTCCATGGTTTAAGTATAATAGGGACATTGCGAATCAACCAAGGACCATTATCAAGGACATCATCGACACCTTTCTTCGAAGTAAACTTGAAGAAAAAGAAACCCTTAGCATTCATCATAACCTTTTGTAAACCATACTTAGCCCACGCATTGCGAACATAATAATCAACAACAGGAAAAGCAAGGCGTTGACCAAGGAAGTATCCGTATAGAGTATTCTCGAACCTCATATGAATCTCTTGCACAACATTCATTGGGACTGATAAATCAACATCAGCCTTCTTCTTGCTACATTCCAACCTACGAAACTTTGAAACATATTGCAGAGGTTCATTAGAAGTAGCACCCGCATAAGAAACCAACTTCACTCCCGTACCATTAGTAGTGTCATCCTTATGAGAATTAGGACCAGAAGTAGCACCAATCTCACTTTGAATTTTATTCATGGCATCATCAAAATTCTGATGCGCATTAGCAATCAATTGCTCCACATTAGATGGTTGTGAGTTGCTAGCACTAACATTCTCATGCGTATCAAGTGAAACCGGCTTCACTTGTTCATCCGTATCAAGAGAAATCGGCTTCTCTTGACTACCATGAGTAGTATTATTCAACTGAGAAACATCGGCGTTCTCAGCTTCGTTACCATGAGCACTAGTCGCAATAGTGTTAGCAGCATCCCTATGGGCAGTAAATCCATCACTATCACCATGCATAATACCAGCAGACTTAGAAGTATTCAGCTTACTAGTTTTACTAAGAAACCCCTTGTTCATCTTCTCAATCACCCACGTACAATAAACAAAGAAAACAGCCAAGTAAACCCTAACCGGAACAGTTAGGGTTTAGATCAAACACAACAAACACACTAACCCCCAACCATAATAATCGATAGATGGATAAAAGTAATAAGAATAGATCGATTAATATAAATAAGATCAAAGAACCTACACCGATTTAACAGAACCGATTAAGAGAGTCGGTTTGTAAAGATAATAGCGAACCCTACCAATCGATTGTAATCAAAACCCTAAAAACCATGTGATATGGACAAAAATCTGTTCAAGTAAAGGAGAAACACAAGGTTAATCAATCACTCAAACAGATAATTGAACAGAAAACACAGAATAGAGTCGAAAAAAGAGAGGAAAGTCGATTAGGAAGGGTGGGTTTTTGATCGCCAGAGAGAAGTTATTTATATAACTAATAAGAGGCCGTTACCCTACTATTTATCTTATATATACCTCATGTATCTCTGACATTATAGATCAATTGAAGAATATTTTTTATTCTCTTAATTCTTGTTCACAACACGTTATCAGCACGCTTTAAAGCTGTTGTATGTCTTCTTCTCTTTTTCTTACTTTAATATTGTTCGAAATTTATTACTATTAGTAACATATATTAATAAATTATAAACTGATGGAATATGAACTCAATAAATATAATGACTTATCTGTTAGTGTTTCACGGTTTCACCACATATTTGTTTGTCGTCGTATGTTTCTTATTGATTCGTCGGGTTTCAAGCATTATATCACTTTATTAATAGTTTATGCGTTATTGTTTGATATGTATTTATCTCATGTGGTAGATTTAGGAATATCTTACATGATTAATTAGCGATTCATAAAACTAATTGAAAGAGTTTTGTGTTTATTCTACGTTTAAATCATGATTATACTCATAATTAAACTATTAAGTTAAGTTAAACATTTGCTTGTCACATGTCTCTGTTTTATTTTATGTTATATATTAATTATATATGTTAAATAATATATATATTTTTTCATTAATACTCGACTTCACCGTGTACAACCTTGTTTGATGTGGCAAACCTTTATGCTTCTTTTGTATTGTGTTTTGGTCATGTTCTAATTCAAATGTTATGAAAACTATTATCATTATAGTAGGATGAACATGATTAATAAATGTTACTATGTTAATTCTAGTGTATGAACAACTTTATAGAATTTTGTACTTGTTACAAGTTTGATATATGATATTATACGCATGTGATACGTGGGAATCGCACCAGGCTTTACCTCTCAAGGGATCTTGAGAAGCTTACAACCCCCACCAGGCAGTGTACCTGATCGTTGTAGTATAGTATAGTGACAAGTACCGGGGGATTGATCGTTCAGCTAGGAATAGTGTCGCTAGGATTAGAAAACCTAAATACTAGTTCTAAAGGTGAGGGATGATTATTTTTGTATTTTTATATTTTTTAGAAAGCAAGTAAAAATCTCGGTTTTGAAGGATTTGGGCGAAATTAGTTGCTAGTCAACTAACCCAATACTAAAGATGCAATCAAAATAAAATACTAGAAATGAAAATAAACTAAATTAAACTAAGGTTGTGAGCAATAAGTGGAGAAAATGTGTTTACTTAGATTTCACTACTCCCTAGATATCTTTTACACGTTAATTACTTGTTATAGATGCGTGGATGACGGATTGTATTCCTTAATATCATTCATGGGGTGGCGCACTTAATTCCCCAATCCTATGAGCTCTTATCTCCTCCTATGCCATGCCCAACACAACCATAGTGATTGTAAACAGTGGCTCATGCATTAAATACAACCAATAAAACCTAGTGCACATCAGTTCATGTTTCCTAAGACGTTCAAGCATGTTACCATTTGGAGATCTGCCAGTTTTCTTAAGCCTAACATCGAATTCATTCATCCAATACAACTATAAACAAGTAATCAACACATAATTAACATCAAGGTTTCATTAGATCCAAGCAAACACAAGATAGATCTAGCCTAGCATGATGGAATTAAGACAAGAACAAGATATAGACAACCAACACATAGACATATTGATTGAATTAAAAGAATACTTATCTCAATTACACATGAAAGGTATCAAGGGCTTAGAACCTTTGAAAAACCTGTAAAATTCGCACCAAGTTCGTACTTAGGGTTTCTCCAAAACTTCTCTCTTTTTAATGTGAAAATTAGAAAACTATATATAGGAAATAGGGTCTGACGGCGTCAAGACAAATCTTGTGACGCCGTCATCTCGCCGCCAAAATATTTCTCGGACTGCCTTGATCTACTTTTGACGCCGTCATGTGTTATGCATTTCCAGGCTGTCATGAATTTTACTCTTGACGCCCTACTTCGTGACGCCGCCAAATCTATACTGGGTCATCATGGAAATTACTCTTGACGCCGTCAAAAATTCCTTCTTGACGCCGTCACCTACTGTTCCCAGCAAGGAAAATTAAGACTTTGGCGTTTTCTTCACTTTTATGCTCCAAAAACGTCCGAATTGCTTCCTTTTCCAGATTTCTCTCCCAAAGTACCTAAAATCACGAAAGGAACGATTTAGGGCAATATTTGATCAAATAAATTCAATTCCGGGCTTAAATGACCCCCTAAAAGTGGTTCATTTTTCGCCTCATTATATACCCTTACACTTGAGATTTGCTTGTCCTCAAGCAAATGCGCTTTTATTCTACTCAAAATACAAGTTGGGGGTCATTTAACACTAATATAAAAGTAATTACAACAAATAATCGTTCCACTAAAGACCAAAGACAAGCACGGAGGTCATACACTAGCACCTCACAAATAGTGTTTAGATACTCACATCTCTCGGGTGTAATAAAGTATAAATTACAATATGGAAACGGAAGATATCTCTCACTACCTGTCATAGCAAAATAGATTACCATAGGCTTGGGAAAGGATCAAACCTCCACCACATGGCGTAAGCACCTAGGATAAACTATCAAAGAGGTCTTTTAAAGGGTTGTAACGTTAGGTGTAGGGATGAAATACACGGTTTCGTTGGATAAAGGAAGTTTTACTGGTGGCGAGTTAACAATCTTGGTCAATTACATATACAATGTGGCGTTGCTAAGCCAAGACTAGACTCGACTTAAGCTAATAAATGAAAAATAACAAAAACATAAAATAAACATAGAATGAAAAGGGATGGTAGTTCGTATGTTTTTTTCTCTTTTCCTTTTTCTATTTTTTTCTTTTCTTTTTCTTGATTTTTCGATTTTTTTTTTTTGTTTTTTTTTTTTTTTTTTTTTGCATACACTCTTACCCTACCATCCAAAATAATACATCATAGGGAATAAACATTTCCCTTACACTTGAATCTTTACATACTTTACAATGAACTATTCTATTGACTCGAATTAAGAAAATCAAAACACTTGGAGCACTTTTAAGATTAACGCACATATGGGGGTAATAAATGATGTTCTTCCCCATTACTCCATAAAATAAGTACTTTACCTATGAGTCCCAATCGTCCCAAAACAATATGTACAAGGATATGACTCGACTTAGCAACCATGTAATCAATTAGATAGTTAACTTAGGGTTTAACAAATAACAATAATGCACTAAAGATGAGCGCATACACGGAAGGCTAAGGCGATTTGGGTGTACATTTAAGTGGGGTGTAACAAATTCTTCCTTTAAGTAAGATGCTTAAAGTTAGAAACGAAAAGATAGGCTCGGAGGGGTGTACTAGGGGTTTCGTGTACTAAAAATGAGTACAACGCTAAGGTGTGGGAAAAATTAGTTGACTTAACTAGCCAAGTAATATGACATAAATGGTCAAGTAATTATGATACGGGTTTAACACAAGGGTGATCCTAATGCCTCTTATCATGTAGTAAATCCTACCACACGAATGTAGTCTCACTAGCGGTCTCGGGATGCATCACTAACGCAAGTTCTAGAATCTAAATGCTACCGGTACACTCATAAGCACTAATAGTAAATGCTTTTCCTATCAAATCTAAAGGCGAACCTCACATATTTGGGTGGAAAATTTTTCTGAATATACGGTTATGTGCTATTCATACAATCTCCTATCCATGAGACGCTTGCTATGGCTAAAGTTTCACTCCTAAATGTTGTAAAAAATTTTAAATTTGGCGCTAAAATTACACTAACAAGTATTTCTCATAGTTTTATTACACATCTACCATCAAACAAAACAAACTCAAGCGAAAGTGCATATGTAAGGTATCATCTTTTTACCCTCCCCTTACACTTAAGATGAACATTGTCCCCAATGTTCAAGTAAAGAATGTAAAAGTTAAAAAGTAAAAAGAATGAAATCAAATACTCCCCTGATTCGTTCGGTATGGATAATAAGGTGGCCAGGTTAAATCTTCCTCCAAGAAAATGAACAATCAAAGCTTCCCTTCCAGAATATAAATCATCTTCTTGTCATACATAACCTGTAAAACCTGAGAAAACAGACAAAACAACCTCGCGTAAAATCGGCGGCATCCTATATAAGTTACTAAATCCTAGAAAACAAGATAAGATATAATGCTTTTGGAATGAAGTTTGCAGATTTCCTGGAGATTATAAAACTTAATAATTCACAAAAACCCATAAGACTCCGTTAGAAAAATAAAACCGGTAAAATTTCCAGATTTTTACACGTGACGCCGTCAAGAATTAATTCATGACGCCATCAGAAGTGACCTGCAGAAATTCTTATGTTAAGTTTCCGGAAAATTTCTGGAAAAACTAGGTCCTACTTCCTGGAAAATCCTGCAAAACTTCATTATGACTCAATACAAGCATTTGACTCAAACAAATACGAATATACATGTTCATTTAATATTGTGGAGAATCATGATCGGTTTGTTTCTTAAAAACATATTTGGGGTTTCCCCTTACGCTTATCTTTTGCAAAAATACTTTTAGGTAGAGTTAAGACTAGGCTAAACAACAAAGTAAAGTATTTCCACTATTTAATTGAGAAACATGATCTACCAACAATAAAAACAAAGCATGCATACGGAAGCAAATAACAAACAAACAAAATAAAAATCACACAAAACATGGGTTGCCTCCCAAGAAGCGCTTTTATTTATTTACGAGTCTTGTAGCTAGACTCAAGGTCATGGGATACTACGTGATACGGGTGAGTTCCTCATTGAGGACATCCTTGGGATCAAACTTAGGTTTCAACTTCCTATCGGTTTCCTTAGTATGGTATGACCTTTCAAACTTTTCTCCATCTGGATCATACAAAGTCATCCTCATATGCCATGATCCGTCACCTTCTTTAGGTGGCTTGTCCCACCTCCATTTACACTTGTCTCCCTCTCTTTTCCACTTATTCATCTCTATATTAATAGGCATTACGCTCAAGAACTCAATCATCTTCCTAAATACTAAGGGGTCCTCAAAGGGATCTACCTCTTCATCTCTAGCTATGAGTTGTTCTACCGAATGTGTCTTTTCAACGAAATCTTTCTCTAGATAAAATGGGCATTGAGGTCCTATGAAGTTCCTTTCTATCCAAGGTCCATATCTAGATGGTCTCCTATTCATCTCTACCCAATGCGGTGTCGGTTCATCATCACAATCATAACTATGCTTCTTTACATCGTACACCGACCAAGTATCGCCTTCACCTACCGCTATCTTAGATTCCTTGCAATCTATCATGGCGCTAGCGGTTGCTAAAAATCCTCTTCCTACCAATAATGGGCATGTAGTGTCACTAACCATGTCTAGGACGTGAAAATCCGCTAATATAGTTAACTTTCCTACGTGAACAACTACATCCTTAATCATTCCAATCGGGTGGGCAATACTCCCATCCGCTAGCCCTATCAATACCTCTGTTTCCTCTAACTTTCCTAGCTTAAGAGCGGTGAATAAGGATAAGGGAATCAAGTTGAGGCTTGACCCTAAGTCGGCTAGTGTGTCGAAAGCTTCGGATCTTCCTATCTTACAAGGCAAAACAAATATACCCGGATCATCAAGCTTTTTAGGCAACTTGTTTTGAACGAAGGCGGTCCCATTTTTACCAAGCTTAAACTTCTCATATTTTTCAAGGAGGGCACTATAGTAAGGAGCACGCGCTAAGACATCAATGACAGGGCGTTCAAGGTGAAGTTCTTTGAATTCATCGTCAAGGTCTTGCATAGGAGGTGTTTCAACTATACTTTTGACCGGTTCTATATTGGGTGTTTTATTTGATTGGTCCTTTTGAAGAATTTGGTTTTGTTTGAAACACATGCTCGTTGATTTAACCGAGTAGTATTGTGGACACGAAGTGGGTGGCGAAACTGAAGATATGGAATTAACGTTTAGTTTCGGATTCTTGATTGTGTCGCTTGGGAGTGCTCCCATTTCTCGGTCATTGAGAACTTTCAATAATGCGTCAATTTTGGTGGTCATCTCGCTTTGCTTTTCTTTGAAATCGGCTTCAAACTTAGATATGCGAGCTTCTTGAGATGCCATGAACTTAGACATCAATCCTTCAAGATTGTTGGTACTACCATAGTTGTTAGAAGGATTGTTGTTGAAAGTACGGTTGGAGGGTGGACCGTTTGGTTGGTAATGATTAGGCGGATTGGAAGAATTGGGTTGATTTTGTTTCCACCTAAGGTTTGGGTGATTTTTCCAAGAGGGGTTATATGAATCACCGTAAGTGTTTGGCTCTGGCTTGAAAGTGTACCACTTATCTCCCGCTTCGTCGGTACGCGTGGATGCGTAGTCCGCAAAAGCTGTTCCGGGGAGTTCCACACAATCACGAGTGTCGTGGGGACCACTACATAATTCGCATGAAGAAGTGATTTTGTTCACTTGGCTTGAAGGTTTAGGAGCTTCGTAAGATTTCATGAGAAACTTGACTTGGTCCTCAAGTTCCATGATCCTACGGTCGGGAGTGCTAGAATTGTTCGAAGGCAAAGATATTGCCTTGACCGTTTTGTTCAAATCACGGGGATCATTCCAACTTTCGTTGTCATAGAGAGCAAGATCTTCTATGAGTTCCCATGATTGTTCCGCACTTAGGTCACGTAGCTTACCACCGGCCGATTGGTCAATGGCTCGCCTCGTGGAGAGATCGATACGGTCATAAAAGATTTGGACTTGGAGCCAAAGATCTATGCCATGATGAGGGACTTTTTGGAGTAAGTCCTTGAAACGAGTCCATGCTTCATAAAGAGATTCATTTTGACGTTGTTGGAACATCAAGATGTCATTTCTAAGCTTAGTAGTTCTCCCCGGTGGGAAAAATTGAGCAAGGAAATGAGTGGTGAGATCATCCTATGTGGTGATGGATCCCGCGGGTAAACGCTCAAGCCATTGACTAGCTTGATCCCGTAGAGAGAATTGGAATAGGCGTAATCGGGTTGTCTCTCTAGTTTCAACACCTAGGTCTATGGAATCTACGATTTTGAGGAAGTCCTTAAGATGTTGGTTTGGATCTTCGAAACGAAGTCCATGGAATGCACATCCGCTTTGCACCAACCGGATGGTGTCAGATCGCAAGGGGGTCACATTGGCTCCGGTGAGCTCAATGGTGTTTCGGTAGCCTTGGTGGCTAGGTCGTGAATACTCTCCTAAGGTCTGGGCCCTAAGAGGTTCTAGTGGTGGGTTTTGTTATGGTGGGATGACGGGTTCAAGGATGTTCCCATCGTCCATGATTTCGGGTGGTGAACAGTTACGAACAAAGACACAAAGAAATAAGATAGACTAAAGAAAACCTAAAAATAAAAATAAAATCTTACTAGAAAGGAATCTAGCAAGTAGACCTAATAAAAAGAAATTCTAACCTAGACAATAACTATTCCCCGGGCTGCGGCGCCAAAAACTTGATGCGTGGGAATCGCACCAGGCTTTACCTCTCAAGGGATCTTGAGAAGCTTACAACCCCCACCAGGCAGTGTACCTGATCGTTGTAGTATAGTATAGGGACAAGTACCGGGGGATTGATCGTTCAGCTAGGAATAGTGTCGCTAGGATTAGAAAACCTAAATACTAGTTCTAAAGGTGAGGGATGATTATTTTTGTATTTTTATATTTTTTAGAAAGCAAGTAAAAATCTCGGTTTTGAAGGATTTGGGCGGAATTAGTTGCTAGTCAACTAACCCAATACTAAAGATGCAATCAAAATAAAATACTAGAAATGAAAATAAACTAAATTAAACTAAGGTTGTGAGCAATAAGTGGAGAAAATGTGTTTACTTAGATTTCACTACTCCCTAGATATCTTTTATACGTTAATTACTTGTTATAGATGCGTGGATGACGGATTGTATTCCTTAATATCATTCATGGGGTGGCGCACTTAATTCCCCAATCCTATGAGCTCTTATCTCCTCCTATGCTATGCCCAGCACAATCATAGGGATTGTAAACAGTGGCTCATGCATTAAATACAACCAATAAAACCTAGTGCACATCAGTGCATGTTTCCTAAGACATTCAAGCATGTTACCATTTGGAGATCTGCCAGTTTTCTTAAGCCTAACATCGAATTCATTCATCCAATACAACTATAAACAAGTAATCAACACATAATTAACATCAAGGTTTCATTAGATCCAAGCAAACACAAGATAGATCTAGCCTAGCATGATGGAATTAAGACAAGAACAAGATATAGACAACCAACACATAGACATATTGATTGAATTAAAAGAATACTTATCTCAATTACACATGAAAGGTATCAAGGGCTTAGAACCCTTGAAAAACCTGTAAAATTCGCACCAAGTTCGTACTTAGGGTTTCTCCAAAACTTCTCTCTTTTTAATGTGAAAATTAGAAAACTATATATAGGAAATAGGGTCTGACGGCGTCAAGACAAATCTTGTGACGCCGTCATCTCGCCGCCAAAATATTTCTCGGACTGCCTTGATCTACTTTTGACGCCGTCATGTGTTATGCATTTCCAGGCCGTCATGAATTTTACTCTTGACGCCCTACTTCGTGACGCCATCAAATCTATACTGGGTCGTCATGGAAATTACTCTTGACGCCGTCAGAAATTCCTTCTTGACGCCGTCACCTATTGTTCCCAGCAAGGAAAATTAAGACTTTGGCGTTTTCTTCACTTTTATGCTTCAAAAACGTCCGAATTGTTTCCTTTTCCAGATTTCTCTCCCAAAGTATCTAAAATCACGAAAGAAACGATTTAGGGCAATATTTGATCAAAAAAATTCAATTCCGGGCATAAATGACCCCTTAAAAGTGGTTTATTTTTCGCCTCATCAGCATGCTATAAGGATTTTTGTTTGTAGGTTGATTACTTGATTTAGCTAAACTATTTAAACTTTAGCATGGATATGTGTTTTCTAGTTTGCATATTTTATTTTGTGCTATATCGTTTGATGACTGTGATTACAAGTTAACCCAGATATGCTATAGGGTATTAATGAATAATTATATGAAATAGAAGGTTCTATATAAATGAATAAAACTGTCTCCGTGTATTAAAACGTTATGGTTCTTTGCTTATCATGAGACGTCAATTCAAAGGCTAATGGCGGGGCATGGTTGTTTACTTGTTTATTTTTGTATGGCTATACCACAAATAATGAAATTATAATGTTATAGACAAATTTTTAATTTGGCTACTATTTTACGCATGCCCGAAGATTTGACTAACTTGATCACTTAAGACGTTATGACAAAATTTTAATTTGGTTACTAAAGTGTACTTTTAGTTTGATCTCTACGGTATATAAAATGTGTGATTCAAAGATGTAATGTGTTACACTAACTTATACAATTTAGTCCAAGTCTTTAACCATACACATAGTAATTTTTGATGAATATCATAAAATCTTGTTGGTATTAATAAGCATATGTAGTTAATTGCTCATCGAAAAAATAGATTTAATTTAGCAATCATAAGGTAGAAAACGATTTTCTATTTCGGATTCCCTCTTTATCGCTATCGTGTTCTAATAAACCTTATTTGATTTTTAAATTTTGTGAATATTATATTACCCTTGCGTTGCTTGAAGAGATCTACCTATTCGTTGATACGTTAAGTTGTAGGTAATATCTTGGTACCTAAAAGCCGTCATGGTCATCGTTAAATGTGAAAAGTTATTTATATGCTTATTGAGTTTACATCGAGCTTTAAAATCTTATTGGTAATGAAAGATACGTGACACCATTTTAATCAGCTGTTCGCATGCACTACTTGATGCTTGTATGCATCTTAAATTTTTATTAGTACACATATCATGGTTTATATTGGGTTTGTGCATTAAAAAAAATAAAAAAAAAATGTAAAATAGTGAAACTAAATTTTTGATGGATGTGTATTGCAATTAGCACATGGTCAGACTATGAAAGTGAATTATTACTTATGTGTGCAAATACTTGCATTGTATTCTTACTTCCTTTCCATTGGTATTGCTATATATGACACCAAGATAAAAGAAAATAGATGTACCATGCTTGGTCTGATGGGTCACATGTTTTGTGTTATTTTTCTTAGTGTCACTTGCCACCACTAAAAAGCACCGGAGTGTTGAAGGTTTGTTCTATGCAAATATAACGAATGATGCATTGATAGAAATAATATTAAAGTGGTTAATGTGGAAATTAGATAATACTTCTTAAAGCTCGTCATAAATAAATTTACTTGAAAAGAAAGTTATTTGCTCATGTAATCATTGCGAAGAAAATTATCTCGAGAAAGTAGATAAATTTTAGACTATTATTTACCTATGGCCGCATAAAATAATTGAGCTATTATGTATAAGAAAAATATATCTTCGTTGATTCAAATTGTGCCATTAAGTATATCCTTATTCATCATGTGATTTTGTTTGCTTATAAGGCATTTGATTAATTGAGTAATGGCATGCATGTGTTTTGCAAATTGTGTAACGTCACTAGTAAATGGATATATTTTACTATAGGACCAAGTTTGTAGATACGCAACATATTTTCTCAAAAGTACCGAAATACGTAACCTACTAAAAATAATCCGTGTATCGCTAACAAACTTTCAAACTTGGCTAAAGATACGTAATGTTGACCGGATTTTTACCTGTTTGACCGGTTTGTAGGTAAACATTTAAAAAAACATACATTATTGGTCCTTGTGGTTTGCGTCTGTTTTCACCAGTCATCCTTTAACTTTATTTCAGTTATAAAAGTTACAATAATGGTCCTTGTCATTTGGGTTGACTTTCACCTTTAGTCCCTTTACTTTATTTTCACTTTTTCGCCCGTGTTTACACGTTTTGATCCGTTTTTGCACGTTTTCTTTCGTTTTTCTACTTTTATAAAAAAAATCGAATAAAATTTTATAAAAAATATTTTATAAAAAAAAATCAAATAAAATTTTTTTTCGAATAAATATTTTTTCTAAAAAATATTTTTTTTCGAAAATATTTTAGAAAAGATATTTTTCTAAAAAATTTTCGAAAAAAAAATTTTTTCTAAAAAATATTTTTTCTAAAAAATATTTTTTTTCGAAAATATTTTATTCAAATATTTTTTTTTTAATTCAAAAAAATATTTTTTTTATTCAAATATTTTTCTAAAAAATTTTTATTTTTTTTCTAAAAAAATTTTAGAAAAAAAAAATATTTTTCTAAAAAATTTTCGAAAAAAAAATATATTTTCGAAAAAAAATATTTTTTCTAAAATATTTCCTAGAAAAAATATTTTTTTTCGAAAATATTTTAGAAAAATATTTTTCTAAAAAATTTTCAAAAAAAAATATTTTTTCTAAAAAAATTTTTTTTTTTGGAAATATTTTAGAAAAAATATTTTTTTTCGAAAATATTTTATTCAAATATTTTTTTTAAAAATATTTATTCGAAGAAAAATTTATTCGATTTTTTTTTATAAAATATTTTTTATAAAATTTTATTCGATTTTTTTTTATAAAAGTGGAAAAACGAAAGAAAACGTGCAAAAACGGACCAAAACGTGTAAATACGGGCGAAAAAGTGAAAATAAAGTCAAATGACTAAAGGTGAAAGTCAACCCAAACGACAAGGACCTTTATTGTAACTTTTCTAACTGAAATAAAGTTAAAGGATGACCGGTGAAAATAGACGCAAACCACAGGGACCAATAATGTATGTTTTTTTAAATGTTTACCTACAAACCGGTCAAACAGGTAAAAATCCGGTCAACATTACGTATCTTTAGCCAAGTTTGAAAGTTTGTTAGCGATACACGAATTATTTTTAGTAGGTTACGTATTTCGGTACTTTTGAGAAAGTATGTTGCGTATCTACAAACTTAGTCCTTTACTATATGATAATGTTATAGTCCAATGAGCTTTATATTGAACTATATGAAAGCCATAAAAGAGCTTATAAGATTTTGATTGGAGAAATGTGATGTTGTATTAAAATCTCCATATTATTTGAGGTTTACATAGAAAGTGCAATTTAAGCACATGTGGTCATAAACAAGAAGTTTATGAGCCAGGATTATTTTATTGAGTGGCATGACCGGTTAGACCATCCCGGGTCAATAATGATGCGAAATGTATAAAAGAACCATGGTTCTTCAAGGTTGATTTATTTGATCTTATTGTTGTCAATGGAAGTTAATGTTCATATATATCACCACCATATTAAAGTGAGGACTTTGCTATAAAGTTTTGGAAAGAATATGAAGGGATGTATTCAGGCCTATACATCCGCATTGTGGATCATTTTGAGTTTTAAAATCGATGTATTATGATCATCAAATATGCAACTTAAGGTTAGCGTGGTTAGTGGCTCGACTTATAAAATGCGAGCATGGTTTTCCAAATTGTATCTTTGGAAATGGTGGTGAATACTTTCAAGTATTGGGCGATTATTGGAATAAGTGTTCAACATAAAAGTAGCCCATGTTCGAATATTAAACGTCTTCAGTTGATTGCAAAGCCAATAAGTATGAGAACAAAACTATTAGTTTATGGGGCATGTTATAAAATATGAATTTGCATCTTGCCAACATTTATAATGAATCCTCCCCATTAGAATGGTTTTGGTCACGAACCATATGTTTCCCATATAAGAATTTTGTAAATGTGCGGTATATGTTTCTTGTAAATCCACCACAACACACAATAATGGGATGTTGAAATGGATAATTCATTTAGGGGGAGAGGATGAGCAGCGAGAAATATGAAATGAATTATGATATAAAAATGATTGATCCTCACATTAATGAAAATGAACTTAAAGTTCAAGGGACAATTTACATTCCAGATCTAGTAGTTACCAGACAAGTTTTGTGATTTAAATAAGTGACTAGATAATATGAATGCTGCTAATGCTCCAATCAAAATGTGTGTCCCAAAAGTAAAACCAGGGAATGGTAGTAAGTCTATGACACGGCTGCAGTGTGATAGACAAATCGATTCCAAATAAAATTCATCGAATGATTAGATAAAATGGAGTAAGAAAATGAAGATGGTCAAATCGAGGTAATAAGACCCCATAATAGTCAAGAGACACTAGACATGAAGGTTATTGAATAACCCTGGATACATAAAAAACTATGAGATCTCAATAAATGATATATAATATCTAGTAAAGTGTGGAATCGAAAAGAAATGAATCGCCGTCGATAGTACTATTGTATATGATAATGGGAATGATAATGATTATGAGAATATATAAGATAGCGCTATAATCATGGTGAGGATCATGGAAACATACCTGCAGAAAGTGCAAATGAATAAATAATTGGCCAAAAGAAGTAAAGACGCAAAGAGCTAGTGAAAGATTAAAGTCTCTTGTGAAGAGACATGGTTACTTAGACTTGAAGTTCGTATATTTGAATGTGTAAAATTATTGGATATGCATTGATCTTTATGAGAAGGTGAAATTAAAGTATTGAAATGTTCGTATATAAGGCACAACTAATGGCACGCAATACTTTCGTAAAGACATGTAAATGATCATAAGGAGATATGTTCTCATGTGGTTGATCCAATAATGTATATAATATTTATAAGTCTGGAAATATAATAAGTAATCGATATGCGTCTAAAATTTAATGAATAGAGCTCATGTGATTTTGAGATTTCATTGTATCATATAAAATGCATGGAGCATGTTAGCAATTTTTATGTTAGAGCATATAAGAAAAGTTCGCAGGAATAATATTTGATTGGATTGAACTAATCATGTTTTCTGCATATGTATAATAATCACCTAAACGTATAGTATTGTGCCATGTTTGCATATGAAACTTTATTATGAGATCTTGATTTGCATATGGTTTAAGTTTCATATAGTTTGTAAAGGTGATTAAACGCATAGAAATTAATTTGAAACAAAAAACAAAATTTGTCTTTATTGCAAATTGAACATCTTAAGGATGAAAATTTTGTGCATCATGAAAACTATAGAAAGATGCTAACTATCTTTATATGGATAAACGACACTCATGTTTATGAGATCACATGATTTTGAAAAGACTCCCTTAATTTATAAAGATGATGATCACAATATCGATTTAAATGCACCATACTAGATTGTGTATATGTAAAGTACAAGGATGTACTTGAATGAGATGTATGATGTATCTTAATTCTTAAATTGGATATGTGAACAAAATGTAGAGAATATTTAATCATGTGATGCTATTCAAAACACTAAGGTGCATTTCACTGATTCAATGAGCATAAGTGATGTGATCATTAAGGGGAAAGAAGACATGCGTTGCACTCTTTTTCCCTTGACCACGGTTTTGTCCCCACAGGGTTTTCCGGCAAGGTTTTTAATGAGGCAACATCCCCGAGCGTATAAATGAATTATGTACTATTTTCCCTTCACTAGAATTTTGTCCCATTGGGTTTTATCTAGTAAGGTTTTAACGAGGCATAATCCCCAAATGGAGTAAAACAAATTAATATTTTGGTATCTTCAAGGTACAAAGGATATGGGTTTATATTTCACTAACCCATCAAATACAAGTCTATTTGGTTTTGCAGATGCGGGATATATGTCTGACCTTCACAATGGTCGATCTTAAACTGGATATGTATTTACAAATGGAGGAACCGCAATTTCATGGCGTTCAGTTAAGCAAACGATCTCAATCACTTCATCCAACCATGCGGAAATTATAGCGATACATGAAGCAAGTCGAGAATGTGTGTGGCTAAGAAGTGTGGTACAACACATACGTAGATCATGTAGTAATTTTTCAAAGAATGAGACACCAACAGTTTTTGATGAGGCGAAAAATGAACCGTTTTTAGGGGGTCATTTAACCCCGGAATTGAATTTATTTGATCAAATATTGCCCTAAATCGTTCCTTTTGTGATTTTAGGTACTTTGGGAGTGAATTCTGGAAAAGGAAGCATTTTGGACGTTTTTGGAGCATAAAAGTGAAGAAAACGCCAAAAACTTAATTTTCCATGTTGAGAACAGTACCTGACGGCGTCAAGAAGGAAATTGTGACGGAGTCAGGAGTAAAATCCATGACGACCCAGAGAAAACCTGAAGGCGTCAAGAGTAATTTTGGTGACGGCCTGCAAATGGAATACACGTGACGGTGCCAAACCTAGATCTAGGCAGTCCGAGGAGTTTATTGGCGGTGAGATGACGGCGTCATACATTTACTCTTGACGCCGTCACCTCACAAAATCTATATATACTTTTCTATTTTTTCATTCATAAAGGGAGGAACTTGTGTGGAGAATACTAGGGTCGAACCTAATAAACCCTAGGTCGTTTGTAACAGTATTTTCAAGGGTTTTCACCCCTTGAAACCTTTCATGTTCAATTAAGATAAGTCCTCTTTCAATTCATTCAATATGTCTATGTGTTGTTTGAATATATCTTATGCTTGTCTTGATTTCAACATGCTAAGCTAGATCTTTCATGTGTTTGCTTAGATGTAATGAAACCTAGATATTAATTATAGGTTGATTGCTTGTTTATAGTTGTAATGGATGAATGATGCTTGTTTATAGTTGTAATGGATGAATGATTTCAATGTTAGGCTTAAAAAAACTGGCAGATCTCTATTGTGTAACTTGCTTGAACGTCTTAAGAAACATGAACCGATGTGTACTAGGTTTTTATGATTGTATTTAATGCATGAGCGAATTCTAGTGATCCCATGTTAGGAGCTTCTTAGTCGGCTCGACATATGTGACAACTGGCAAATTAGGGAGCCATTTTGAAAACCCGCATTACTTTAAAATTTATAATTTTGGAATATTTGAAAAGTTTATTGTGACGAGATTTTGTGAACGTTGGAATGTGATTTTTAAATCGTACGTTATTTATGGAATTTGATTATTAATTAATGGTTTGGTTTGGATCATTCGTGATGATTTATTTTGGGATCATTATGTGGCACTACATTGACTCCGGCACTAGGATAACCTAACAATTATTTTTAATTGTTTTAAACATTGGTTCGGATATTTATATTTTTGGAACGTATCGCGAGATTTTTGATTATTTGGAATGAGTTCGGTTCGAGAGAGTTGATTTGTTATAAAAGGTTTCGGGTTTGGTCCGTGTATTTTACACCGAGTTACTTAACCCACTCTACACTTAATAACATTATTATTATTATTATTAATAAAAATCATTTTTTTTTGAGTAAATACAAAATTGTCCTTGTGGAACCTGGAAAAGCAAACATAACAACTAACACCCTCATCACCTTCACATCTCTCTCTCTCTTTCTTTTACAAACACCACCGCCGCCCCTATAATCCCCATTAACGCCGCCACCACCATCCCCCTAAACAAAATAATACCACCATCATCACCACCTCATCCCGATCTATCTATTGGTATAAACCACGCGCTCTAAAACCTTCATTTACACCACGTACGAATTACTACCACCACCTTAACACCATTTTTTTATATTTTCTTGTTGGATTTTTAAAGAAATCAAGTTTTGGAGTCATTTTGAAGGTGAGTGACCACGAGTTCCAACTCGTGTGTCTCGATTTGTACTCAAACCGTGGGTACACGAATATTTCTTGTTGGGTTTTGATGAAATCTTGACTAAAAGTGATGGGGAATTAATATTTTTGTCATAAAAATCCGTTTGGTATCTTGGGTGTGGATTTTGACTCGAGTTGGTGCTCGATTTGCGATTTGGGTCGCGTTTGGTTTTGGTTTTTAGCTCGATTGGAGTTTGACCAAGACTTATGGTCTCGGTGTGACTATCTTTCTTGGCTCGTTGGGAGTCCAAGAGGACCCTTGGTCCGATTTGATTCGATTCTTGGTTTACCAAATTGATGTTGTGGTTGTCTTGGTGTTCCGCGACCCTATATGGTCCGTTTGGCAGTTTTGGTACGGCTCGAGTGAGCTATGTCGTGGCCTTGGTAATGAGTCCCTGTGACTCGTGGTTCTAGCCGAGACCCAAGTGGGTCGTTTGGCTCGGGTTTGGCATGGTAAACCAAACCATATGATATGCATCTTTGATTGTTTCTTGTTATTGATTTTATTGTTGTTATTATTATTGTGGCATACTTTTGGACCGAAGCATTTGGATGGGTCGAGACCCTTTGTGGTCTCGACATGGTATACTTTTGATTGATTATGGAGTTGTGTTGACGAGTATGAATTTGGGGACCGATTGTGAGACGGTCAATTAGATGACGGAGATAGGTTAGTCGGGTGCCGTAGTCGGACCCTTATGTTGTAGCACGTGGATTTGGGATTGATTTGGACGGAGTTGGTTATTTATTATGACTTGGTTATTATTTTTGGACTTGGACTATGAGCCGAGAGTGATGACTCGGACATGTGACCAAATTCTTATGACTCGATAAATATTAAAAATCAAACATTAATAACAATACTCGCAATAATATTATTGATAATATAATCGTTTATATACGCATATAGACGCGATAAACGTATATATATATATATATATATATATATATATATATATATATATATATATATATATATATATATATATATATATATATATATATATATATATATATATATATATATATATATATATATATATGCGTATATTAATAATAAAACGATCACAAGTGAACGTTATAATAATATAACGATAATTATTATGCTATGGGAATAGTGCAATAAATGTCGGGAGTATTATTATAAATAAATAACTATAAATGGTGTCGAGGACTAATATGTCGGGTAAGTAATAATTAAAAACATGACTTTTATAAATTTGAAAAACTTATCAAGTTATACGAGTTGTGGTTACTTAAGTCCAAGTGGGCTTTATTATGTGACTTTTGTGTTGTCACGGATATAAGACGATTAATATAACCATTTTCTATAACTATGTAACTTATTTAATCGACGGGTTAAATCGAGTTTATTTAGCTATATAAAATGAGTATATTAATGGGCATCGTATCCTACGACACCCATAGGTTATGGTACGTGTATTAGGATAATAAATTACTATATATCTCGTGGAATTGGCTAAATTGACGAATTTGGCAAATTGGACGATATATATTGGGAATTTATTGGACTACGATATATACCATATAGTATTCTTTGTGCTATGTGATTTAGGTTGGGTATAATCTTGGAGCGGTATATTACGTAAATAAATATGGGGATTACCAAATCAACGGATTTGATAAACTTCGATGATTTATTTAAATAATATATCGGGCTAATGTTAGACGTATAGATGGTTTATTATTTCTTTTCGTTGTGGCTTCTTGGTTTGAGTTGTGTCGACCCTCCACCCATATGGATACCAAACGTCAAATTTCAAATTAATATGAAGATAATTCGAGAAATGGATATTTTTGGAAAGTTAAATGTAACACGTTCGGGAATGGGAATATTTGATTTTGAGGAAATGATTCTGAACGAGTTTGATATTGTTAGGAAGTGCCGAGTCTGTAGTTGCCGTTACTTGAGTTTGCTTACGTCTTTCATCTATCGATTTCTTTTGAGGATTTGCTGGACTTGAGGTGAGTCATAGCCCCACTTTTACTCTTGAACTTCGTTTTCAATACTTGGGGTGAGAAACGTGCAAATGCTTTATGTGGACTATTATCGCTTTGTTTATTTAAAACTTGCTATGCTTATAGAACTAGGTAGGATTGAGCGAGGCCTAGTCCCGAACTAGGTAAGCTATTGATTTGGTTATAGAGCGAGGCCTAGTCCCGAACTAGGTAAGCTATTGATTTGGTTATAGAGCGAGGCCTAGTCCCAAACTAGGTAAACTATTGATTTGGTTATAAAGCGAGGCCTAGTCCCGAACTAGGTAAGCTATTGATTGGTTGTTGAGCGAGGCCTAGTCCCGAACTAGGTAAGCTATTGGATTGATTATAGAGAGAGGCCTAGACTTGATCTAGGTAAGCTATTGGTTGGATAGATTTGAGCTATAGCGTGCACCTATAGGGTTGGATTATTTTGGTTGGATGATTGAGGCCTAATCTAGCTAGCATGCGTTTTGCGTATATGTCCACTATATTGAATTATGAACTTAAACCTATGATCTCACCAGCGAAAGCTGACTTTTAGCGCGTTTTCTCAGGTAATTAAGTGATACCCTTAGATGCTTGGATTGGAGGCTTGGCAATGGCACCTGGTTCATGGATCTATTTTCTAAAACTCTGATAAATAATTGTGGACCTATATTTATTTTCTTTTGGGCCTGACTTTGATTGATTTTGGGATAAATGTAAACTTTAAAACCCCGCGTGGTTGAATCTTTCTCTTGTTTACTTTATCTCATTCTTTTATGTCTTGTGTTGGATACCAATCCCCGTAGCACCCCGAAAGCTTGTTGAGTCTTCCGTTGTACCAAATTTTGGGGGTGTTACAGATTGGTATCAGAGCCAAGGTTATAGAGAACTAGGTAAATAGACACCTAAACTATAACCGATTTTTATAGAAAATGATGCTCGACCATTGCCCGCCAGCCCGCCAAGCCGAAGCATCATTTTATTATTGAGGTATATTGAGATGATTATTAGATATGGGATTCTTGAGATGATTTGAGGATTTGAGATTTATTGATTTAGTGATATGATAGCGTTTTGAGGTATTATATGGCATTTTGAGGAATTATATGGCTTAATTGTTTTATGAATGATTTTAGTAATGCGGTATTTTAAATCTTTCTTGTTATATATGATTTGAAATTATATGATGATTTTTGATGCGGTATTTTGAGTTCGCGGTTTAGTTGTTTTGAAACACTTACACCTACCCTACGCCGTTGTCACAGACTATGGCCTCCCGTACGTTTGACGTTGTTGAGGATATTCTTACTACACCTATACGCCCAGCACAGATCACCATGGCTCCTGATGATCCTTACAGGGTTGCCATGCATTCAGCTATTGTGTCACCGACAGCTTCTACTTCTGCACCGCCTGCTGCATCTACGCAGGGACCCTCATCTTCCCTAGGGCTCCCTGGTACTTCGAGGCAGCTTACTCTTCATCAGGCTTTGGCACGTGTGGCTCCACGTTTTGCCCACCGAGCTACGGCACGTATGTCGGTACGCCCTACTTCACCACCTTTACATTTGGATGCTCACACTCTCCTGTCAGATGCACCACCTGCATCATTGCGTCGTCGTCCTAGATCACCTACCACATCTCCACATGGTTCACCTGTTAGGAGACGACGATTGATGACGTACTTTTCCGATGAGGAGGAGGAGGAGTACGAGGGTGAGGATGAGGAGGATGACCCTCATGAGGCTGAGCAGGGTGATGATGTCCCTAAGGAGGAGGATGACCCTCAGGAGGAGGAGATGCCTGATGATGATGGTTTGTTAGTGCCGCCAGCTCAGGCTGAGGAGCCTGATTCACCTATACATCCGATAGAGCCTGTTTCACCTGATCATCCATTTTTGTTTGAGTTACCACCTGGTAGTCCCGTTGAGTCGGATGCACCTTCTGAGGTTTCTGCTGAGCATGCAGAGTTAGGTGAAACTGGTAGGATGTGGGCTCAGATTACTGATCTTGGTGAGAGAGTTACATGTATGTCTGAGCGGATTAATAGGGTGACTGTTGAGTTCATTGGAGAGTTGAGGATTGATATGGTTACGGCTGAGAGGAGAGTTACTGAGATGAGGAGAGGTTTGATGGAGATTCACGAGCATATTGAGGGTTTACAGCGTGGTTTTATCACAGCTCGAGAGGCCAACCGCAAGTTATGGCAGAGGAATGCCGAGCTAGAGAAGGAGGTGGCTGACCTCAAGAGAGACAGCGACACCCATAGCGTGGAGTTAGGATCTCTATGGAGAGAGCTTGATGGCTTGAGGCAGGAGTTGAGGAACCTCCGCCAGCAGCGTGGCTAGATGTTTGGGTTATGTTGTCTTGTTGCTTTCTACACCGAGGAGTGTTTGGTTAGAAAAGCTAGTTATCGTATCTTGATGTACTTTCCGTTGAGTATTCGTCTTGTTTGGAACGATATTTATCTTTTGTGTTTTTCGGTAGTTGGAACGATGTTGGATCTTTATTGTATGGTTGATGGCTATTATTATATGGTATTATGTGGTTTTTGGATATTATGGAAATTGAGTCCCTATTCGCCTTATTGATGTCTTGTGGTGTATTGTTGATATTCTTTCCATGACTTGGCTTCGTTGATTTAATTCTTGTTGAGCATATGATAAGTTCTATTGGAGACTCATGAACCTTGTATGATGTTTCAGATCAATGGCCCCACGACGAAACCCCGTTAGAGCTACCAGAACTGGTCCTGCAACGACTACCCCTGGTCGTCGAGGACGCCGTCCTACTCGAAATGTTGAAACCCCTACTCCTGATAACCTAGACACTACTAACCGCAACAACAGGAACCAGAATGTTGATATTCAGGCAAACAATGAACATGTTCCACTTAATGCACCTACTGTGGATCAAGCAATGATCAATCAACTTGTAGAGCAACGAGTTGCTGAGCTACTAGCTGAGTCAAATCATTCCAACAATTCTGCTGGAACATTTCCACCTGTTCGCGCTAATGGATGTAACTATAAGGAGTTTAGAATTTGTGGACCTATTGAGTTTGGTGGAACTGAAGGAGTGGTCTACTTGGTCAGGTGGATAGAGAAGACTGAGTCAGTGTTTAATGTCAGTGGTTGTGCGGAGAATGCGAAGGTAAAGTTTGCTTCTTTTACTTTCAAGGATGAAGCTTTAACTTGGGGGAACAATTACCGTAATTCGGTTGGGAGTGATGTGGCTTATGCTATGACTTGGGAACAATTTAAGTCTTTGCTGATTCAGACTTACTGCCCAGGGAACGAGGTTAAGAAGTTGGAGATTGAGTTCTAGAATCATAAGGTGAAAGGTACCGATATGACAACTTACAATCGCCGTTATCGAGAGTTAGCCTTACTTTGCCTCGATATGGTTAGGAATGAGACACAAAAGATTGAGAGGTATACTGTCACACCCCGCCACGGCGGAAACGCGCGGGTGTAACTTCATGGATATCATCACAACACCTGGTGTCAACATAAAAAACAACTACTTGCACATAAATAGAGCAATGTACCAACACACAGTGTTGTAACAATACCCAAAGATAAACAAAATAAAATCCAAAAGGTAACTTAAATAAGTTTGAAAGTACCAAACATAAAACATAAATGTATCATATCCAAATCCAAACAAAATCAAATCCCAAAATATAAGTAAGTCTCCATGCAACTAAGTCTCGCCTAATTGCTGCCCTCAACTTTGGCCTTAGAATGCTCACCTGAAAATGATGCTTAAAATGTCAACATAACGTTGGTGAGATTCATAGGTTTTAGACTCAACACACAAGGCAACCGAATTCACTGTGATCACAAAATATAGCTGGACAAATAGTTATAGTTATCATATAGCTACATGCATTTGCAAGTCATTAATCACACATAAAGGCAACAACACTCATAAGGCAACCATTAGGACGGCTCGTGTCCTCCGACCCCATAATCATCAATTAGGTCGCATGCACGAGCAACAGGATAAGCATCTTCCTAATTGGATCCCATCAAACATATCATCAATTAGGTCGCATGCGACCAATTAGGTCCCATCAAACCTAATTGATGATATGTTTGATGGGATCCAATTAGGAGGATGCTTATCCTGTTGCTCGCGCATGCGAGCTAATTGATGATTATGGGGTCGGAGGACACGAGCCGTCCTAATGGTTGCCTTATGAGTGTTGTTGCCTTTATGTGTGATTAATGACTTGCAAATGCATGTAGCTATATGATAACTATAACTATTTGTCCAGCTATATTTTGTGATCACAGTGAATTCGGTTGCCTTGTGTGTTGAGTCTAAAACCTATGAATCTCACCAACGTTATGTTGACATTTTAAGCATCATTTTCAGGTGAGCATTCTAAGGCCAAAGTTGAGGGCAGCAATTAGGCGAGACTTAGTTGCATGGAGACTTACTTATGTTTTGGGATTTGATTTTGTTTGGATTTGGGTATGATACATTTATGTTTTATGTTTGGTACTTTCAAACTTATTGAAGTTACCTTTTGGATTTTATTTTGTTTATCTTTGGGTATTGTTACAACACTGTGTGTTGGTACATTGCTCTATTTATGTGCATGTAGTTGTTCTCTATGTTGACACCAGGTGTTGTTTTGATATCCATGAAGTTACACCCGCGCGTTTCCGCCGTAGCGGGGTGTGACAGATTGGTATCAGAGCCTTGGTTATAGAGAATTAGGTGGTTTAACCTAGACTATAGCTTAGGAGTCCCTCATATAGTTGCATTTAGGACCTATGTGTAAGTATAATATCTTACATGTCTATTTTCCTAAATTATGAGTTATTTTATTGAGTTTTTGAACGTCTATCGAACCCTGTACTTAGCATCGTGTGTGTGTCATTTATAGAATGGCACCTCCTGCAAGAAAGACACTTCGTTGGGCTACTGTAGTTGCTAAGGGACGCAAGAGAGTTGGGAAGATGAAGAGAACCAACAGGAGGATATTGGTCCCCGCTAGCATGGTACCATGTGTGATTGAGGAGAAGATGACACTGGAGAATGTGAATGGGGAATTGGTGGAGAGATATGAGACAAAGGTAGCTGATAAGGAAGGTTTCACCACCAAGTACCCGTGCAAGTGTCCTCAGTTTTTGGGAGATGATGGGGTAGTTTGGGCTAGACCCCGAGGATTGTATGATTTTGTGGATAGGATAGATGAAGAGTTAAGAGATCGTGAAGATGATTTTGCAAGAAATCCTCTACCACAGAATAATGGAAATAGGAATGGATGGGTGAGCGAGGAGGAGGAAGTGGATTCGGACTTGGAGTCCACTGCACGTACACCGTTTTAGATCTTAGATAGGACTCGAACTGCGTACGACTTGTTTTTAATGTTATGTTTTAATGTTTTATGGTTTTGTTGAGTTGTTTTGACATTGATTGTATGTTGGAATGTGAATTCCTTCGGATTTTTGGGATTTTTCCCGTGTTTTAATTAGAAGCTTTGGGCGAGTTTGGATATTTATGGTGTGTATATTATGTGTATTATGGGAGTATATTTTGGTTAGTATTGTTTGCGTGCTATTTGTTATAAGATGTTACTATTGTTAGATGTGGCTTTGGAAGTAAGTACACATGTGGAAGGATACATCTAAAATTGTGGGTGGCCAACACAATTATAAATGTATCACGACATATGTGGACTTACAGCCAATGTTACATTGAATCAATGGTAATATGCTTATGTGTGGTAGAGTTGAGTTTGTTTGGTTATATGATTGAGAGTGTTTCATGTGATGGAAGGTAGATGATTGAGTAGGATTATGGAGATTGTAGAATCATGTGAATGGTCTCTAATGATTCTATTTTCCTGCGTGTTTAGGAAATGGCGCCAAGGAAACCAAGACGACCTATCACTAAGTCACCTATGAGTGGAGCTTACCGGACACCGAAGAAGTCCAAAAAGTCGACACCTATTATTGGGGATAGCAACCCTATCTTTCAGCAAATGATCAACCAGTGGCTAGAAGCTTTAATGCCTGAACTAGTGACTCAATTGAGTGCACAGATAGGCAGTGGAGCTCATCCTGATGGTGCTGGAAGTGGAGGAGGCGGAAATAATGGGTGTACTTACAAGGAGTTCACGGCCTGTAAGCCTAAGGAATTTGATGGAAAGGGTGGTGCAATTGCACTTACCCGATGGATAGAGAAAATGGAGTCTGTGATGGATATAAGTGGATGTAGTGAGGTTCAGAAAGTTAAGTATGCGGTTAGTTCTTTGGTTAACAAAGCGTTGACCTGGTGGAACACGCAACTTCAGGCTAGGGGACGAGTTGCGGCTTTGGGTATGACTTGGGAGGACTTCAAAGCCTTAATGACGGAGGAGTTTTGCCCAGTCAATGAGCTGCAAAAGTTGGAAGAAGAGTTGTGGAATCATACTATGGTTGGAGCTAATCATATGGGGTACACTGATAGGTTTCATGAGTTAGCTAGGATGGTTCCTCATCTAGTAACTCCTGAATCAAAGCGTATTGAGAAGTATATCCGTGGATTGGTTCCACAGATTCGTTCGATGGTTAGGGCGACTGAGCCGACAACACTTCTAAGTGCTATTCAAAAGGCTGGGGCACTGATGGATGAAGCAGTTAGGAGTGGAACACTGGCAAAGTCGGGAGAGAAGAAGCAAGAGGAGGTTGATACTACTAAGACAGCTGGTTTTAGTGGTGATAATAAGAAAGCAAGAAAAGGAAAGGGGTTCGTAGCAACGGATCCTATGAAGGCAGCAGGTTATGTGGGAACAGTTTCTACGGCTATGACTGGTAATAATGAGAAGAGGGGATATGTTGGTAATGCCCCTAGATGTGCTAAGTGTGGTTACTGTCATCTCGAGAACACTCCATGTCGTGGGTGTTTCAAGTGTGGCAAGCCTGGACACTTTGCTAGGGAAAGTCGTGCGGTGATTACTCAAGCGACTCCAATCAACTCGGTTGGCGCAGGGGCTCAACGTAGGGCATGCTATGAGTGTGGTAGTGTTGATCATCTGCGAAACTGGTGTCCCAAACTTGTGGGAATATTTGGACGGCCTGGGAATCAGTTGGCTATTGAAGGAGGACAAGGACAAGGGTTTAATAGAAATGCAGCTAAGGGAAAGGCATTTACAATGAATGCAAGCGAGGCGCGCCAGGACCCGAATGTTGTTACTGGTACGTTCTCTCTCAATGGTCATTATGCTACTACGTTATTTGATACGGGTGCGGATTATTGTTTTGCTACTACTGAATTTGCTAGAATATTGGGTGTTAAGTTTAGTGAACTTAGACCTAGTATTTTGATTGAAATAGCTAGTGGTATAGAAATAGAAGTTGATAAAGTTATTCGTGAGTGCGTTATCTTGTTAGAGGGTGTTGCGTTTAAGATTGACTTAATACCCTCAGGACATGGTAGTTTTGACGTGGTAATAGGGATGGATTGGTTGGCTAGGCATAAAGCTGAAGTAATATGCCCTGAGAAGGTGGTTCGAATTCCATTAGAGAGTGGTGGTGTGCTGCGAGTACAAGGAGAAAGCGTGGAGAAGAATTCGAAATCCCTTTTGAGTGCGAAGACTAGAGAACTCAAAGTGGGGGATATTCCAGTTGTATGTGAGTTTTCAGGCATTTTTCCTGAGGATTTGTCTGGATTACCGCCAATACGACAGGTGGAGTTTCGTATTGAGTTAATTCCTGGAGCGACGCCAGTAGCGAAAGCTCCTTATCTATTGGCACCTACGGAGATGCAGGAGTTGGCTGCACAGTTGAAAGAACTTCAGGATAAGGGGTTTATTCGACCTAGTCATTCTCCGTGGGGAGCGCCTGTTTTGTTCGTTAAGAAGAAAGATGGTTCGTTTAGAATGTGTATTGATTATCGAGAGTTGAATAAGTTGACGGTGAAGAATCGGTATCCTTTACCTAGAATTGATGATCTTTTCGACCAGTTGCAGGGTGCTAGATTTTCTCAAAGATAGATCTGCGATCTGGTTATCATCAGTTAAGATTGTATGAGGAGGACATTCCCAAGACAGCTTTTAGAACTCGTTTTGGACACTTTGAATTTACGGTGATGCCATTTGGGTTGACTAATGCACCAGCGGTATTCATGGATTTGATGAATCGCGTATGTAGGCCCTATTTGGATAAATTCGTAATTGTGTTTATCGACGATATTCTGATTTACTCTAAGTCGAAGGAAGAGCATGGGGAACATCTGAGGTTGATACTTGGCTTGTTGGAAAATGAGAGATTGTACGCTAAGTTCTCTAAATGTGAATTTTGGCTGCAAGAGGTGCAATTTTTGGGTCATATAGTGAATAGTGAAGGTATACATGTAGATCCTAGCAAGATAGAAGCGGTCAAGAATTGGAAGGCTCCTACGACACCTTCTGAGATACGCTTATTTTTAGGACTGGCAGGATACTACAGGAGATTTATAGCAAATTTTTCGAAGATTGCTAAGCCTCTCACTATGTTGACTCAGAAGAATAAAAAGTATGAGTGGGGAGATGAGCAAGAAGTGGCTTTTCAGACGTTAAAGGATAGTTTGTGTAATGCACCTATTCTGACATTACCTGATGGGCCAGATGATTTTGTGGTATATTGCGATGCGTCGAATCAAGGATTGGGATGTGTGTTAATGCAAAGGGGAAAGGTGATAGCTTATGCATCACGACAACTCAAGGTTCATGAGAAGAATTATACCACTCACGACCTAGAGCTTGGTGCGGTGGTATTTGCTCTCAAGAATTGGAGACATTATTTGTATGGCACGAAGAGTACGGTCTATACCGATCATAAGAGTCTTCAGCATATTTTTAATCAGAAGGAGTTGAATATGCGTCAAAGAAGATGGATGGAGCTGTTAAGTGATTACGACTGCGACATTCGTTATTATCCTGGAAAAGCGAATGTGGTGGCCGATGCGTTGAGTAGAAAGGAAAGAATTAAGCCAAGGCGTGTGCAAGCTATGAGCATAATATTGCAGTCGGGAATTAAGAGTAAGATATTGGCAGCACAAGAGGAGGCTTTCCAGGATGAGAACCTTGTGGCTGAAATGTTGCGTGGTTTAGATCAACAGTTGGAAAGGAAGGAAGATGGTGGACTATATTTCTTAGATCGAATATGGGTTCCACTGGTGGGAGACGAGAGAAAGGTGATCATGGATGAGGCTCATAAGACGAGATACTCGATTCATCCAGGGTCTGATAAGATGTACTATGATCTTAGAGATGCTTATTGGTGGTCGGGTATGAAGAGGGAGATAGCTGAGTATGTTAGTCGATGTCTAACTTGTTTGAAGGTTAAGGCTGAACATCAGAAACCCTCTGGATTGTTACAGCAGCCGCCAGTTCCTGAGTGGAAGTGGGATAATATAACTATGGATTTCATTACTAAATTGCCTCGCACAAGTAATGGACATGACACGATATGGGTTATTGTGGACAGATTGACGAAGTCTGCACATTTTCTGGCCATTCGTGAAGATTACAAGATGGAGAAGTTGGCAAGGATCTATATAAATGAGATTGTGGCAAGGCATGGTGTGCCTGTGTCTATCATTTCAGATCGGGATAGTAGGTTCACTTCGCGGTTCGGGCAGTCGTTGCAAAAGGCTTTGAATACACGGTTGGATATGAGTACTACTTATCATCCACAGACCGATGGACAAAGTGAGCGAACGATTCAGACATTGGAAGATTTGCTTCGTGCTTGTGCTATTGATTTTGGAGGAAGCTGGGATACTCACTTGCCTTTGGCTGAGTTTTCTTATAATAACAGCTATCATTCAAGCATTAGATGTGCACCGTTTGAGATGTTGTACGGGAGGAAGTGTAGATCACCGGTGTTATGGGCAGAGGTTGGGATGAGTCAGTTAATTGGACCTGAATTGGTACAAGAGACTACGGATATGGTCTTTCGGATTAAGGGAAGACTTAAGGCTGTGAGAGATCGTCAAAAGAATTATGCGGATAATCGCCGCAAACCTTTGGAGTTTAGTGTTGGAGATTTTGTAATGTTGAAGGTGTCACCATGGAAGGGTGTTGTGCGTTTCGGTAAGAAAGGCAAGTTAGCACCTAGATATGTTGGGCCATTTGAGATTACGGAGAGGATTGGACTTGTGGCTTATCGTTTGAGATTGCCTGAGGAATTAAGTGGTGTGCATGATACGTTTCACGTGTCTAATTTGAAAAAGTGTTTGGCGGATGCTAGTTTGCATGTGCCACTAGATGAGATTAAGGTTGATAGGACACTTCACTTTGTGGAGGAACCTGTTGAGATTATGGACCGAGAAGTTAAGAGTATGAAGCGTAGTAAGATTGCATTGGTAAAGGTACGATGGAATTCCAAACGTGGTCCTGAGTTTACTTGGGAGCGTGAGGATCAAATAAGAGCTAAGTATCCTAAGTTGTTTGCTGAGGAGTCTGATGATACGAGCTGTTAAATCTCGGGACGAGCTTTCCCTAAGTGGGGGATGATGTAACAACTGTGATTTTAGCAGGTTAGTTAGACTTTTAGTTTCGAGTTAATCTAACTTTGTTTGGTGTGTTTGGGTAGTTATATGGGTGTTATTGTATGTTATAGTATGGTTAGTATTTGAGTTAGCACTAAATCCCTTCGCGTTGTGGTTGTTATTGCGATTTTTGATAATGTTGATTTTGGGAAAGTTCATTTTGATCACCTATGGGGTGTAGAAATGACTTGTGTATATTTGGCGTTTTGAGTTTTTGTGTAACGAGTCTTCGTTCAAGTTATTGAGCGTTAGTAAGTTACGGGGATGTTGTTTTTGTGAGGAAATGCTTATGGAGTGTGTAAAAATCTATTTTTGGAAACTTTATTTTGAAAATGAATATTTTCCGGTTTGTCGTAAAATTAAGGTTTATCGCGAATGACGTTAGGTTTTGTTATGGGAATACATAAAATATGAAAAGTATGAGGTTTTGACTGTAATAAACTAAAAAAAAATAAAAAATATATTATTTAGGGGGGGGGGGGGCGACCGATTAAGGGTGTTAGGGGAAAAAGGAAACCTGGCTCTGATACCAATCTGTCACACCCCGCCACGGCGGAAACGCGCGGGTGTAACTTCATGGATATCATCACAACACCTGGTGTCAACATAGAGAACAACTACATGCACATAAATAGAGCAATGTACCAACACACAGTGTTGTAACAATACCCAAAGATAAACAAAATAAAATCCAAAAGGTAACTTCAATAAGTTTGAAAGTACCAAACATAAAACATAAATGTATCATATCCAAATCCAAACAAAATCAAATCCCAAAACATAAGTAAGTCTCCATGCAACTAAGTCTCGCCTAATTGCTGCCCTCAACTTTGGCCTTAGAATGCTCACCTAAAAATGATGCTTAAAATGTCAACATAACGTTGGTGAGATTCATAGGTTTTAGACTCAACACACAAGGCAACCGAATTCACTGTGATCACAAAATATAGTTGGACAAATAGTTATAGTTATCATATAGCTACATGCATTTGCAAGTCATTAATCACACATAAAGGCAACAACACTCATAAGGCAACCATTAGGACGGCTCGTGTCCTCTGACCCTATAATCATCAATTAGGTCGCATGTGCGAGCAACAGGATAAGCATCCTCCTAATTGGATCCCATCAAATATATCATCAATTAGGTCGCATGCGCAAGCAACCTAATTGATGATATGTTTGATGGGATCCAATTAGGAGGATGCTTATCCTGTTGCTCGCCCATGCGACCTAATTGATGATTATGGGGTCGGAGGACACGAGCCGTCCTAATGGTTGCCTTATGAGTGTTGTTGCCTTTATGTGTGATTAATGACTTGCAAATTCATGTAGCTATATGATAACTATAACTATTTGTCCAGCTATATTTTGTGATCATAGTGAATTCGGTTGCCTTGTGTGTTGAGTCTAAAACCTATGAATCTCACCAACGTTATGTTGACATTTTAAGCATCATTTTCAGGTGAGCATTCTAAGGCCAAAGTTGAGGGCAGCAATTCGGCGAGACTTAGTTGCATGGAGACTTACTTATGTTTTGGGATTTGATTTTGTTTGGATTTGGATATGATACATTTATGTTTTATGTTTGGTACTTTCAAACTTATTGAAGTTACCTTTTGGATTTTATTTTGTTTATCTTTGGGTATTATTACAACATTGTGTGTTGGTACATTGCTCTATTTATGTGCATGTAGTTGTTCTCTATATTGACACCAGGTGTTGTGATGATATCCATGAAGTTACACCCGTGCGTTTCCGCCGTGGCGGGGTGTGACAGATTGGTATCAGAGCCAGGTTTCCTTTTTTTCCCCTAACACCCTTAATCGGCCGCTCCCCCCCCCCCTTGAATAATATATTTTTTATTTTATTTTTTTTAATTTATTACACTCAAAACCTCATACTTTTCATATTTTATGTATTCCTATAACAAAACCTAACGTTTTTCGCGATAAACCTTAATTTTACGACAAATCGGAAAATATTCATTTTCAAAATAAAGTTTCTAAAAATAGATTTTTACACACTCCATAAGCATTTCCTCACAAAAACAACATCCCCGTAACTTACTAACGCTCAATAACTTGAACGAAGACTCGTTACGCAAAAACTCAAAACGCCAAATATACACAAGTCATTTCTACACCCCATAGGTGATCAAAATGAACTTTCCCAAAATCAACATCATCAAAAATCACAATAACAACCACAACACGAAGGGATTTAGTGCTAACTCAAATACTAACCATACTATAACACAGAATAACACCCATATAACTACCCAAACACACCAAACAAAGTTAGATTAACTCGAAACTAAAAGTCTAACTAACCTGCTAAAATCACAGTTGTTACATATACCGATGGGTTGCCGGTAGCTACAAGGAACGATGTGATTTCTGCTAAGCCTGCAAACATTCATGGGGCTATCACTATCGCTCAACAATTGATGGACTCGTTGGTATTGGAAGAAGCTGAGAAGGACAAGAATGGAAAGAGGAAGAGGGATAATCACTCTAAGAGTAATGATCGTCGAAACAAGCGACAAACAACTACTAGAGCTTATGCTATGGGAGATGGAGACAAGAAGAACTACAATGGGGATGCACCCAAGTGTAATCGATGTTATAAGAATCATTCTGGACGATGTACTATGATGTGCAAGAATTGCTCTAGGATGGGACACATAGCTAAGGATTGTAGAGCTCGACCACTTGCCATGGTTCAAGCTACTCCTGAAACTATGAGTAAGGCAAATGTTACTTGTTATGGATGTGGAAAGAAGGGACATTATAGGAATGAGTGTAGGGAATCGTGGAACCGAGGAAATCAAGGATCGGGTGGTAATGGGTACAATCATGGAAACCGTGGAGCTGGAGGAAACCGTGGATGACAAGATAATGGGGACCAACGTGTGGAAGCTGGAGCTGCTCATGGAAGAGTGTATGCACTTGGGAACGAGAGAGGAGAAGATCCGAACGTCGTTACTGGTACGTTCCTTCTCAATAATCGTTATGCTTCCATACTATTTGATACTGGTGCCGATAAGAGTTTTGTGTCCACTACATTTGCATCCTTACTAGAGAAACCCCCGATGGCCTTAGGAATTAGTTATGATGTAGAGTTAGCTAATGGGAACATAGAGAGGATTAGGACTATCATTCGCGGTTGTACGTTAAATTTTCTGAATCGTCCTTTCAACATAGATCTTCTACCCGTCACATTAGGAAGTTTTGATGTCATTATTGGTATGGATTGGTTGTCGAAGTATCGTGCTCATATACTTTGCGACGAGAAGATCATGTGTGTGCCTTACGGCAAGGAGATCCTAAATATACAAGGAGATCAAAATGAATTGAGAGGCCCATCTAGATTAGCGGTTATATCTTGCACTAAATTACCGAAGATAATGGAAAAAGGATGTTGCCTTTTCTTAGCTCAAATTTCTGAGAAAGGAGGGAAGGAGATGAAGGAAAGATGCATTGGAGATGTGCCTATAGTTCGTGAATTTTCGGATGTATTTCCCGATGATTTGCCGGGAAACCCGCCTACTAGACAAGTAGAGTTTCAGATTGAGTTGATACCTGGTGCCGCACCCGTGGCACGAGCGCCTTATCGTCTTGCACCTACTGAACTGGAAGAGTTGTCGAAACAATTAGCGGAGTTAGCCGAAAAGGGATTTATAAGACCAAGTTCTTCGCCTTGGGGAGCCCCGGTCTTATTTGTGAAGAAGAAGGATGGATCGTTTCGTATGTGTATTGATTATCGAGAGTTGAACAAGTTAACGGTAAAGAATAGATACCTGTTACCGAGGATCGACGACCTGTTCGATCAGCTTCAAGGATCGAGTGTGTATTCGAAGATCGATCTGAGATCGGGATATCATCAGCTTCGAGTTCGCAAGGAAGATATTCCGAAAACGGCTTTCAGAACCCCGTTACGGGCATTACGAGTTTCAGGTGATGCCGTTTGGGTTGACTAACGCACCGGCAGTATTCATAGATCTCATGGATTGGGTGTGTAAGCCTTACTTAGATAAGTTCGTGATTGTGTTCATTGATGACATTCTAATTTATTCGAAAAGTGAGAAAGAGCATGAAGAGCATCTGAGGCTTATCTTAGAATTGCTCAGGAAAGAGAAACTGTATGCCAAGTTTTCTAAATGTGAATTTTGGATTCCTACGGTACAATTTCTGGGTCATGTGATTGATAGACAAGGAGTTCATGTAGATCCTGCTAAAATTGAAGCAATTAAAGATTGGGCTGCACCAACGACCCCGACTGAAGTTCGTCAATTTTTGGGTTTAGCCGGTTATTACCGAAGATTCATTGAGGGATTTTCGAAAATAGCAAAACCGTTGACCAAATTGACTCAAAAGGGTGTTAAGTACGAATGGGGAGATAAGGAAGAGGAAGCATTTCAGTTACTTAAGGAGATGTTGTGTAGTGCTCCTATCTTAGTGTTACCTGAAGGTAACGAGGACTTCGTCGTCTATTGTGACGCTTCTCATAAAGGTTTGGGAGCCGTGTTAATGCAACGAGAGAAAGTGATAGCTTATGCTTCCCGACAGCTCAAGAAGAACGAGAAGAACTACACCACCCATGATTTGGAGTTAGGTGCTGTGGTTTTTGCCTTAAGGATATGGAGACATTACTTGTATGGAACCAAGTGTGTAGTGTTTACTGACCACAAAAGTCTACAACACATCTTGAATCAAAAAGAGCTCAACATGAGACAACAACGTTGGATTGAGTTATTAAGCGATTATGATTGTGAAATTCGTTACCATCCTGGTAAAGCAAACGTTGTTGCTGATGCTCTTAGTCGAAAGGAGAGAATACCACCGCTACGAGTTAGGTCATTAGGAATGACTATCGTATCGCCGTTACCGTCTCAAATATTAGAAGCTCAAACGGAAGCGTTGAAAGCAGAAAATCGACCTGCTGAGAACATATTTGGGATGGCAGAAAATGAGAAAGGATTCGTTAAGCGTTCTGATGGAGTATTATGTTTTGGAGAGCGGAGTTGGGTACCTTTGTATAGAGGAATTCGAGAGTTGATTATGCGCGAGTCGCATAAGTCAAGATACTCTATTCATCCTGGGTCTGACAAGATGTACCAGGATTTGAAAAAGTTATATTGGTGGCCAAATATGAAGGCAGATATAGCATTGTACGTTAGTAAGTGTTTGACTTGCTCTAAGGTTAAGGCCGAACATCAAAGACCGTCAGGATTATTGACGCAGCCAGAACTCCCGGTTTGGAAATGGGAGCGGATTACGATGGACTTTATTACCAAATTACCAAAGACAGCTAGCGGTTGTGACGCTATCTGGGTAATTGTGGATCGTCTGACTAAGTATGCGCATTTCCTGACGATTAGTGAAGATGATAGTGTTGATAAACTTGCGAGGTTGTATGTGAAGGAGATCGTTTCTCGTCATGGAGTGCCGATATCGATTATTTCTGATCGCGACAGCCGCTTTACGTCAGCGTTGTGGCGATCACTTCAAACCGCTTTGGGGACGAGACTTGATATGAGTACTGCATATCACCCCCAAATCGATGGTCAAAGTGAGAGAACTATTCAGACTTTGTAGGATATGCTTCGTGCATGCATAATAGCCTTTGGTAAAGGCTGGGAGAAGTATCTACCCCTTGCGGAGTTTTCTTACAATAATAGCTACCACACAAGTCTTAAAGCTGCACCATTTGAAGCTTTATATGGTCGTAAATGTCGTTCGCCTATTGGTTGGGCTGAAGTTGGAGATAGCCAACTCACAGGCCCTGAACTTATTTTGGAGACTATTGAGAAAGTAACGCAAATTCGAGATCGATTACAAGCAGCTAGAGATAGACAGAAAAGTTACATCGATCAGAGAAGTAAACCCCTAGAGTTCCAGGTTGGAGACAAAGTGATGCTGAAAGTCTCGCCTTGGAAGGGTGTAATACGTTTTGGGAAACGTGGGAAACTTAACCCCCGCTACATTGGACCATTTCTCATTTTGGAAAGAATTGGGCCCGTGGCTTATCGGTTGGAATTACCACCAGAACTGAGTAAAGTTCATGATGTGTTTCATGTTAGCAATTTGAAGAAATGTCTTTCGGATGAAATGCCGGTTATACCAATTAAGGATATTCGTGTGGATGAAAGTTTGAATTTTGTAGAGGAACCGATTGAGATATTGGATAGAGAGATTAAACGACTTAAGAGAAGTCGTATTCCACTCATCAAAGTTCGTTGGAATTCGCGGCATGGACCGGAATTCACGTGGGAACGTGAGGATGAGTTTCGAAAGAGATATCCGAAGCTTTTTACTTCGTAGATGGTTTGTTCCGAGTGAAACCCGGGACGTGTTTCTTCTGAGGCTGGGAGGATGTGACAACTGGCAAATTAGGGAGCCATTTTGAAAACCCGCATTACTTTAAAATTTATAATTTTGGAATATTTGAAAAGTTTATTGTGACGAGATTTTGTGAACGTTGGAATGTGATTTTTAAATCGTACGTTATTTATGGAATTTGATTATTAATTAATGGTTTGGTTTGGATCATTCGTGATGATTTATTTTGAGATCATTATGTGGCACTACATTGACTCCGGCACTAGGATAACCTAACAATTATTTTTAATTGTTTTAAACATTGGATCGGATATTTATATTTTTGGAACGTATCGCAAGATTTTAGATTATTTGGAATGAGTTCGATTCGAGAGAGTTGATTATTTATAAAAGGTTTCGGGTTTGGTCCGTGTATTTTACACCGAGTTACTTAACCTACACTACCCTTAATATTATTATTATTATTGTTATCATTAAAAATCATTTTTTTTGAGTAAATACAAAATCGTCCTTGTGGAACCTGGAAAAGCAAACACAACAACCAACACCCTCATCACCTTCACATCTCTCTCTCTCTTTCTTTTAGAAACACCACCGCTGCCCCTATAATCCCCATTAACGCCGCCACCACCATCCCCCTAAACAAAATAACACCACCATCATCACCACCTCATCCCGATCTATCTATTGGTATAAACCACGCGCTCTAAAACCTTCATTTACACCACGTACGAATTACTACCACCACCTTAACACCATTTTTCTTATATTTTCTTGTTGGGTTTTTAAAGAAATCAAGTTTTGGAGTCATTTTGAAGGTGAATGACCACGAGTTCCAACTCGTGTGTCTCGATTTGTACTCAAACCGTGGGTACACGAATATTTCTTGTTGGGTTTTGATGAAATCTTGACTAAAAGTGATGGGGAATTAATATTTTTGTCATAAAAATCCGTATGGTATCTTGGGTGTGGATTTTGACTCGAGTTGGTGCTCGATTTGCGATTTGGGTCGCGTTTGGTTTTGGTTTTTAGCTCGATTGGAGTTTGACCGAGACCTATGGTCTCGGTGTGACTATCTTTCTTGGCTCGTTGGGAGTCCAAGAGGACCCTTGGTCCGATTTGATTTGATTCTTGGTTGTTTTGGTTACCAAATTGATGTTGTGGTTGTCTTGGTGTGCCGCGACCCTATATGGTCCGTTTGGCAGTTTTGGTACGGCTCGAGTGAGCTATGTCATGGCCTTGTGGCCTTGGTATTGAGTCCTTGTGACTCGTGGTTCTAGCCGAGACCCAAGTGGGTTGTTTGGCTCGGGTTTGGCGTGGTAAACCAAACCATATGATATGCATCTTTGATTGTTTCTTGTTGTTGATTTTATTGTTTTTATTATTATTGTGGCATACTTTTGGACCGAAGCATTTAGATGGGTCGAGACCCTTTGTGGTCTCGACATGGTATACTTTTGATTGATTATGGAGTTGTGTTGACGAGTATGAATTTGGGGACCGATTGTGAGACGGTCAATTAGATGACGGAGATAGGTTAGTCGGGTGCCGTAGTCGGACCCTAATGTTGTAGCACGTGGATTTGGGATTGATTTGGACGGAGTTGGTTATTTATTATGACTTGGTTATTATTTTTGGACTTGGACTATGAGCCGAGAGTGATGACTCGGACATGTCACCAAATTCTTATGACTCGATAAATATTAAAAATCAAACATTAATAACAATACTCGCAATAATATTATTGATAATATAATCGTTTATATACGTATATAGACGCGATAAACGTATATATATATATATATATATATATATATATATATATATATATATATATATATATATATATATATATATATATATATATATATATATAAATGCGTATATTAATAATAAAACGATCACGAGAGAATGTTATAATAATATAACGATAATTATTATGTTATGCGAATAGTGCAATAAATGTCGGGAGTATTATTATTAATAAATAACTATAAATGATGTCGAAGACTAATACGTCGGGTAAGTAATAATTAAAAACATGACTTTTATAAATTTGGAAAACTTATCGAGTTATACGAGTTGTGGTTACTTAAGTCCAAGTGGGCTTTATTATGTGACTTTTGTGTTGTCACGGATATATGACGATTCATATAACCATTTTCTATAACTATGTAACTTATTTAATCGACGGGTTAAATCGAGTTTATTTAGCTATATAAAATGAGTATATTAATGGGCATCGTATCCTACGACGCCCATAGGTTATGGTACGTGTATTAGGATAATAAATTACTATATATCTCGTGGAATTGGCTAAATTGACGAATTTGGCAAATTGGACGATATATATAGGGAATTTATTGGACTACGATATATACCATATAGTATTCTTTGTGCTATGTGATTTAGGTTGGGTATAATCTTGGAGCGGTATATTACGTAAATAAATATGGGGATTACCAAATCAACGGATTTGATAAACTTCGATGATTTATTTAAATAATATATCGGGCTAATATTAGACCTATAGATGGTTTATTATTTCTTTTCGTTGTGGCTTCTTGGTTTGAGTTGTGTCGACCCTCCACCCATATGGATACCAAACGTCAAATTTCAAATTAATATGAAGATAATTCGAGAAATGGATATTTTTGGAAAGTTAAATGTAACACGTTCGGGAATGGGAATATTTGATTTTGAGGAAATGATTCTGAACGAGTTTGATATTGTTAGGAAGTGCCGAGTCTGTAGTTGCCGTTACTTGAGTTTGCTTACGTCTTTCATCTATCGATTTCTTTTGAGGATTTGCTGGACTTGAGGTGAGTCATAGCCCCACTTTTACTCTTGAACTTCGTTTTCAATACTTGGGGTGAGAAACGTGCAAATGTTTTATGTGGACTATTATCGCTTTGTTTATTTAAAACTTGCTATGCTTATAGAACTAGGTAGGATTGAGCGAGGCCTAGTCCCGAACTAGGTAAGCTATTGATTTGGTTATAGAGCGAGGCCTATTCCCAAACTAGGTAAGCTATTGATTTGGTTATAGAGCGAGGCCTAGTCCCGAACTAGGTAAGCTATTGATTTGGTTATAGAGCGAGGTCTAGTCCCGAACTAGGTAAGCTATTGATTTGGTTATAGAGCGAGGCCTAGTCCCGAACTAGGTAAGCTATTGATTTGGTTATAAAGCGAGGCCTAGTCCCGAACTAGGTAAGCTATTGATTGGTTGTTGAGCGAGGCCTAGTCCCGAACTAGGTAAGCTATTGGATTGATTATAGAGCGAGGCCTAGACTTGATCTAGGTAAGCTATTGGTTGGATAGATTTGAGCTATAGCGTGCACCTATAGGGTGGATTATTTTGGTTGGATTATTTTGGTTGGATGATTGATGCCTAGTCTAGCTAGCAAGCGTTTTGCGTATATGTCCACTATATTGAATTATGAACTTAAACCTATGATCTCACCAGCGAAAGCTGACTTTTAGCGCGTTTTCTCAGGTAATTAAGTGATGCCCTTGGATGCTTGGATTGGAGGCTTGGCAATGGCACCTGGTTCATGGATCTATTTTCTAAAACTCTGATAAATAATTGTGGACCTATATTTATTTTCTTTTGGGCCTGACTTTGATTGATTTTGGGATAAATGTAAACTTTAAAACCCCGCGTGGTTGAATCTTTCTCTTGTTTACTTTATCTCGTTTTTTTATGTCTTGTGTTGGATACCAATCCCCGTAGCACCCCGAAAGCTTGTTGAGTGTTCCGCTGTACCAAATTTTGGGGGTGTTACAACATAGGAGTGAAGTAGGAGCTTATAGGATTGAGGAAGTAAGTACGCCACCCAATGAATGTTATTAAGGAATGCAATCCATCATCTACGCAACTGTAACAAGTAATTAACCTGTAAAAGATATATAGGGAGTAGTGAAACCTAAGTAAACACAATTCTCCCATATATTGCTCACACCACTATCTTAATTTAGTTTATTTTCATTTTTAGTATTTTATTTTGATTGCATCTTTAGTTATTGGGTTAGTTGACTAGCAACTAATTCCGCCCACTCCTCTTATAACCGAGATTTTTTATTTGCTTTTCTAAAAACATAAAAATACAAAAACAATCATCCTTCATCTCTAGACCTTGTCTTTAGGTTTTCTAATCCTAGCGACACTATTCCCAAGTTGAACGATCAATCCCCCGGTACTTGTCACTATACTATACTACAACGATCAGGTACACTGCCTGGTGGGGGTTGTAAGCTTCTCGAGATCCCTCGAGAGGTAAAGCCTGGTGCAATTCCCGCGCATCAGTTTTGCATGAAGATAATGCAGCTTGTATTGCTCAACTGAAGGAAGGTTATATCAAGGGCGATAGGACGAAACATATTTTACCAAAATTCTTCTTCACTCATGACTTACAGAAGAATAGTGAAATTATTGTTCAACAAGTTCGTTCATGTGAAAATTTAGCGGATCTATTTACCACGGCACTCCTTACCTCAACATTTAGGAAACTAAGTCACAACATTGGGATGCGTCGACTCAAAAAGCTCAAGTGATATAGTCATCAGAGGGAGATAATACGCGCTGCACTCTTTTTGTCCTTAGTTATGGTTTTGTCCCACTAAGTTTTCCTGACAAGGTTTTTAATGAGGCATCATTTCCTAAGTGTATTAATAATATGGACATCCAAGAGGGAGTGTTATGGATCATTATTTGTGGATGTCCATATAACTAATAAGATGCCCACGACCCAATTAGCTATTAGGGTTTTTACCCTACTATTTATCTTATATATACCTCATGTATCTCTGACATTATAGATCAATTGAAGAATACTTTTCATTCCTTTAATTCTTGTTCACAACAATGCTGAATATTTATTAGTTTTTTTATAAATAAAGTTTGCTATAAAAAATATGTAAAAAAGAAGGTTGTTTCGTAACTTGTTACATAGTTTAGGGGTGTGTTTTGGATTTTTTTTTCCTTAAATTTATACTAAAGAAACTTTAAAGTAGTTTGTAAAACTTTATGGTAGATTTTAAAATTATCAATTAGGTCAAGCGTGTGTTTTAGAAGCTTCTTTTTTTTTCTTTTTTTTTTCAAAAAACATATATTAAAGCACAACATTTTTTTTTTATAAAATCGTACGTAAGTCAAAAGGCCATTATAATATTGGGCTCGTTTTGATAAATAAAGTTTGCTATACGAAAAAAAAAATCATAAATAGCTAAAAGTACATGGTAATTATAGTAATTTTTATTAAAATTAGTTTTAAACAAACTTTAAGGTAATTTTTAAAGTTATTAGATATGTAAAGGTGTGTTTTGAAAGTTTTTTTCCCCGCAAAAAACATATATTGAACTTCAACATTTTTTCCCGCAAAAAACATATCTTTTCAATGGTATATATATATTTTTTTAATGAAGAAATCGCTAGATATTTAATAAATAAAATTTGCTATATAAAAAACCCGTAAATAACTAAAAGTATAGGGTAATTTTCGTAAATTATTGCATAGTTTGGGAGTATGTTTTGTAATATTTTCTTTTTTCCTAGGCAAAGCCCAACACGACGTCGTTACTATTTCCATAAACAACGTCATTTGTTTTCTCTTTTGCCTAAGACGCAGTACGCTTTGTTATATTTTCTGCCAAATGTGACGCCGTTTAGCTCGTAAATGTATATATGTATAATAAAATAGTTGCCTTAACAATTTTCTCCCAAAATTTCAAGAAAATGCATGACAACTTTTTTATAATGTAGTTTCTAACAACACTAATAATTCTAAAAATTCATCTACAAACTTTATTATAAATCTATATCCTTGTAAAATTTTGATATTACACGAATATCCCCGTAAATATTAATATTACGTTAATATCTTTCGAAAAAATCACAAATACGCATGCATGTCCAAATATACAAAATCATTTGAATTCTTAAAAGTCTCATTTAAAATTAATAAATAAACAATTTTACCTTGTTACCCTTCCCCTCAATCAAAATCCCCGGTATCTATGACTAGTAGTAATTCACCCATGGACTCTCAATCATATGATCAGTGTGTGTTCCTTTGTCATCGTGTTGGGTCAAGAGACATGTACTTAGATTAGACTTGTTGAAGAATGATATGATGTTTGTTAAGAAATTTCGGATGTTTGAAAATCATGATAGACTTTTATTTGGTTTTAGTCGTATGTGCCATTCACTCATTTGTGTGGTGTGTGTTTTGTTTAAAACAAAAAGTTCCATTCTTTAGTTGTTTATGTCATAAACATTGTTTAGTTGTTTATCAAGCTTGTGCTTGAAGTTAATGTGGCATTTCAGTCATATTTCAGTTGCGCTTAACCTTTTTTTTAATTAATATACTTTATTAGGGTAACCCTTTACACAAAATACAAAAACAAATAATCAGATTTTATTATATCAAACTGTTGGGATACTTTATTGTAAGTCTAGCTTTAAAAAATAAATAAATAACTCATATGAACGATTGTGATGTTTACTTCTATTGTGTTTGTTCATTGAGGAAGAAGACGTGATAAACTGTGATACTGAGTAATTTGACAAAAGAGATAAAGGTAAAATAGTAATATTATTTATTTTTAGGAAATAAAATGACTTAATTAGAATTTTTATAAATATTTGGATATAGATGAGGATTACAAGAGTTTATGAGGATATTGATGTAATATCAAAATTTAGAAGGATCTTAATGTAATATTGAGTTTTTTTAAAAGATATAGATGAAAATTTTCCCTATATATAAAAAGCGATAGTACAACTTCTTTTTTATTATTTTGTTAGTTCATACTTCATAGTTGATGAAAATGAATAAACACACAGCTATAAAAGTCTGTCATTATAAAATCATGTTGCTATGCACGAGTACTCGGCTAGTTTCTTTCTTAAGTATACATATCTTACATTTTCTTACTTTTATTGCCAAAGCATTAAAATCTCATTACCTGTTAGCATTAAAGAAAAGTGGCGGTCATTCTAGTCATAGAAACTTTGTAAACGTGTCATAGATTATGTTATTGTTTGTTAAATGGGCTCGTGAAACTTGGTAAGCTTGTATTAAGTTAGTTAAGTATGTAAGTCTTTTAAAGGAAAAGAAATCCAAGTCCATCACCAAGCCCACGACAAAGCCCATGAAAAGCCTTTAGGGCATCTTATGTTTCTACTATAAATACACCTCAAATGGTCATTTGAGCTGTGTGCTTGAGTGTGTAAGTGTGTGTATTGCTTATTAATAAAGTTCCATTTCTCTTTTCTTTCTCTCTATTCTATACGACATACATATATACTCTTGCGACCATCTTTGCTTAATATTGTGTGATAAGATACTAGATCTAAGGTCCTACATCACCAAATAGGTACGGGAATCTTTATTCTTTCTTTATACGAGTTGACCGGTTCAGGTTCTCCGGAAAGGCGAACATTCTTGACTCATATATATGCGGCCTCATTGGGTTAATCTCGGAACAGTTTCCGATACCAAACAAGAAAGGGAATAAAATACAAAAAGATGATTAATGAACTTAGAGAAGGGAGTGACACACCTGCACACTAAAAATCAACAAGCTAGATATTTAAATCATAAACAATCTAGGGTAAAAAGTATAGATACTTGATATACTTACTATAATAACTCATTACATTATCTCAAATTTTTTTTATTGTGATTACACTTAAAGTTGTTTACGGTCAACAGATTATTATACATACCCGGGTTCACCTCTTTCACATTAAAAGACTCAAATACCCTTGTCTTCTTCCCTATCCATTGTGCCATTTTCACTTGCCAGCACTTCATCATTTCCGACTACCAAAACCACAACCACCACCACCACTTTTAGCCGACCACCGCTTACCACCACTGCACCCACGTTTGCACACCCACATTGTCTAGCTAATGACGAACGAAATTCACTCTATGAAGACAAATTTTGTAATATGTTAAATTCACAAACGTTCCATGGTAGAAAGTACATTAAGCATTTATAGCTTTTACCCAACAATCTATATCGACCATAAGAATATATAGCAATAGTCGGAAACAAACAAGTATTCTTTCAAGCAAAGCCACAAAATTTGATCACAAAACCATCTTATGAAATGTGTAGTTAGATTATGATGGTAGTGGCAAAGAGTATACATGAAGGACATAAACGGAAAACTATGATCAACGGGGTTTTGTGAAGAAATCCCTGGTTCTCTTCCTCAAACGAGTGAAAACAATAACCACGCAAGCTAGGACCCATGGAGGGACGCTGAAATCAATACCCGTGATGTTCAACTTCTTAGCCCATCCTGGAGTCTCCTTCAATACCAGTACTATCAATACGGTTAATATTGCCACCCCTACTAGAATCCTGGTGATTGGCTTTATCAACGAGTCCTGAAACCCACAAAAATTTAGGAAAACTTGATTAATTTCTGTACATACCTTGAACTCAAACATATGCAATCCGATTCTTTATAACATCTTCATGTTTCGGCTATCATATAAGCCTCTAAGTTGGTTTGGGGGGGGGGGGGGGGGGGGGGGAGGGGAAAGAAAAAAAAAAATCTTAACAAAATGACCTTAGCAGTTAACGTTATCCCACAAATATTCTCTATAGTGTGCTGGCTAAAGTGGCGGACCCAGCCGAATATGCAAGGTGGTTCCTTGATTTAGTTAAAGCGAAAAATTAATGTGTCAACGGATGAATATGTCAAGTTGGGTTGACGACCTAATATTAGCTTCATTCAAGTATCAAAAATCAATATAAGTGCAGGTTCAAAAGTTTAATTTGTGGTTAGCTAACAATAAATATACCGACACTTTTCCCCTTATATTGAGAATTTGAATAACGAACAAGTCTCATTCAAAGAACTCGTGACAACATACTTTCTGTATGAAGTATCATACTATAAAAATGGATGACGCTAAATTATGGAAATCGATTTAGTATGTAAATGAGGTGTTTATCGTATTCAAAACAGAAAATACATGTGTAAAACGTAAGTACTAGAAAGACTGATGACTATTTGTAAACTTCAAAATCTCAAGATAAAGAAATAATTTTTAATTTTTAGTAATAATAGTAAATGTTAGTCTCAAGATAAAGATACACTTTTTTCTTTCTATTGTGCAACTATCCAAACCACATTTCTTTCCCCGATTTTTTCTATTTCTTTCTCCATTCTTCTTATTTAGATCTACGAGTTCTTGTTGTTAAGCTACTTTTATCTTTCTAATCTCCAAGGTGGTTCCTATTTTTGTTCCTATGTCGCTTCTAAACGACTTCAGTTTCTAAGGTGGTTCCCGGGCACCACCTACACATGCTGCAGGCCCGCCACTGGCTAGCTATATAGGTTGTTAGACTCTTTGTCTTTCATGTTTACTCCAAGATGAAAAAAAGGTCTTAATAATTCAGCAACAGAGAACTGCTATTCTCAACAATAGAGGAAGCTTAACACCAACTTAAGACCCTCCTTTTTTCCTAAGCTGAAAATATGAGCTTAACTATGACTAAAGTAACAACTCAAAACCCTCCTCTTTTTAACTGATTATTCATCATTTCTGTCTAAAATAAGCTCTTCTTTGTTCTCAAAACAATCAACATACAAAGAACAGGGAGGTATATTACTGAAAAACACATGCTTTAAACTAGAGATTAGCCTAAATAGCTTCATGAGTAACTTTAATATTGTGTGCTTGTTAAGTGAACTGTCAGTAATTAGCTAAGTCTAAGCCTCCCCTGAGCAGATGATTATCAAGTTAATATGAGTCCGAACTCCTAAGTGAGGATACAAGAGGTCAGTTTATATACCGTGTGTACATATACACAAGTTAAAGGATATAGAAAAAGAACAGAGCTATTGCAGAATTCATATATAAGTATAAAAGAACAGAGCATGTTTAGTACAACTGCCCCCACTTTAATTTACTGACTTTGATATTTCCCCTCTCTCCGCATCCATGAGTTCTAGAGACTACAATTTCTATACTATCTTATCATGCTCTCGTCCTCCAAATCTCCAATAGTCCTATTAATGCCAACCATCATAGAGAATAATGGAATATTCTTTCGGGTTCGTGGTACCGACTTTGATGTATGTGTGAGTGTGTGACTATGGTTGAACTTTGAGCAAGAATGGTTCATGAACTCTTGTGACTTGTAAGCTCAAACTTAAACACTTAACTTTCTATTCAAACTAGTAATTGAACTTTAGCAAGGTGATTTTTTGAGGAACTGGTAATGTAACAGAAAGAATTATAAATCCATTAGCAAGCCCACCACTGAAAGTACAGGCTCGAATTATCTATTGTTCTAAATTTCCACTCGGACTTCATTACCAAACTAATTTTAGAAAGCCAACTTATCACTTTCTGATAACTGCATGTATTTATGATTTGATCTCTTGTCATGGACAGCACTTGCTACATAATTTACACTACAAATATCATTTTCCTTAATGCTAATCTCTTCTTTTTTTTTTTTTTTTTTTCTTTTTTTTCTCTACGGGTGTGGCCATCACTGAACCATGACATAGAACAGGGATCAATCTGAAAGACAAAATCCAAGAACTGTACTTCAGTAGCGTTTCGTTTGTAGTGAGTAATCGATATGAATATAGTTCTTATAACATGGTGTAAAGGTAACGAAAATAAGAACGTGAGTCAGTTTTAAAAGCCAAAAATCACCATCTTAGGCAGGTATGGAGAAGCACTAACCATGACATAAATTAATACATTACTTGTCTCAGCAGGCACTTTTTTAGACATAAATTTTAAACACCATATGCCTTGACTTAACTTTTCGCCATGCTCTAGTTTCCTCTAAATCAAACTACAAGCACAAATATATCGATATCATACATATTTGAAGCCAGTGATCCATTCCTTTAACGCTTACACAAGGTTCTGTCCAATTCATCCTACCATTTCTACAAAGTCAATTCAACTATCTCACAATTCTGTCTGATATTTTATCATCATAGAACCAATCAGTCACTAACAAATCTATATACACCACAAATCTATCACACATGTCCGAGACGGGTATTGAACCCACAACCATATGGTTGGGGAACAATCTCGCACCACATGAGGTACAAGCCCTTTCGTACTTAAGTATATTAATTTACATAATCATCAGTTTAAGTGTTTAACTTCATGACATGTCTTGGTCTCCTCTAAATCAATCAATACACACAATTATACCTTCAATTATGTCATAAATCACCTTTAATGTCAAACTTAGGTTTATGTTATAATAAAGTACAAAAACTAACTTCAACAATAACACTAAACAGATGAGGTTTTCCTTGTTCAGGTCACCTAGGAAGCAGACTTACGTAGCCTAACCAGGGTTACTTCATAACCGTTGACCACTAGGCCATCTTGGTGGTGGTTTAACTTCATAATCCTTGAATTGGTGGGCGCGTTTAAGTATAATGTATGGGCACTGTATTGAGAACAAAACAGTGAGGCAAAGGTGCCAAAGCGGAAAATATCTACCATAATGGGCAGCATTGTATTAAGAACAAAACGGTGAGGCAGAGGTGGCAAAGTGGAAAATATCTACCATAATGGGCGGTTCGTAGCAGTACTCTTTTAACGAATCTTAAATGATCCCTAGAGAAGCCTGGCAACCCTATAACGAATCTCAAGTGGTTCCTAGAGGTGTTTATCAAGATTATTGACATGCAACTTTAGTCATAAAGTTAGGCCTAATATTAGGTATGTCACTCCTTATCACTTGTACGGTTGTACCATACACATTTGTTTTTACGATTGTATCAAACTCATCCTACCATTACCACATAACAAAACCATAAACATATATGTACAATCAATTTCAAAAAACTCGTCAAGAATTAACAAACAAACTAACTAAACACTAAAATTACCTAAAATATAACAATCAAATATACCTTTCGTACTTCGGTAATAATTTACATAATCATCTGTTGAACTTCTTAACATGCCTTGGCCTCCTCTAAATCAATCAATACACACAATAATACCCCTAATTATGTTATAAATCACCTTTAATGTCAAACTTAGGTATATTTTACAATAAAGTACTACCACTAACTTCAATAATAACACTAAACAACACTATTCATAGGCCATTTTCAACTTCAATAACAACACTATTCACCTCAAATATCACAAATTAGGCATTCATAGGCCATTTTCAACACGAGCTAAAACTTAAAGAAAAATGATTAGGAGACCTAAAAACTGTGACTTAATTTGTGCCTAAACATAGGTGTCATTAGCTTATTTAAATTGTTCAGAAGTGGGAGAAGTGGGCCATGTTGTTACAACCAATGCATTTGATACACGCCTCGTCCCACATCATTCCAAATAGAGAAGATGTTGGGTATATATGGTACAAGAACTAATCCTCAAATTGGTGGACGCGTTTTAGTATGGGCATTGTATTAAGAACAAAACCGTGAGTTAGGGATTCCAAAGCGGACAACATCTACCATAAGGTTGGTTCATACCAAATTAGCGGTAATCCTTTATCGTATCTTAAATGATTCCTAGAGAAGCCTGGCAACCCTTTAACAAACATATATCTACATAGACACTGTATCTAAACAGTCTAGTCATCTAGTCTCTACTACTTTTAAAGAGTGTATGTGTTTTCTTGAATCTCGAAACTTGAAACTTAAATTAATATAGTTTGCCTAAATTACCACGAAGTACCCTTTAAACTTTGGCAACTTTTAAAAACCTTAAAACTTAAATTATCTCTTTTCTTGATCAATTCTAATCTTGACAACTTTCAAAAACACGCACTATATTAATCTATACTACATTATAATGCATTTGGGACTATTCTATAATTAGAAAGGCATAAAATTCAGACTTTTTTCTTGCTTATTATGGAAAGATTTCAAAATTAATTTGTTAGGAAGCGGGTTGGTTAGGAAGTTTGTTAGGAAGCAGTTGATTGTTGAAACTAAAATTATTTGGCTTAACCATCTCTAATATCTCTACATATAAAGCATGAAGACAGCTAAACGTGTAACCAAATAACGCAAATATAATCACACGGTACCCGCCGCCACATTGCGGGGGTACCGTTCTACCCTAATTCCAATTCACCACATATTTCCAAGAAAAAAAAAAGAAAAAAAAAAAAAATGTTTACCTTAGGCTCTCCATCAAGACAAATAACAGACCCATCCTTATACGGCAACACACTCCTCCCATTCTTGGGATTAAACCTTATAGGCACACCTCTAGTCCCTTCATTTTTATTAAAAGCGTAAAGACACTTAAGCCCATATTTCTCAAGAATGTCACCCACTTCAAGCTGGTCCTGATCCCATCCTCCTAGAGATGAGGTGAATATGTCTATTGGGCCCTTGCCTTGTTTGTATAAGTGGATCTTGGTTTCTGGGACTTTTGTTGTTACTCGTTTTGGTGATGTTGAGGATTGTTGTTTTTTGAGGAGGGGTTGTGTTGTTTGGGTTGTTTGGTCTTCTGTTGTTTCTGTGATTTCGACCATGGTTGTTGTGAGGAAGGGGAAGACTTTTTTGTTGTTGTTGTTGTTGTTGTTTGGGATGATGGAAACTATTGTTGTTAGTGGGCGTAGGGGTGTCTGTCGGTGTCAGTTAGCTTAGGGGAGTTGAGTTTGATGTGGATAATGGATTCTTAATACTGGGCTCCATTTATTTATTTTCTTTAAAGGCAACATAATACATGGACCAAACTAAATCCAAACTCAGTTAACTCACTATATCCTTTCTGGCTTTGTGATATGACAAAATAGATAGAGTTAATTAATTAAATGAACTCTTTTCTATATTATCTTATCAAAATGGTCGGTGCAGATTTCATTTACAAAAATGGTCTATGAAATTGCGCCACCATATAAGACATGTGTTGATTAACAAATATGATTTTGACATTTGTTACAACCGCGCACAAAAAAAACAAAACAAAACACAAACTCCAAATCTCAAGCGCACAGCCACTAAATCCAAAATAAAAATAAACTTAAAACCACAAAAATCCAAATTCTAAGCGCACAGCACACAACTCACACATTGTTTTTTGTGCGCCTAATTAATAAAAAGAAAATAAATTTTATTAAAAAAAATTACAAACCCACGAAATCCAAATTCCATGCGCACAAGCGCAACTCACCCATTTAAATTTTTGTGCGCTTAATTTTATAAAAAGAAAATAAATTTTATTAAAAAAATTACAAAAACACAAAATCCAAATTCATGGGCACAAGCGTACAACTCACAAAATCCAAATTCATACCATATATTGTGCGCCTAATTTTATAAAAAAATTACAAAATCAAAAGTGTCCAAATTTATAAATGTATATACAAAGGCCTGACAAAGTAAAACTACCAAATAAAATAAACATTGAACTCAAATGCCTACAAGGAAAAAACAAAGGACAAGCGCACATAATATGGGAATTTTTAAGGGTGCGCCTAGTGAAACATGCGCTTAGGTTCATTTTGGTAAAACTTTCAAAAGAAGTCTGTTTTGGTATGAGCTACATAGAAGGTTCATTTTGGTAATTAGTTTAAATAGATATCATATTAACTAAGATATAACCAGTGGCGGAGCCAGAAAAAGTGATCAAAGGGGGCATCAATTTTTTTTTTTTTTTTTTTTTTTTAATTAAACGGTATAGCACACCAACGTGTTAATAACTACTACTCCCTCCGTCCCTAAATAAATGTCCACTATTGACTTTCAAAGTCTTTTTGTTCCAACTTTGACTTTGAATTATTTCATTCGTGTTATGTAATACTTGATAAAAATTATACCAATGAAAATACATTTAAGACCAATTTCGTTCATATATTTTGTATCAAGTATTACATAACACAAATAAAATAATTTACGGTCAAAGTTAAAAGAGAAGACTTAAAAAGTCAATAGTTGACACTTATTTAGGGACGGAGGTAGTACTTATTAAAAAGGTCGGGTCGGGTCTTGTTAGGTCAAAAATGAATGTTATTTTTTCTGACACAATTAAGACATCAAGACGTAAAAAATGAATTCCAATCGATAATCTTAACTGTTTAATTATAAAAACACTCGCTTATTTCGTATGCTATATGTCTATATCCATATACTATAATTCTATAACATGACTCAAATTGTACGAAAAACACTTGTATTTTTTAAGTACTATCAGTTGAGCTATGTGATCATTACATCAAACTCAAAAGCATTAAAAAAAAGATAAGAAACAAATTACGGTTACAAGTATTTCAAATTTGCAATCTTTAACCCAAAAGAGAAGTATACTCCAAGTCTGTATTAAAAGTAAAAACATTTATCTGGTTAATATTATATTTTTTTTTGTTAAAAGAAACACAACTTTCAATTGTTAAAGGGCCCTATCATATTTAATACTCTAGAAAAATACTTTTTGGTACCCACCTATGAACCATAAACTCATCTCCATCTTCCCACTCACTAAAATAATGAACAAGTCTCATCCCCATTTTTTCAGACCAACAAACAGGCGGAAAACGTTTTGCAAACACACATTTGTTTCTTTAATTGAGGGCATTCGGATCATTATGTCGAGGGCACTTGATATTTTATCCACTATTTTGATTTTTTTCCCTACATAATTTGTGTGTTCGCAAGAGTTTCATTGAGGGCATCGCCCCCCACTCCTCTTCATATAGCTCCGCCCCTGGATATAACTCATACATACCAAACCCATCAAAACGCAACAACACTTAAGGGCAAACACATGATAAAACCATGATACGAATTGACAACCGACCACAAACCTTGACCTCACACATAAAGCGCAACCCCACACCATATCCTCGAAGCACACAGTTCCGAAAACACGATCTAACCACTCGCATTGCGAATAATGACGATAGTAGAATGAAGAAAATAACCCAACAAGTATGAACACCACCTAATGAAAACCCCCAAACCTCTTGCTTTAACGACATTGGCTTACAACCTGACTCTCACTATCTCACAACTTGAGACCTCTCCTTTTCACGGCTTTACAATCTTCATCATCGGACAGTTGGACACCTCATAAAACTCACCATATCCGCACCTAAACCATCTTACAACCTCACTATATCCATGACATGAACCACCACACGACCTCATAATATCCTTGACTTGAATCAACTCATAACCTCAACATCTAATGACCTCACAACTCACGACCTCACCATCTCCCCGTCATCTCCCCCTCTGAACCATCTCACCAATAAGCCGAAACACCTCGCAACCTCAACATCTTACGACCCGAAATACCTCACTATCTCCATAACCAAAACACCTCACGCACTCCCACACAACTCACTATTTCCATGACGCCACACGAACTCACTATTTCTGTGACCTGAACACCTCACATACTCGCCATCTCCACGACCACATCAAACTCACGCCCACACCACCTGATAACCCGATCCACCTCACTAGCACGGTATCTCCACATCACGAACCATTTTCACGGCCTCACTACCTCCATAGCCTGAACTAGTTCACAACTCAAAAGATCTTCAACAACATGAACCATCATCACAACCCGAACGATCTTCACACCCTGAACCATCTTCACACTCGGAAACGTTCACCACTTCACCATCTTCACAACCTAACCATCTCACGATTTGAACCACCTCACAACCATACGAAGTTATTCTACTTTGCGCAAGAAGCGACATGACCCATACGAAGTTATTCTATTGGGCTCAATTAACTAACGACTATTATCTTAATCTAACTGAGGGTATGTTTGGCGGCGAGTGTTACGGAGTGTTTTGAAGCCACTAGCTATAAGCATTTAGCATTTTATACACAATGCTTGTTTAGCAACAAACAACAAGCATTTTTAGTTTTTTTTAAATGCTCCAAATCAAACTGTTACTTAAAGAAGCATTTATTAACAACCCGCGTTTATATTTAATAATTATAGGTATGCAACTATGTTACCCAGGGACGGAACCAGAAGACAAAGTCACCGGGTGCATTTATGAGAAATCAAACAAGACTACATGTATAACTTTTTGGGACCGGGTGCATTTATAGAAAAATAGAAGTTTTATAACAAAATTAACACTATGAGACAAAAATTCATGGGTGTCCCGGGACACCCCCTGGTTCCGTCCCTGATGTTACCAAATATTCTATCAAAACAAACAGCTATTGTTTCCTAGTGCTACATGCTACAGCTTCTTGCTACTCTTATTTTCGCCAAACGTACATTTTTTTCAGTTTTTTAGAAATATATTGTTTAGATTAAATATGATCTGCGTACAATTTCATCTAACTTGAATGCTCTGCGTACATTTCGTACTTCGTCTCAAGTCTCAACGTTACTGTTGCATTAATGTTGGTTTTGGGCTGTGTCTTTTATGGGCCTGCATCACCCCTGGCTATACACAAAAGTCGAGGCATAACATTGAAATTGAAACTTGAAGAGCATAGATTGTTATTGTTAGTATGATTTAGTGTTCAGTCCATAACATGAAACAATTTATACACATCTATAAGAACAAGATGATTACTCGCGCATTAGAGCGATGGTTTATAAAAGCGTTGATTTGTGTTTGCAATTTTTTTGTGCATATATGGGTGTGAGTTAGAGTGTTAATCGCTTAAATTGTAATTAAATATTTAAATATTTAATAAATTGCAATTTCTTTTTTTTAGTAAAAGTATTTTAGTCTAACAACCTGTCTTATTTTTTAAGTTTTATGCAAGTGTGTTTTCTCTTTATATATAGTATAGATTACATGATTCTTGGTTCGTGATGGTTAGATCTTAATTGATAGAAAATAAACAATGCATCTACTTGAGCAAAATAATACTCTTTAGCAACTAATCAAGATCACACCTCAATATTATCAACCATGATGAGTTAACGTTATACGATAATAGATTGTCAAAGGGGCAAAAGTCTATGTCCAATAAGTTAGGATGTGAACAAAAACGTCATTGAATTTTTGTGATAACCGTTAAAGGAAAAGAAGACAAGTGTTGAGAATAGAAAAAGCACCTAACATGTGCTTCTTGACATTTGCATGTGTTAGGTATTATTATTGCCTTTCAAGTTTTATAAAAATGATCTATGCAAAGTGCAAACATTCAATCTAATAGGATAGAAACATAGTATAAGGTATAATGAATGTCTCATCCCTTTGAAAGCAAGCAATCAACACCATCACATACATGTCTAGAGTACTTTTTTAGGTTGATTTCAATTTTCACATGTCTTTCATGGTTAGCTATCAACATCATCATTACTAAACCCATATACACTCAACAAAACTACATACACAAATCGTAACAAATCTATTTCAATTATTAGCTAGAGGATTATTGTCTCGCTAGTGTCATGGTATCTTATTTACCAAAAGGCTTTTGTCATAATGGTACTTTTTTGTTGTGTGAGAAACTCTTCAATCAAAATAATTTTGAGTTCAAGTCATATTTAAAACATGTGAGATGATATATGATGTGTATATTTCAAGATAGTTAGTTGCCGTTCTAAAAAATATATAAAGAAATGTTATCTTATTTTACCTTAATTACAAATATAACAAACACATTGGTTGCATCTGTGATGAATTTAATTGACACATATATTATTAGCTCAAAACTGCTAAATGAAAAGATATAAAACCAAAATTAAATTCAGACATATTTAAAACTTTTGCATATTTATCTAGTATTTATTTATATTAATTTGACTAAATTTAGAAATATACTTAATTTAAAAATATTATCTCTATTAAGTTGAGCGTTTGTAAAACTTTTTTTTTTTCTTTTAGCAATTATGTAAACTTCTTTCCAACCGCACGCCAAAGACGAGATTTTGCACCTGTTCGGTGGGCTACACCACCTAACGGAACTACAAGGAAAATGGTTGTTTTATAAAAAAACAAATAATTTAATCTTTGTTTTGTTTGATTCATGATGTGTAATTATAGTTTTTTATTATTAAAAATAATTATTTAAAAATTTTAATCCTATTATTAATTGCATCTTATCTATATTTTTTGTATTTATCTTATACTTGTGTTATGGATAAATATAAAATATTAGCTAATAAGAAAATAATCTTTTTTTTTAAATAAAATTATTACTAAATAAAGTATGAATGCATTTTTTTAAAATGAAAAATTCCTAATAGGGGTTTTGTTTTATTATATAAAAGATTTTTTGAGTGTGATGTGTGTCGGGTATATTGTGATGTATTTTTGTGTAAAACTGGGTTTTTTTTTATAACACAATTAATATCTATTTTTTAATTTTTTTTTGGATACTAATGTGACGCTAACGTGAATATAATGAGTTTGGTGACGATAGTATGTAGCCTAAGCCTGAAGTTAAAACTGATTTAGACATTGAAAATGGATAATGTTTTCATTAATGTTTTTATTGTTGTAATTTGCATCAATTATTATATAATAAAAATATATATTTAAAGTCAAAATATGATTAAGGCTATGTTTGGTGCAGAGTTTTTTGAAGCTTTTTGGAGCGATGAGCGGTGAGCAATGAGCTTTTTGATTTTTAGTGTTCGTTTGGCAAAAGAGTTGTGAGCTTTGCTATTTTTTAGAAAAGCTCATTTTTCCAATATTTCTTTAAGAAACTGTGAGGGTGCTACTACTGCTTACAGCTAATTTTGACAAACATATCTTAAAAAATGAAGAGAGTATTTAAAAGATAAAATTGTCTTTTTTAATCTCAAATAAATTGAAAATGGATAAAATGGAAAGAAATTTGAAATAAAAGCCGGCCAGAAAATAAGAAATATAGTAAACAAACAAACACCCACGTCTCCCTGTGAGAGAGGGAAACATTTTCAGATCAAAACAAAAACAAAAACAGTTTTCCATCATTTTCTTATATCTTGACTCTATTATCATTTATCCTCAAAAACCTTTGAAAAAAAGAAAAGAAAAAAAGAAAGAAAGAATGGAAGGTGCAATGGGATTGATGAGGAGGATGCCACCAAAGCACACACAGACAGCACTCTCCGCTCTTCTATCCCTTTTACCAGACCACTCCGCAGATCTCCTCTCTCAAATCGACCAGCCTCTTCAGGTGGGCTCACTCTTTTTTTTTTTTTTTTTTTTTTTTTTTTTTTAAATTTTACAAGTAGCCTATTCATTTGTATGTTTATCTGATTGAATACTTGTCAGTTTATTATTATTGGGATAATCACAAAGAAGAAATTGTATCTAACTTTTTTTTTTTTTTTTTTTTTTTTTTTTTTTTTTTTTTTTTATAACACAAACCTTTCAAATTTCGACCTTTGTGTTTATCTGTTTGATTTCTGGTGAGTTTATCATTGGGATAATTATAAAAAAAATAAATAAATAAATAAAAATAATAATAAAATAAAAAAAATTAAAAATAAATAAAAAAATAAAAGAAAATGTATACTAAATACATTTTAATGACCAATTTACCCTTGGTTGTTAATAGGATGATTAAAAATATAAGGGTAAAATGGTCACAAAATACACACAAATGTCGAAATTCAAAAGTTTAGGTATACAATAGCAGCAAAAAAAAAAAAAAAAAAAAAAAAAAAAAAAAAAAATTGCTTACAACAATCGAAAAATTGACAAGTTAAATACATTTTCAGATAAGTATCTCTATCCATTTTATCCCTTTTATAGTAATTGATGTATATTAATAATAAGATTGATGAGCTTTAAGTTTTTTTTTTTTTTTTGGTAAAGGGGTTAACCCCGGTAAATATAGCTTTTTTTTTTTTTTTTTTTTTTTTTTTTTTTTTTTGTTATATACTACGACTAGTTTGCTAATTTGTTTGTCGAATCTACTATTTTTAAGAATATGCTTTTTAGTGATTTGTGTTAGGAATTACAACTGTGCTTGTGTTAGGTCCCAATATTTTAAATGAAAAACAGATATTGCATGAGCTAAGTATTGTCTGAATGTTTGGAGTGTTAGATGATCGAGTGAGGATTTGTGGATTTGGATGAGTTGGGTTAGAGTCGGGTAAATGAAGAATGATGTAGTTTGTGCAATTGATTTTTTTCTCCATGTTTGCTGATGAAATTATAGATTTGTATGTGTTAATCTACTAGTATATTGAGCTCTCCTTGATTACGGGATTAGAAATTCTGACATGTTTCTAGTTTCTTTGTATCCTGTATGCGTTTGGATTTTTAAATGAGCGGCTGAGGATTTGTGATTTGGGTGAAGTAGGTAAGAATAGGTGTAGTGGTAGTGAAGATGTTCTGGACCACAAATGAAGGATAATACAGAGATAGTAATAGACAAATTGTGATAATAGTAGTTGCCATATGAGATAAGTTACATATGACACGTGCTTTATTCACAGGCGAGGCATATGGGGCCCATTGAGTTGTTAGTATGCTTGCACCTATCTTTTTATTACTTGGAAACATATGGAACATTAGAGCTGCCCGCCATAAGCATGCTTTATCAAACGCCGTTGCGTGCCTTTATTTTAGCTTGCGTTATGAAGAACGATGGATATTTTGAAACCTGTAAGAAAAATATAGAATACGTGCCATTGCCTTATTGGCGAGGAAAATTGTTTAGGTTTTTATAATAGAGCACGTGGTGGAAGTTGACATTTCAGTAATTGCTGTATTTTCGTCAATTCAGTATGCTTTCTGTCGTAAACTAATATGCATCAGTGTAGATATTGTCTTCCATGGATGCATCCTTTCATAGACCCCTTAAGCCCATATTTCTCAAGAATGTCACCCACTTCAAGCTGGTCCTGATCCCATCCTCCTAGAGATGAGGTGAATATGTCTATTGGGCCCTTGCCTTGTTTGTATAAGTGGATCTTGGTTTCTGGGACTTTTGTTGTCACTCGTTTTGGTGATGTTGAGGATGATTGTTGTTTTTTGAGGAGGGGTTCTGTTGTTTGGGGTGTTTGGTCTTCTGTTGTTTCTGTGATTTCTACCATTGTTTGACAGAGATGTGATTAAGGTTGAAGAAGAAGTATGTTTTTTTGTTTGGGGGAGATAATGGGATAGGGGGGGTCCGGCTCACCGGCTGTCACTGTCTCTCACACAAGTAACTTGTTTTAGGAATATTGTGTTTGGGTAAAGGGCCGAGCAAATCCACTCGAAAATGGATCCGAACCGATAAACTGATTGAACTGGATTGAACACATTTTTTTCTATTCAGTTTCAGTTTTGTAGATTTATTTTGGTTTTTGTCGATTTCGATTCGATTCAGATTTTATCGGTTTTCTCGGTTCGAAACCTAAAAACCGACCTGAACCGAGTTATTCGGTTCAATTTCGGTTTTGATATCTATTTATCGGTTCGGCTTTCGGTTTTTTTTTCCTTTTTTTTTGGTTTTCGGGTTGAGTCAGTTTTTAGCGGTTCGGGCTGGGTTTGACCCGATGCTCACCTTACCCTTTACCCTACTAAACAATATAAAATAAGTGGGTTTCCCAAAAGAGTCATGTGCGAATGTGCGATCTCACTGAATGTGCGACACCTATCCAGTTTTTTAATATTAAAGTACAGTTATAGGTGAGTCTTTTCCATATATTATTTTTTTTGTCTTATTACAAGAGTATTAAAAATACCAAAATACCCCTCTTTTTAATGTGCGACATGGTCATTATCATTAACAGCCGGTGACAACCATTTATTCCGGCAACACCCATTTATTCCGGCCAACTTTTTTTTCTCAAAAGACCAATCATATAAATTACATAAGTTAACAAATAGACGGCTCCTATTAATTCAAACAATCCATATAAATTACAAGGATACAAAAATTGCAAATCTACCATACAAAAATTACAAAGAAGAAAAATTAAAAATAAATAGAACATCAAAACTTTTTTCCAGATCCATATAAATTACAAGGATACAAAAATTGCAAATCTACCATATATGGGTCTTTTCCATATATGCTTTTAATTTCGCATCACACTCGGAAAAAAAAATGAAGACAAATCAAAACTTTTTTCCAGATCCACATAACAAAAAAATGAGGATCAGATTATCATCAAAAGATGAAAAAAAAAAACCCACAAAAATCAAGTTATTACCATTATTATTTAACTCGACTCGTGACCTTCTTCAAATGGTTCGTGTCTGTTTCCATCTATCTTCAAATGGTGATGATATGTGGTGGTGACAGCGGATCTGTAGTGGTGACGGCGGATCAGTGGTGGTGATGGTGTCGAATCTGGGTTGGTGATGGTGGTGGCGGCAAGATCCATTTATGGTGGTGGCAAATACTTGTAGATCTACAAAAATAAAGTTGTAGATCTAAATAAAAACCTGTAGATCTAAAGAAGAAAAAAAGAAAAAACTTCCCCAAATTCTACAAAACCCCCAACTTATTTTGTTTTGGTGTAGGAAATGCCCACAGCTTGTGATTACAAGTGTTTGCACATCGATGGTGATTGCCCAAGTTGGTGGTGTCGGGTTGACCTTGACAAAGGCTGACCGAGTGATTGTTGTTGATCCATCAAGTGGTAGGTAAATATGGTGGTATAAATTTTAGAGAGAGAGGAAGAGTGAGTTAGGAGATATGATAGAAATGGGTAAAGAAATAATATCTTAACTAATTATAAAGGAGATTTGGTCAACAAGTCAAGAAGTGAAAAACTGAAATTAATGTAATCCCCATTTTGCTCTTATCCTTTTTAACTACATATGTGCATTAACTACAACCAATCCCCATTTAATCAACCACTATCTACTTTTTTTCATTTAATTAAATCTGCTTCTCAAAATTTAACCTATACTCTCTCTCCCTCTCAAAATTTATTATATCATCACCATCATCAAACCAAACCCTAGCCGCCCCATACTCCGGCCACCACAGCCGCCACACCGCCGCCTCCCATAACACACCACCACCACCATTCGAACCCCCATCATCTCATCTCTTTGATCTACTACCACACGCGCCCTACCCCCTAACTTTACTCTCGTTACCACCTCAAAATCACCACATCTTGTATATTTTTGGAGCTCTCACGTCTTGGTCTTGTAAAATCGAAGGTAGGGTTAGTCACAAGAGACTTGTGACTCGTATTTGAATGAAACGCGACCCACGGGTCGCGAGTTATAATTATTTTGGTTGGGTTTTGATTAAAAACATGATATATAAGTGGGTTTTGAATAAAAACGTGATGATAAACAAGTTTAGTATCCGGGATTCTTGTTTCTTGGTGAGGTCAAGACCTAACAAGTAATTTATGCTGGACATATATGTTTTTGAAGTATTGAATGGTTTTTTTTATATATAAATTTGTATATATCATTTATGGATCTGAGTAAAGAGTATTTGATAGTTGATATATCAATTTTATTTGTAGATCTATAGGTTATTTTTAAAGATCTATGTATATTCAATTTGTTGGTATTTGTTTTTCGTTACAGCCGTTTTCCCCCGCCATTGTCTCGCCGGAAAAAGTTGCCTCCGCCGGAAAAAAGTTGCTACCGCCGGAAATAAGTGAGTATTTTTTATAAAGGTTTATTGGTTGCTTTGGTCATAAAGTTTATTTTGTATTATTAAATGTTTTGAACGGTTTGTTTATTTTATTTTTTTTTGTAGATCCGGGTTTTCTTAAGTTTTTTGTCCTCCGCCCGCAGCCGGAAACCATTTTTGCTGCCCTCTTTTCTGCAGCTTTCGCCGGAAAATATATAGTTCCATTTTAAAGATTGTTGTTAGTAATTGAGAAAATATTATCTAAGGTTTGTGTGTATAATTTTCTTTGTGTAGATCTATCATTTGGAAAATATTTTTGGTTTATCCAGTGAATTTATTAGTAAATTTTGTTGTGTAAATAATAGGTACATTGTTGTGTGAATTGTACTACATAGGTAACTTAGTTGAAAATTTTGATAGTTTTGGTAAATTTCAAGATTTTTAAATTTTGGAAGTTTTTTAAATTTAACTGATTTTGAAAATAGTTTTGTAATTTTAAAAGCTTTTGGAATGTTAACGTGTTTTTTAATATTTTGAGATCTGAATTGCTTTTAACAAATTCTTTTAACGTGTTTTTTATAGGATGGTTGTCTCGAAGGATGTGTTTTTGTACAAGGGATAATGACTCATCTTAATTGCTTTTAACTTTGAACAAGGGATAATGACTCATCTGAATTGCTTTTAACTCTGAAGCAAACGCTTTATTGTTTATATTTTCAAGACATCTTCAAAATACATTTGACTATAATGAAGTTGAAGCCCAATAAAAAGCATAATTGGTGTCAACGAAGCTATTGAAGTATTGAAATTTGAGAAGAACTTGAGTCCAAGTAAAAAGTGACGACATTAAAAAGGACCAAATTAAGTAGCGTCAAAAGTAAAATTAAAAGGACCAACTTAAGTAGAAGCAAATTTTAATTATAAAGTTGGAGTACTATGGTCACTATACATCTACATCTATAAACTTGGTTACTATAACACGTTTTATAGGCCTGCTAAAAAAGCCAAAAGCACAAATTTGACTTGAAAGTTTATCAGGATTTTATTTATTTATTTATTTATTTATTTATTTATTTATTTATAATGTATTACTAATAGACCAAGTATTGTTTTGTATCGACATTGTCTTGATGTATAATTAGAAAACCAAACAAATGGATAGCTAATGGATCAAAGTATCAAACAATGACTAACCATATTGACCCATAAAAAATCTGTTTTGCTATTTTTATAAATTACTTTGTCAGAAGACAAAAATTACATACTTTAATAAAAATAAAAGTATTATAATTTTTAACCATTTAAATATAAAATTTATTTACTATTTTTTTATTGCTTAAAATATAAAGTAGACAATTATTTTGAAATATCCAAAAAAAAATATATAAACTATAATTTTAAGATGAAGATGAAGATGAAGGGAGTATAAAGGTTAGAGAGTCTAATCCAAACACATATTACACAAGAGGAAAGGAAGAAACACACAAACATTAACACAATCAAATATCGTTTAAAACTATTCAACGTCGTTGTTATTTGCTGTTACTCGACTACAAAAGAAAATGCGCGCACATAAATCAATGCATCCGGATTTGCTGTTATAGCCGTTGTGACTTAAAAAAAATTAATTAAACGTTTGAATTTAAAAGATCCCGCCTTGTATTTAATTTTTGAATTTAAAATTTATCCCGCGCAAGTACTTGACCAAACAATAATATTGCTGGAAATAATATTGCTTTGCGATGACTATTAATAAAGCTCAAGGTCAAACAATTCCAAATGTGAGTGTCTATTTGCCCGACTCTGTTTTCTCGTATGGTCAGCTTTATGTGGCATTGTCTAGAGGGATACCCGTAGAACAACAAAAGGTATTGGTTAAACCAGTCAAAGAGTTCCGTCAAGCAGAAATCTACACCTCAAATGTCGTTTATCAAGATGTTTTACACGAAGAGTAACGTGTGTTGTTACTTTTTATCTCATAACTGATGTAATGTTTTACTTTCAGTTTCATTAAATGTTTTTTATATGTTGTTTGATAGACGTTAAGAATTTTTTCTAGACTTTAGTTATCGTGTGCAACCGTTTGCAATTACATTATGATCTGTTCACGTTCTATTTTGAATGCTACACAAAACACTCACCACAATATCACAAATCGTTAATTATCTGCCGCTAGGAACCGTTGCTATGCACGGGTACTCGTCTAGTATAATATTAAAGTGAAAGAGATAAAAGATAAGGGTATATCAGTCATTTAAGTTAAAAGGCTAAAATTCAATCATTAATGTACCAGGGACAAGTGTCACACATTTAGTGGAATCGCATGTTAGCACATTCGCACATGACTCTTTTAGGAAATCCATTTATTTTTGACATCATTTGGGAAAAGCCACAACTTTTTGGCATCATTTGGGAATTACCTCAAAAAGATACTTTATTATATACCCACGCACACAAAAAACAAAGAAAAGAAGTTAGTATTCAGGATGACCAAGTTGTGCTCAAAACGGGTCATTCACGCATCGTTTGTGTGGTGTTGTAACAAAGGACAAGAGAAGCGATCCCATGCAAAGGGGAGCAAAAATAAAAAGCATAAAAAGAAATTTGGGTCGTTGGATCCCTAACCAAGACCATCTGACGGTGAAGATGGAACCTTCCTCCCTTTTTTTATTAGTATTCTCACTTAGGGTATATTAGTCATCTTAACTCGTTTTTAAATTCCACCACAAACTTTAAACGTAAATAACTTTTAAACGATAAATTTTTACAAAAAACCGATTTCATCATAATTTTTAAAATTTAATTCTCTTTAATTTGGTATGCATTTTAATATATGAATCACAACTTTTTTTTTCAACTTTTTAAGTGGTGTTGATTTTCTTGAAATTTTTGGCATTTTCGGTTCTAATTTCGTCTAGTTAAATGGCCGAATTATGCAAAACTTAAAACACGAAAGTTGTAGATTTTTGGTCATTCTTTACCCAGAAATTTGAATCACTCAAATCCGATATGATATGAGTGAGATATCGTACGTTAAAGGTGGCGTCTTAGTCATATTTAGCGCACACAAAGTGTTTGATAAAATGCCTAAAAAAAATTCTTATAAAAATACATTTAAATATACTAATTGATGTACTACAATACAATTTTTTGTTATTTTTAGCTTTTTTTAACTGATGAACAAAGATTAAATGATAAACAAACTAACTGATTAACTGACGAACATTGTGACCTTAACTGATGAACATTTTGATTTCTTTTAGACAATTGATGAACACTATGATAACTGATGAACCTATAATAACTGATGAACGTATGATAACTGATGAACCTATAATAACTGATGAATAATATAGTTTTTTTGTTAGAAAATTGATGAACTGATTAACATTATGTTATTTTGTGGTTCATCAACTCTTTTTACTGATAAACATCACTTTTAAATTGACGAACATCACTTTTATATTGATGAAAAAAATGAACAACTATCTTTAATGACAGACAAATGAACAACATTTTTTATTGATGAACAATACTTTTATGTTGATGAACAAATGAATAAATCTTTTTATTGATGAACGATACTTCGTATTGATGAATGATACTTTTATATTGATGTACAAAAAAATGTGAAATAGTAACTAAGTAACTACACAAGTATTCTTTTTAGAAAACTTCGTCTTCTTAGCGGCCAACCTCCTTTTTGCTTGCTTTCCTTTATAGCAACTTTATCACTAGCCTTCTTAGCGGCAATTTGAGCTCTGATAGCATTGCACTTCATCTGATGAACATGTGATAAAAGTAAGCAGATAACAAAAAAATCACTAATTGATGAACCTCTGATAAAAATAAGCAGATAATAAAAAATAGACTAACTGATGAACCTCTAATAAAAAATGCACTAAATGATGAACCTATAATAACTGATCAACCTATAATAACTGATGAACCTATTATAACTGATGAATCTATAATAACTGATGAACCTATAATAAGTGATGAACCTATAGTAACACAAACTGATGAACCTAAGATATAACATAATAGCTAAGCTAATATGTTCATCAACTAATAAAAAATAGACTAACTGATGAACCTCTAATAAAAAATGCACTAAATGATGAACGTATAATAACATAATGATGAACCTATGATAACATAATAGCTGAAAATATAACTGATGAACCAAAAAAACTAATGTTAATCAACTAAAAAAGAATAAACTAACTGATGAACCTATTATAACTGATGAATCTATAATAACTGATGAACCTATAATAACTGATGAACCTATAGTAACACAGGACAACAACTGATGAACCTAAGATATAACATAATAGCTAAGCTAATATGTTCATCAACTAATAAAAAATAGACTAACTGATGAACCTCTAATAAAAAATGCACTAAATGATGAACGTATAATAACATAATGATGAACCTATGATAACATAATAGCTGAAAATATAACTGATGAACCAAAAAAACTAATGTTAATCAACTAAAAAAGAATAAACTAACTGATGAATCTATAATAACTGATGAACCTATAATAACTGATGAACCTATTATAACTGATGAATCTATAATAACTGATGAACCTATAATAACTGATGAACCTATAGTAACACAGGACAATAACTGATGAACCTAAGATATAACATAATAGCTAAGCTAATAACAAAAAAAGCATAAATTGATGAACCTAACATAAAAAATAAGCATATAACAAGGAATGTAATAACTAATGAAGACACACACAAAATCATATAAACTGGTATTTAATCTGTTCATCTACTAAAAAAATATAACAAAAAAGCATAAACTGATGAACCTCGGATAAAAGTAAGCATGTAACAAAAAATCAACTAACTGATGAACCTCAGATAAAAGTAAGCAGATAACAAAAAAATCACTAATTGATGAACCTCTGATAAAAATAAGCAGATAACAAAACATAAAACTTATAAAAATAAAATAGAAATTATCAATAATTCCTTGCTTAAACGCCTGAAGATCATCAATCGCCATTAAAACCATATTTCTATCACATTTATGACCTGAATCTGGTTGAAGCATTTCATCGAGCACTTGGTGTGCATCATTATATCGATCACATTTCAACAACAGATATTGTATGTTTACCTGATTATTATGAAGTTGAAAAGTACAAAAAAGAGTTTTATTAGTTGGTACCTGATGGTGACGGCGTGAAGACAGTGGTGCTGACGGCGTGAAGACAGCGATGGTGATGGAGACGACGATGGTGATGAAGACATTGATGTATTAGATCTGATGATGATGATGATGGTATGAATGGGGATGAGCACATCGTGAAATCAAAGAAATAATAAAAATGAAAATAGATAACTGAGAAGTGAAAAAAAAAAAAAAAAAAAAAAAAAAGAGTATATAGCGGGAGGACACAAAATTACATAACTATCCTTTGGGGGGGAAAAGAGCGGAGACACGTGGCAGCATGTAATTTCTTTTTAGGCTTTTTAAAATTTTGTCACTTTGTAAGGGATCCCACACCGCCTCCTTAGTAGTTGTCACGTGTTGAAGATTGTTCTATTGCGAGAAGTCTTGATCTTACTAAAATACGGAGTAGTAAACATATGATTCAAAATTTACTATATTGGCAATTTTTTTTTTTTTTTTTTTTTTTTTTTTTTTTTTTTTTTTGGGGTATTTACATCACCAACTTAAGCTATTATAATATGCTATTAGTGCAAATATGAGCTTACATAAGCTTGGCTCGAACAAGCTAAAGTAAGTTGATAAAATCTCGACTTAGCCAAGTACAAAACTCGAGAGCTATTAAATTAATTAGTCGTGAAGAATTAATCTATACTACATGATAATGTATTTTGGACTATTTTATAAATAGAAAGACTTAAAATTCAGATTTTTTATTTCTTATTATGAAAAGATTTCAAATATTGATTGAAGAAGGATTTCAAACATTAATTGCAGAAAACTGAAAATTGAAAAACTGAAAAACTAGAAAATTGAAAAACTGAAAACTGAAAACTAGAAAAACAGAAAAACTAAAAACTTAAAAACGTAAAACCTGAAAAAACGAAAACTGGAAAACTAAAAAACAGAAACCTAGAAAAATAGAAAACTAGAAAAACATAAAAAACTAAAAACTGAAAAACTGAAAACCTGAAAAACTGGAAAACTTGAACACCTGAAAACCCGAAAAACCGAAAAACTGAAAACTAAAAACAGAAAACTGAAAACAAGAAACAAAAAAGTAAAAGCAGAAAATTCAACTTATAAAGCATGAAGACAATTAAACGTGTAACCGACCACAAAATATAGTTACAAGGTAACCGCCACCGCATTGCGCGGATATAGAGCTGGCATATCGTGTCTGACACGACACGATAAGACACGAACACGAATGACCTAAACACGAAAACACGAACACGACACGATAACATTTCGTGTCACTTTTTTCGAACACGAACACGACATGAAAATTAACAGGTTACACGATAAGGAACCTGTTAAGGGACCTGTTAACAAAAATACTAAATTTAAACCAAAAAAACATAAGCAAACCTGTTAAGGACATGTTAAGGGACCTGTTAAAGAACCTGTTTTTTGGGTAAAAGGTCAACGACCCGGTAAATATATTACTCCAAAAAACGTTTAAGTACAACGGATATGGGTGAATCCCATATCTCAGCCCGTTACATAGGCGAAAAGCTTACATAACAAGATACTTCCTATTTTCAAAACAAGAAAACAAACCATTACTCACATGATAGTAGTGACTCTGACAAAAGATAAACTACTTCCTACGACCTTGGAGATTAAAACCATAAATGACATTAAGAGCATCCAATTCCCCTGGAAGATCATAAATTTGCTTCGAATAATCATCATAGTCATACTCATCTTCACGCTCATGACCACCACCAAAAAGATTAGCTGATTCGTCAAACGTGTTAAGAACCTCATCCTCCTCACTATCAGAAACCACAACCTCACCCACCTTAGAAAATGGGTTAGACCTATTAGTGATAGAGGTAGACGGAATAGGATGACCAGCATCATCCACAAGAGTAGCTTTCCCATCGATCATTAGCTTTTCAAGCTTACTAATTTTCTCAACAATAGGAGTAGAACCAGCTTCCCTTATACCCATAGAATCACTCACAAACGGTTGTTGCATATCACTCACAAGAGGGACTTGTGATGTAGTACCAGTCTTAACCGACTCATCCTTATTAACTTCCATTGTACTGCCAGCATCCACATCCATGTTAGTAACAACCTTAGGAATACCAAAACCATCTGTATCATCCATATTAAGAGCGTCAAACTGATTAGAAGTAGTGATCTTGGTTCCACTCGTACTAGCCACATCAGAAGCCTTATTCTTAGTTTCATCCACCTTCTTTGGTTTAGGAGGGTTCTTTTTGGGTTGGTAATGAAATTGCTTACCCACAACAGGTTTAGTAAAGCCTCCTTTACCCTGATTTGTAGAACCACCTTGTTTACCTTTCTTTTTGTTATTGACAACTGTGAAACCATCATTAACCGGCTTACTAGGTTGAACTGGAGGAACAACAACTTTCGGACAATCAATAATAGTATGACCAAAAACCTTACACTTATCACAACGCGGAGGTTTCCACTCATATTCAACCCGAATCTTCTCAATAGTCGAACCCGTACCATCAAGTAAAGGTATCTCAACAGTAATGTTATCCCTAAGCACCTCATCCGACTATACTTCAATCATGCATCTAGCAAAGCTACTACGGCCCCACGATTCCTTGCACATTTGGCTGGTAAAAGCATCTAACCTTTTGGGCGTCCCAATCAAAGTAGCAAGAAGACTAAGCCCGTCATCCGAAAACATAGCTAAAGGAACATCATGGAATTTAACCCACACCGGAATGTTAGTTAAATCCTCTTTAAGCAAGTTTGTGTTCAATGTCCATGGTTTAAGAATAATAGGAACATTACGAATCAACCAAAGACCATTATCAAAACGAGACCTATTCTCATATATCAAAACGAGACCTTAATAACATCACATCGAGGTCAAAAAAACTAATCCTAACACCCTCAAGAACATCACATCGAGGTCAAAATAATCAAGAAAAGTTATATAAGCCCGAGCTAGCACAAGTCGAGAGCTTGTGCTCTCGGTTGAGTCTCGACACCTACAAAAACATAGAAACCCGGATACCAAATCTTGTTTAAAACCTCGTTTTACATGTAAACCCACATTTATATCATGTTTTTAATCAAAACCCATGATGAGGCGAAAAATGATTCGTTTTTAGGGGGTCATTTAAGCCCGAATCCGAATTTATTTGATCAAATATCGCCCTAAATCGTTCCTTTTGTGATTTTAGGTACTTTGGGAGTGAAATCTGGAAAAGGAAGCAATTCAGACATTTTTGGAGCATAAAAGTGAAGAAAACGCCAAAGTCTTAATTTTCCATGCTGGGAACAGTAGGTGACGGCGTCAAGAGCAAAATTTCATGACGGTCCAGTAGAGATTTGACGGCGTCATGAAGGTAGGGCGTCAAGAGTAAAAAGTCATGACGGCCTGGAAATGATTAATACTTGACGGCGTCAAATGTAGATCAAGGCAGTCCGAGAAGAGTTTTGGCGGCGAGGTGACGGCGTCACCTAATTGGTCTTGACGCCGTCAGACCCATTTTTCTATATATAGTTTTCTAATTTTTCACATTTAAAAAGAGAAGTTTTGGGAGAAACCCTAAGTACGATTTTGGTGTAACTTTACAGGTTTTTCAAGGGTTCCAACCCCTTGATACCTTGCATGTTTAATCAAGATAAGTGTTCCTTTAATTCAATCAATATGTCTATGTATTGGTTGTCTATATCTTGTTCTTATCTTAATTCCATCATGCTAGGCTAGATCTATCTTGTGTTTGCTTAGATCTAATGAAACCTAGATGTTGATTATGTGTTGATTACTTGTTTATTCTTGTCTTGGATGAATGATTTATATGTTAGGCTTAAGAAAACTGGCAGATCTCCAATTGGTAACATGCTTGAACGTCTTAAGAAACATGAACCGACGCGCACTAGGTCTTTATTGGTTGTATTTAATGCATGAGCCACTGTTTACAATCCCTATAGTTGTGCTGGGCATGGTATAGGAGGAGATAAGAGCTCATAGAATTGGGGAGTTAAGTGTGCCACGCCATGAATGGTATTAAGGAATACGATCCGTCATCCATGCAATTATAACAAGTAATTAACGTGTAAAAGATGTCTAGGGAATAGTGAAATCTAAGTAAACACATTTTCTCCAATTACTGCTCACAACTTTAGTATAATTTAGTTTATTTTCATTTTTAATATTTTATTTTGATTGCATCTTAGTATTGGGTTAGTTGATTAGCAACTAATTCCGCCCAAATCCTTCAAACCCGAGAATTTTACTTGCTTTCCATAAAATATAAAAATAAAAAAAAATAATCTTCCCTCATCTTTAGAACTAGTATTTAGGTTTTCTAATCCTAGCGACACTATTCCTAGCTGAACGATCAATCCCCCGGTACTTGTCACTATACTATACTACAACGATCAGGTACACTGCCTGGTGGGGGTTGTAAGCTTCTCAAGATCCCTTGAGAGGTAAAGCCTGGTGCGATTCCCACGTATCAACCCAACAAAAAGTATACAACTCGTGACCCTAGGTGACGGTCTCGCCAATACCGAGTCACAAACGAGCGTGACTCGGCCTTACCTTCAATCTTGACAAGAAAACAACGTAAGAACTCGAGCAACACACGAAAATGAGGCGCGTTTGGTTTATAACGAGGTCAAAAGAAAGAAATATTGGCGCGTGTAGTAGTGGATCGAGAAGAGGAGGTGATGGGGAATCGAATGGTGGTGGTCGTGTGGTGTGGTGACCGGCGGTGAGGTGATGGCGGCCGGGAAAAGGGTCCGCTGCTAGGGTTTTTGGTTGAGAGAAATGATGAAGATGTGTGGTTGTGTTTGTGTTGTGTTTGTGACCGGTCCACACAAGGACCATATATCCATCTTTACTAACATTGTAACAGTAACAGGTCTCTTAACGTGTCTTAACAGGTCCGGACCTGTTAAGACACGAAACCTGTTAAGACCTGACACGAAACCTGTTAAGAACAGGTCGTGTCGTGTCATGTTAACAGGTTTCGTGTCAAAATTGCCAGCTCTACCGGTCCACACAAGGACCATATAACCATCTTTACTAACATTGTAACAGTAACAGGTCTCTTAACGTGTCTTAACAGGTCCGGGCCTGTTAAGACACGAAACCTGTTAAGACCTGACACGAAACCTGTTAAGAACAGGCCGTGTCGTGTCGTGTTAACAGGCTTCGTGTCAAAATTGCCAGCTCTACGCGGATACCATTCTATTAGTACTGAAAGACAAAAAATATAAAAATAAACTGATAAAAACTATTTTTCTTGTTAATAGAGAGGTAAAAATGAGGTAGAAAAGATACAGGAGGTCATAACAACACCCGTAAAAAGAAAAAAAGAATACTGTCGTTTAAAACATTGGGTAATAACTGAAGAAATTAATTATTCGTATCCTAAAAAGATAACCAACCATAACTCAATTTCATCCAAATTGGACGCTCTGCGTACATTTCGAGTACTCGTCTCAAGAATATTTGGGCTGTATCTTTTATGGGCCTGAATCACCCTGGCTATGCACAAAAGTCAAGCCATAAAATTGAAGTTGAAACTTGAAGTGGCCAGATTGTTATGATTTAGTATTCGGTTCACAATATGAAAAAATTTATACATATCTATAACTACATGATGGCAAAAGCACCCGAAACCGACCGATAGAGAAAAACTGAAACCCGAACCGGTTGGTCGGGGTCGGGGCGGGTTTGGATGCGGGATAGGTCGGGTTGGTGGGTTTGTAACATGGTTCCTGATGGTTAGATCTTAATTGATAAGTAGAAAATAAACAATGCATTTACTTAAGCAAAATAATACTCTTTAGCAAACTAATCAAGATCACACTTCAATATTATCAACCATGATGAGTTAACGTTAAATGATGATAGATTTATCAAAGGGGCAAAAGTCTATGTCCAATAAGTTAGGATGTGAACAAAATGTCATTGAATTTTTGTGATAACCTTTAAAGGAAAAGAAGACAAGTGTTGAGAATAGAAAAAGCACCCAACATGTGCTGCTTGACATTTGCATGTGTTAGGTATTATTATTGCCTTTCAAGTTTGATAAAAATGATCTTGCAAAGTGCAAACATTCAATCTAATAATAGGATAGAAACATAGTATAAAGTATAATGAATGTCTCATCCCTTTGAAAGCAAGCAATCAACACCATCATACCCATGTCTAAAGTACTTTTAGGTTGATTTCACATGTCTTGCATGGTTAACAATCTACATCATCATTACCAACCCAATATACTAACTCAACAAAAGTATAAACATAAATCGTAACAAAATCTATTTCAATTATTAGCTAGAGGATTATTGTCTTGCTAGTATCATGTTATCTTATTTACCAAAAGGCTTGTGTCCTAATAGTAGATTTTTGTTATGTGAGAAACTCTCCAAGAATGGTTGTGAGTTAAGTCTTACTTAAAATATGTGAGATGTGTGTTCTAAGATAGATAGTTAGTTGTTGTTTTAAAAAAATAAAATAAAAATATTATCTTATTTTACCTTAATTATAAATGTAACAAACACATTGGTTACATCTGTGTTTGACGAATTTCGCTGACACATATATTATTAGCTCAAAACTGCTAAAAAAAGATATCAAACTAAATTACATTAAGATATAGTTAAAACTTTTGCATATTTATCCATAGTTTTTTAAAAGATGTTTATGTAATTTGACTAAATTAAAAAATCTACTTAGTATTAAAAATAGTATCTCTATTGAGTTGAGCATATGTAAACTTATGTAAAATCTTGTGTAAATTGATGTAACAAGCATAACTTATTTTAGGAGCTAGCATATTTTATGAGTTTAAGACTATGCGCTATGATTATGTGCCAACCCCAAAACTTTTTTTCAACCGCGTGCTAAGGACAAAATTTTGCACTTGTTTGGTGGTCTACACGGAAACAAAGAAAAAGGCTATTTTTTTATTTTATTTTATTATTTTTAAGTGTATGTGTGTCGGGTATATTGTGATGTATTTTTATATAAAGTTGGGTTTTTTATAACAAAAGTTAGGGGCTGTTTGATAGCCACTTAATGAGCCTCACTCAGTGTTAAAGTCCTAATTGGTTAGTACTAAAGTTGTTTGATAAAATAAATTCCACTTAATCATCCCATTGGGCTTTAAACGATTAAGCATAAATGCCTTCCTAAATGATTCAGTAGCCGACTTATACATCATTTCATCTTTACTAGCACCCACCTTTATAATTTTATACTTATATTTTATTTATTACAATAAAAGAAAAATGCTAGATCCACAAAGACATATCCACAAAACAAGCCATAAAATGATGTGTCACCTTCCTGATAGGTGTATTTTTATAGAGTTTCCTTTTCTTATTTTTGATTAAGCAATCAGAAAATAACAAATCATTTTGTGGCTTTTTTGTAAAATTGATTTTGTGGGTGTAGCATTGCCCACAATAAAATTGTATGTACCAATCTCACTTTGCAATCGTGTATTTATTTATATGCAATAACTTATCAATCTATATATTTATCATCTTGATTTCTTAATATGCTTCTAGCGTAATATTTTTATATCATTATTTAACCAATCTAAAAAAATAATAACCGTTATAATACATAATCAATTTTATAAAATATCTTATAAAAACTAATAAGTGGAAAAATTAATTAATCATATAAACTACAACGATAAATTTTGGTAGTCATAATGTTTGCCAAACAACATGTTTTCATTCAGAATCAGTTTGATTCAGAGTCTTCAAACCATTTAGCACTAAATTATTCAATTTTATCAAATTTGATGTAACGAAGGTGACGAGTTTAGTGACTTAGGCTGCGTTTGTTTTTTTTGAAAAACATCTTAACAGCCTCTTAATAGGCTAAATGTCTGAATCGGTCAGACATTTGGTTGTTCAGACTGTTTGTTTTTTTTTTTTTTTTTTTCGTTTAGACACGTTCAGATGCAGTAAGATCTTAATGGTTTAGACTTGAGAGGGGTGTCTGAATGCGTCTTGTTGCCTCTTGTTGACACAAATAAAAACCAAAAAAAAAATAGTACAAGCAAGCAAATGTGTGGTTCAAACATGAGTTTTTTTTCCGTTCAAATGCAATCAGATTCAGATTCAGATTCAGATTCAGATTCAGATTCAGATTCAGACCCTCTTAACAAACCAACACAAACAAATTTGAAATGAAAGCCGGCCAGAAAATAACAAATATACGGAGTAGTAAACAAACAAACACCCACGTCTCCCTCGGAGAGAGGGAAAACATTTTCATTTTCATTTATAGATCAAAACAAAAACAGTTTTCCATCATTTTCTTATATCTTGACTCTATTATCAACAAATCCTCAAAAACTTGGAAGAAAGAAAAAAAAAAGAAAGAAAGAATGGAAGGAGCAATGGGATTGATGAGAAGGATGCCACCAAAACACACACAAACAGCACTCTCCGCTCTTTTATCCCTTTTACCCGACCACTCCGCAGATCTCCTCTCTCAAATCGACCAGCCTCTTCAGGTCCTCCCTTCTTTTCAGCACCCTATTCATTTCTATGTTTATCTGATTGATTTCTGGTGTTGAACAGTTGTGAGTTTATTATTGGGATAAAATCACAAAGAAGTTGTATCTAACCTTTTTTTTTTTTTTTTTTTTTGGGGGGGGGGGGGGGGGGGGGGGGGGTGTTTGGGGTTAAACCACATACATTTCAAATTTCCACCTTTGTGTGTATTTTGTTGATTCATAATTACCATTTTACCCTTTCATGTAAACAAACGGGTTAAAATGGTCACAAAATACACACAAAAGTCGAAATTTGAAAGGTTACACGACCAACAAAAAATGAACAAGTTAGATACTTCTTTTTTTTTTTTTTTTTTTTTTTTTTTTTTTTTTTTTTGTAATTATCCCTTTATTAATTTATAAAACCTAGTAACTTTTATAAATCGTTAATATATGTTATTTGCTTCATGATTGAGTTGCGTATGTTTTTTTAATACAAAATGTGTGTTCAGTCTAGTATGTTTATGAGATTGATGCTTTAGTGATAATTTTTGGTTCAAACAGCCGCCACGCCAACCTCTGGCTTTACCCACTTTGGGTCTGTGTGGCGGTGGGTTCAAACCCCATGGATTAGTCGGCCAAAACCATGCCTACCTTACGGAAGGAAAAAGACTAGTAATTGACGTATGTTAATAATAAGATTGACAAGCTTTAAGTTTTTTGTTATATACTACGACTAGTTTGCTAATTTGTTTGTTGAATCTACTATTTTTAAAAATATGCTTTAGTGATTTGTGTTAGGAATTACAACTGTGCTTGTGTTAGGTCCAATATTTTAAATGAAATACAGATATTGCATGAGCCAAGTATTGTCTGAATGTTTGGAGTGTTAGATGATCGAGTGAGGATTTGTAAATTTGGATGAGTTGGGTTAGAGTCGGGTAAATGAAGTAGTGATGTAGTTTATGCAATTGATTTTTTTCCCATGTTTGCTGATGAAATTATAGATTTGTATGTGTTAATCTACTAGTATATTGAGCTCTCCTTGATTACGGGATTAGAAATTCTGACAAGTTTCTAGTTTCTTTGTATCCTGTGTGTGTTTGGATTTTTAAATGAGCGGCTGAGGATTTGTGATTTGAGTGAAGTAGGTAAGAGTAGGTGTAGTGGTAGTGAAGATGTTCTGGACCACAAATGAAGGATAATACAGAGATAGTAATAGACAAATTGTGATAATAGTAGTTGCCATCTGAGAGATAAGTTACATATGGCACGTGCTTTATAATCAGTATCAAGCTATGTTAGTATTTATCTTAAGTTTGCTTCTACTTGCAAGAGATAGCTTTTCATAGCCATATGGGGCCCATTGAGTTGTTAGTATGCAAGCGGCTACTGTGTAGTACTCATAACCTTGCTTGCACCTATCTTTTTATTACTTGGAAACATATGGAACATTAGAGCTGCCCTCATCAAATGCTGTTGCCTGCCTTTATTTTAGCTTGTGTTATGAAGAACGATGGATATTTTGAAACCTGTACGAAAAATATAGAATACGTGCCATTGCCTTATTGGCGAGGAGAATTGTTTAGGTTTTTAGAATAGAGCACGTGGTGGAAGTTGACATTTTCGTAATTGCTGTATTTTCGTCAATTCAGTATGCTTTCTGTCGTAAACTAATATGCATCAGTGTAGATATTGTCGCACACTGCATTGTATTGTCTTCCATGGATGCATCCTTCCATAGACCCCTTGATTTTTTTTCCGTTTGTAACTTCACTCAGTATCATTACTCTGCAAAACAGGTCTTATGTGATGAGGATAGTGGAAAAGAATTCATATTGTGTGAATACAACAGAGATGCCGACTCCTACAGGTAGATAATCTTTCTTATATTGTCTTCAGTAATGTTCATTTTCATCAAATCCGCAGCATACACCGCTTCTATAATTTTGTTAGCTTCTTAGTATTGTCATATTGCTTAAAGGACCTTATACAATATCTTTGGTTGCAGATCACCCTGGTCAAACAAATTCCATCCTCATTTGGACGACGGGCAGTATCCATCAGAGGAATTAAGGAAGCTAGAAGTTGAGGCAAATGAAGTATTTACAGTATATCGTGACCAGTGAGGTCCTTTATTCACCTCGTCTTAAATTTAAAATCTTTGTTGCGTAAGCCAACTAATTTGGGAAAATGGTTTGTATTTGTCTGTTAGGTATTATGAAGGTGGCATTTCATCAGTTTATTTATGGGAAGAGGATGACAATGAAGGCTTCGTGGCCTGCTTTTTAATCAAAAAAGGTTTTAATTTTGTCCGAATTAGTTATTAATCCTTTTTTTTACATGAACTAATTCGAAAAATTATATTTGATATAAAGATGGATCAAAATATGCACATGGTAAAAGAGGCTATCTGCATGAGGGTGGATGGGAGGCTATACATGTTATCCAGGTATTCTTTATTCATCACTCTTGTGTCGGGTTAAAATATAAATGTCTCCTTATCTCAAACTTTGTGTCATTGAAATTGCTCGTATATTCTCAAGGTGGGGCCAGACGAGGAAGGAGTGGCTCATTACTGCTTAACAAGTACTATAATGCTGTCATTGACTACAGATAGTGACACATCTGGCACATTTAATTTGTCGGGATCAATTCGTAGACAGGTAATTCATTAATGATGCTTAAATGAGCTATGCCCACACCTGCATCTGTGTGATTATTTACGTGCTCTGAGAAATTAGTCATACAGCTTAAGGAATAACTAGACTTCAGATTTGTGTTGTGTGTGCACATGGATGCATGAACATCTGGTGTGAAGTTCTTAAATGATCAAAATAGGCCGGGTCAGCCCCCACACACTTTTGTGTTTCTCTTTTTTTCTTGAATTTCATAAGACATTTATTAAATGTGATTAAGAAACTTTATAACTGGAATGATAATATAGTATCTGAAATATAACGCTGTAGAATCACTGTGAACACGCTTTGGTTCCATTCTATAGCTATTTTATATGTTTACCTGGTTGACCAGCCAGAGAAGTATAATTTAAATCATGTATTCACTTAAAATTTGGTTAAACTAACGTTCTCTAGAGTCTAGTGTATGTTAAACTTTAAAAACAGGTCCCGGTATATTATACTCTGGCTAGTATAGTTAGCATAATTTTTGGTGGTTAGATACCATCTTCGATCTTCATCTTCAGAGGTTGTCTGAACATCAACAGGTTGCATATACATTATCCTGGTAATTGTGCGTAAATGATAGCCTATTTGACACACATTACTAAAGTTGATTTCTTACATTTTCTTACATTGCTTAAAACTTTTGTGTAGATGAAAGCTGACCTTTCAGTGGAAGATGGTCATCTGTGCAACATGGGGAAAATGATTGAAGAACTGGAGGGAAAGTTGAGGAATCAACTCGACCAGGTATACCACTTTTATCCATTGTCATCTTCAGTTTAAATACTGCTAAAAGGTCCATGCAGTGAAAGTTCATATTTACTGCCGATGTGGTAATTCCAGGTGTACTTCGGGAAGACAAAGGAGATGGTATGCACCTTACGTCCTCCTTCTGAATTGCTACCTATGACACTCCCCGACAGTAGAAATCCGTAACTTCAGTAAAGCTCCCACCGAGACGTTTAAGCTGTTTATTGTGTTTCAGTTTCACATTTCCATGTTTAAATACATTGATGTGGATGTTACTATATTCCAAATGACAGTAACTATTATCATATTTCCTCATCGTCGTTTTTCCTCTGGTGATAATATCAAACCCTTATTGTGTACTTGTATGTTTGTCAACATTTTGAATCAAAACGGGTATATATCTACGAGACAATCTTTCCGGGGGATAACCAGATATTTAGTTTGTAAAATTTTGTATCTCGAAAGATACAAGTATATGCAGAGATATGAATCAACACAACATAAAGTGATATATTCCAACATAAAGTGATATTAAACAATCATATGAGCTGATAGTGAAAGCAGCATAAAATGTCCCGAGATTGACAAAACACGGAAGCTAGCAAATAACGTCACAGTATATGTCAAAAAGATGAAACTTTTAATAAAAGTCTAGCTACCAGCATCGTATTTCAAGATAGCCGATGTCAACAACACCATTAGTTGATCAAAATCACCACAACCAAAACTATAACTACCAAATCTTTAGCTCAAGTTGTTGCCTCGCTTTGGCTACTAACGGATGGTGCATCTTCCTTCTTACCAACAGCTTCCTCTTCCTTGATCTCTTCTTCAGTGTCACTATCATCTTCATCGCCTGCAAATGTTCACACAGGCGTTAACACACAACAAAATGATATCACAGTAGGCAAAAGCATTAGATGAATATATGGTTACCTTCTGCATCAAAGCCTTCACCACCTCCCATGTTAAGATTCTGCAGAATAACAAGAAATAACACAATGTTAGACAACTCATGGAAGTTGCAATGAATCAACTGCAAAACTAATAGGGTGTTTGGGATTGCGTTTTAGGGAAGATTATATAAACGCCGCCTTTGCAAAACGAAAACATTCATAGAATCGTTTTATTAAGTCCGGCTTTTTTAGTACACTGTTTTGTAAATGGCGTTAACTGCTTGAAAATGTACTTACAGAGAAATCCATGTCACCAAAGTCCATATCAGCTGCAGCTGCATAATTAAAAATCACGTTATAATAATTTCGCAACAGATTTAAGAATTATGCAACAAGAAGTTGTAGGTTACGAAACCAACTAACCCTTTTCATCTTGCTCATCTTCATCGACCCATTTATCCCAATCAACTTTCACAAAAGCCGGAGTCTTCCCCTCTTGCTTCAAAAGCCTACTCCACCATTTGCTTTCTTCTTTCTTTATAAGATAAAAAATACTTCTCGACCCAACGCTTGACTTGCTCTCCTACAATTTTCAAACCCGTCATTTTGATCCCGATCAAATATATAACAGATGTGGAACACTGTTGACAAGAGTACTTACATTCACATCCACCTTGTCATGAAGGTCAATGTCTATTTCATAAGGTACATTGTCAGCTCCTGCAGTCGCGGAAAAGTAGAATTTACCCTCGGGCTCGAGTTTCAGCTTCACGTCTTTGGCGTCAGGCAGATCAATAGTGATGAAAAGCACATCAGCCCTCTGTGCCCACTTCAAAGTAGGATGTCGACTAACAAATGCCCACAATTCATAAAGACCATGATCAGTTTAAAGTGTTCGGGTATCGTATGTGACACTGATTCTAACCAGTTTTGATGTATATAATTCAACAAGGACACAAGGTGTTCATTATTTTTACATCTAAACCTAAATCATTAAATAAACAAAGTTTGTCAAACACTAGAAAAACCTCGTCCCTTTACTTTTTTAAAAGGTAAAGGGACGAGGTTTTTCTATTTAGGTTAGGAGGGCAGGGCGAGTATTTGACATAGATGTACGCGCCTAACAGGATATTCCCGTGACTATTTCCGACCCTTTTACTAGCCACCAAAAAATATGTACCTAAGGGGGTTTTAAACCTAAAATTTCTTGTGAGAACATCATGATGTCTAACCACTAGGCCGCGTTATTGGTGTTTTTCTAATAGCTACAATCTTACACTATTTTCAAATATTTCATACAACTACTAGGTTAAAAAGCATCTCACAAATACCACTAGCCTAGGTTCATAATTATTAAACATGAAAATTTAACATGCACTAAAAAAATGATAGTAATAATTAAAGAGGAAATAGAACATAAGTCATACCTCATTTTCTTTGATGTTAGGAATGATCAATTTTCAGCTAAGCGTTTAATAAGATGGATATTAAAATATGACTTTATATTTTTATAGGTATTTATAATGGAGTTTGGAAAATAGAAGAAGGAAGTAGCATAATCTAGATGTTTCCATACCCTTAGATATTTCATCCTTTGCCATCAACAAATTTGCTAAAAAAAAGTTGTTCTAACAAATAAAAGCATGTGAAAAGAGTATTTATTACAACAAAATTAATAATTTTACGCTTAACTAATTACTTGTATTTAACGAACTTGCAACATGAGATGATATGTGTCGATTTGACAGTTCTAGGATGCGACAAGTGGCAACTTAATATTTTTCGAAAGCTTTTCGTAATTCTTATAATCTTGATATATCATCAATATTGTATATCGTATCAGAGGTATGACTATCTACATACACCTACTCATATTCCGTTTTTGCGGAATTGGGTATAGTAACGACCATGTCTTGATCATACCTAAAAAAAAAAAAAAAAAAAAAAAAAAAAAAAAAAAATTGGGCGTTTGGTTTCTTTAAAGGCATGACTATGGAAAGTAGTATGGGAATGGGTTTAAAACCCACTACTCTTGATGGGTATTGATAATACCTAGTTTGGAGGGTTTAATTCCCATTTTTGAATACCAAACCCTTAAACAAAACAACTATAATAGTAATAAAAGTCATTCCTTTATATCCAAACCCTCAAACCAAACGCGAAGAATCAACTATCATTACATTACTTCTAAAAATTTCCTGGTAATTAGAAATATACATACATAACATTTTCTTGACCAAATAGTCTTGTTTCATTCCCAGGAAGCAAGTCATAGACATGTAGTTACATGTTTTCTGGAATGTGGAAAATACCCGAGTGGCAAGTTACAACTCATTGATACATCGTTAATTAAAAGAATCAGAGACTAATCAAGCAACGAAAATAAGAACAAAAAAAAAAAAAAGAATCGTTAAAGGGACCCTCAAGTTACATCAGTCAAATGACAATTGGATTTGCATATTACAATGGAGTAGTGAACGGACTTGACTTAGTCTTTTTTTGATAGTCTTGCCTCGAATCCTCCTTCAGCTCGCTTTACAAGGTCATACGGCATGTAGGTACCAAGAAGTTTGTCCCAAATAGGGAAAAAAGGTTGCGAGAAATTGTACTTTAAGCCATGGAGTTGATGATGGACGTCATGATACGCAGTGTTGTTTTGGAAAAACATGTGGAACAGATTACCTGGCAACCAGAGTCCACAGTGGTCATCGACAGTTTTCACAGTAGCAAAACAGAAGAATATGACTGCGGTTCTTGCAGTCATTCCTGATATGAGGAAAGAGATGGCCCCGCCAACTGTGTCAAGTAGAAGACCCTCAAGTGGGTGATTGTAAAGGGCCCCAATTGCATAAGGCACAACTAGTCTGTGATGCTGGGAGTGAATGTGGCGATAAAGAAATTTGTTTATGTGCATGTAGCGGTGCACAAAGTATTGCCATGTGTCCATGACGAACATTGCAATGATGACCTGCACAATTTGAACGAGGATGGATGGTTGTTTTTCAGTCCCGACCATGCCTGTCTCTGAGGTCACCTACACGGGGAAGAAGTAGAGATTTTAGAAATGAACAAAATATGTCAAATGATAGTCATACAAGTACTACAACATATTACATACTGTATATTATACTTCCTCAGTTGTAGCATTATTTTTTCTCAAAGAAAAAAGCGGCAGCATCCAGGACCATAGAGCAAATTATAAACACACACAAATACCAGTAATAAATATGCATATCTTAATAATGAAAAGTTGCCTTTTAAAGCTATTCAGATTAACAAACAACGAACAAGTTCACCAAACAGGAAGTCTGTTAAAACTCGCATTATCAGTAAAAAAGTAAAGGCTAACAGTAACCTTTTAAGGAGCATATTTATGACCATTACAACTTCTGTTAAAGATGTGAATAGTGCACATTCTATCACCTAAAAATCCTATTCGCTCTTCAGAAAACAGTCAGAAAAGAAAAGATCTTATGCTTGATGATGATATTAATGGTGATGATTTTCAACTTTTAAATGTTCTCTAAGGGGGTCGAATTCCTAATTTCCTGTTATAAGAGTAGTAACTTGCGAATTTGTAATAAGTGGGCAATCCAGCATAACGTTAAACAAATGCCATGTGACAAGTCCAAAGAAAGATGTATGTAAAATGTGTAGATCATATTCTCTAACAATAGTAGCTTGTTTAATAAAAAAGATATATGTGCATTTATGTTGTACGTAGGGGGGTAACTCGGATCATTCAGTTATTGCAATTTGGATACACAAGAATCACAAGAACTGTTCTTTTAAACTTTCTCTCCTTCGAGACATGCCATTTATCGAAACTTTCACTCCTTCGTTTTACTTAAACTGGTTTTAGTTCTACATATGGGGAACAAGGAATATATACTTCTTGGCCTATTTATGCAAGCAGTATGTAATTTCTTAAGAACCTTAATTTTAACCTTAAAGCTACTTAGCACACAAGTGAATACCACCCCACATCTAATCATAAACAAAGGAGCAAAAGCTAGAGACTTGAATAACCGAGAACTGTACAAAAAGATATGAATAGATTCATAAAGAAGGTTGAGTCTTGTGACAGATTCTTCAAAGCTCTAAACAAAGTATTAATAGTCTGTGTGTAAACCGGATGTCAGAACCACTAAACTATCAGTTATTAATCTAACATAAACTTTACAGCTGAGCTAATGAGCGAGACAACAACATGTAACATCATATCATTGATTCATTGTCAGTTAAATGCTTATGACACACTCAATCATTGAAATTCAAATCTTCCCCAAAAAGAGCATCAATTTCAAAATCTTATATAGTTAATATCACTCCTAAACTTCTTGAACAGTCTCTACTCTCTACCCTCAAAAAGCATTGAACTTTATATATCCACCAATCAATTAAACGCAACAAATACCAAACAACCTTAAGTTCCCATCTTTATTATTCAAGTCAAAAGAACATCAATTCTTAATCTTACATACTGAATATCACTCCTAAACAATATTTACAATCTCCAAACCTTAAAAAGCAACAAATTTCACGTATTCACGGATCAAACTTTACACATTAACCGAACAATAAACGACAATATGAAACAACTTAAAGTCTCTATCTATACTACATTATAATGCATTTGGGACTATTCTATAATTAGAAAGGTTTAAAATTCAGACTTTTTTCTGGAAAGATTTCAAAATTAATTTGTTAGAAAGCAAGTTGGTTAGGAAGAAGGTTGGTTGTTCAAACTAAAATTATTTGACTTAACCATCTCTAATATCTCTACTTATAAATCATGAAGCAACTAAACGTGTAACCAAATAACGCAAAATATAATCACACAGTACCGGACGCCGCATTGTGCGGGTACCGTTCTAGTCTTTATAATTCAAGTCACTTCTCATCTTTTATAGCTCATTTTGCACCTAAACATCATTAAAATTCTCTAAACCTAGAAAAGCATCAAGCTTTACGCTTCAGCCGAACAATCAAACCCGTAAAACATCAAACAACCTACCAACACAAATCAAAAACACACTTTACAACATTACACAAACACCATCAAACTCTTACCAAAAACAGAACATGAGCAACAACAGCCTGCACAAGCTGCTGAACCAACACACCTTTCACAACGGACCCCAACGGAACCGCATTCTTAACATCTTCTTCTTTCCTAGTATGCAACCTATAATTATCCAAAGGTGGTAACAACTGAAACAAACCAGCATATAACCAATAAACAACAATTGGTGCAAATGTACCCATTGCTTCATCACTCACATATCCTTCCCAAAACACCATCCCTAACCCTAACCCTAATCTTGATTCTTGATCTTGTTTATATGGGTGAATTAGGCAATTTGGTGATATGGGTTTTGTTTGGAAGGTGATTTTAAGATGTGGGTTAGCTGTTTCTTGGGTTGAAACTGATGGAAAATGGTTATGGTGGAAATTGGGCACACAGTGAAGGTGAAAGTGTGTGTGTTTTTTAGTTTGAGTTTGAGTTTGAGATTGTATCAGATCTGTGTTTTTTTTAAGAAGTGTGTTTGACAGTTGTTGTTTTGTTTGTGGGTTAGCTGGACACTGTGTTGTGCTTACTAGGATAATATAAAGTAGGGTGAGCAATCCCGACCGACACCCGACTTCCGTCCTGATCCTGACACCCGACTCCCTTCTCCCTTTTTGATACCCATCCGACTGTAATTGGGTCGGGAGTCGGTTTGCGTTTTCCTAATAATCGGGATTCAGGACAGGTCGGGAGTCGGGATGATCCCGAGAAAACACAGCCAAAATCAAAATTCGGGACGATTCAGGACCATTATCGAGTCAGGAGTCGGTTTGGGTTTTTCTCTATTGTCAGTATTGGGATTAGTCCGGACGGGTCGGGATTAGTCCCGATGCTCACGCCTAATATATAGTTATATAAGATATAAACCATTGGCTTACATATTTTTAACTTTTCAAAAACAAGGTATACTTTGTTGTATTTTTAATTCTATGGGATTTGAATATTGATAAATGATAGTGTATTTTTTAAAATGTTTAAATTGACGAGAAAACTTTAACTACGTTCATTTTATTTAGGTATCAACTGAATGTGTTTAAAGAACCTAGCTCCTATTCCATTGACTTTTGTGAGAAGTTGATTAAACTCAAGACGTATTCCTCCGGAAGCACTCCTTAATTGATTAACAAAATTTTTGCAATAATTAGTGATACTAATGAGATGCAACATTGGTGATAAGTGATGGTGTGTTGAAATGAAGATATCGAGAAAGCAGGATTAAAATGATTTAACACATGTAAAAACTTAGAAGAATGTAAAAACGGTGATCGCTAAGGTAATTATTCAAACATTAATTTGATAGTCATGTAAAAAATTGTTTTTACGTTTTTATCCGTTTCTTTATGTTTTTGTCAGTTTTTATATGTTTTCATCCGTTTTTATATATTTTTGTCCGCTTTTATACGTTTTAGTGCATTTTTCTTACGTTTTTATACATTTTTATCCGTTTCGTTATTTTTTACGTTTTCATCCATTTTTATACTCTTTCGTCCATTTTCTTACGTTTTATCCGTTTTCGTCCCTTTTCTTACGTTTTCATCCGTTTTTCTTACTTTTTTATCCATTTCGTCCGTTTTTATACTTTTTCGTCCGTTTTAATTCGTTTTTATCTATTTTTGTCATTTTTTTACGTTTTCGTCCATTTTCCTTATGTTTTATCCGTTTTTACGTTTTTGTCCGTTTTTAGGCTAGACACAGTAAGGGGATTCAATCCCCTTACTTTTCCCTGCCACGTCAGCTTTCTCTCTCCAGTGACCTGCAGGCGATTCAGTGCCCCAGTAAGGGCGACCTAGTTCAGTTTTTTTTTTTTTTTTTTTTTTTTTTTTTTTTTTTTACGAACTTAATAATTAAAACATTAATTTCATTAATAAAAATAAAACAGTACATAGATTGAAAACATAAACTTAAACATTACATAAACTTCAATTATAATCCTAGCTTCAGTTGTAGTCCACATTGCACAAATTGTTGTTGTTGTTGTTGTTCAACCATAACAACTTTCACATTTTCTTCAAAACTCCAACGAATCTTGTTTGTTTTTTGGGCATGTATCTGACTCATACAGCCACGCAATGCCTCAACAACGACATGATCTTTACGAAATTCATCGTATAAAAATTGGTCGATCACATATTTTCTGTCGTCAGAAATGTGATCGCACTCTGTGTAGCGTGTTCTCATTCGTTGTTTGAGGGCCTTTGCCAGCTCAAACCTGCTAATAACCTCGGAAATAGCATCTTGACGAGCCGTGTCGTCTTTCTCAGCTTGGTTTTTGACCCAATTTTGAAATTCTTCGAGGTATGAGGCAGTTTATTACACGCCATTTTGAATTGAAATATGTGTGAGATTTTGTGAATTGAAGTGTGTAAAATATGTTGTGTTAATGTGGTATTTATAGTGTGTTAATTTTTTTTTTTTATTATTATTATTTTTTTTTTGAATGCAACGGCTAGTAGGGTTTTTTTTTTTTTTTTTTTTTTTTTTTTTTTTTTTTATCCAACCTAAACATGAAATGGCAAAGAAATAAGAAAGTAATCGATCTTGTCCTCGACCGTTTGGAGTGTTTGTCCTATCTCGACCGAGTACCCACATAAGAGTCGATCGACTCTAATCGATCAGATGAGTCGATCTTCATCCATTACTGTCGCTAGCCTTATACTTATTCGTCCGTTTTTCTCATTTTTATCCGTTTTCATCAGTTTTTTTTACCTTTTCGTTCGTTTTACACGCTTTCATCCATTTTTTATATTTTCGTCTGTTTTTATATGTTTTTATCCTTTTTTCTTATGTTTTTATCCGTTTTTGTCCATTTTTTTCCGTGTTCGTCCGTTTTTATTACGTTTTTATCCATTTTTATCTGTTTTTATACATTTTCGTCCGTTTTTATCTGTAAGAAAATGGATAAAAACACGACTCAATTACCAATCCTAGTGCATTTGCGACATAACACGTTACACAATCTTATTTATAGGTTACATAATTAGTTTAACGTATTTGAATGGATACTAGAAACTTGGTACTAGTAACAACCCCGTCTTTCTTATAACCGTGGCTCCAAAGTTCTCGGTCATATCGATCTGATCATAACTCACACTATTGGGAAGTTTCCAGTTGAAATGATATAGTATACTAGCTAGCGGGAGCTGCACGTTGGCTATACCAAGTGCAGCTCCAGGACACATCCTTCTCCCTGCTCCAAACGGAAGATACTCATATTCTGCACCCAAGACAGTTGTAGAACTATTTTCAAATCGTTCGGGGATGAAAGTTTCAGCATCTTTCCAGTATTCAGGGTCCCTATTTATCGCAAAGACATTGACAATAATTCTGGTCATGTTGGGAATGTGGTATCCAGCCAAATTGACTGGTTCGCGGCACTCTCTTCGAAAAACCAAGGGTAGTGGAGGGTGCAACCTTAATGTTTCTTTGATTACCATGTTTAAGTAGCTTAGTTCTTGGATGTCTTCCTCATGGATATTTTCTTTTCCGTTAAGTGTTTTCCTCAGTTCCGCTTGTACTTTCTCCATTGCTCTCGGACACTTTATGAGTTCCGAAATCGCCCATTCAATTGTGACAGCTGAAGTGTCTGTGCCTGCTACAAACATATCCTGTATATTTCATGGAACCCCTGTGAGTCATTATATTTTTACGAGTACTAAAGATCGTGCATGTATGTAGTTATTTTGGAAAACCATATATGTCTCTTATTTAACAAACTTGAATGGTATAAAACTGTCAGTTAACATAAATTAACAAAATCTAACAAACTCGTGTTTGGTTTGTTCTTTCATTTCTTGTATGTGCTCGGCTGTCCTAGAGGGTGTTCTTATTGAAATTTTCAAGTTTTTTTAAACAATATTAGGGCCTTTTCAAAAAGAAGTATTGGACTAAGTTCATACCATGATGATGGCTTTAACGTTATCAGCTGTTAATTGGAATTCAGTGCTATCTTTGAGCCTTAGAAGAACATCAAGGAGTGTCTCCTTAGTTTTAATTGAGGTTTTAACAGTATGCTTAGCAACAACGTTGTTGATTACATTGTCGAGCTTCTTGTGAATGCTAGTTAACCTAGCTCTCTTGCCCGAAAGATGATGAAGAAATTTCTTAGAAGGAAAGATATCTGCCACGTCAAAACTACCATGTTCCCTCAACATCTCTTTCACAATCTCCGTAAACTCCTTCTGGTCCTTGTTTGCTTTCCCAAACGTGGCTCTACTAAGTATCCTTGTAATCAACTTGAAAATGTTCTCTGAAAGGTTAATCGGTCTCCCTGAACCTGAAGCTTTAATCTCTTGAACCAAATTCCAACATTCCTCTTCACGAAGCGACTGATATGACTTTACTTTCTTAACACTCAAAAGCTCCAATGTGCAAAGTTTACGTACTTGCCTCCAGTATTCACCATAAGGTGCAAAAACAATATCCGTATTATGATATGCAACAATCTCACCAGTTAAAGTCTCGGGCCTGTTAGGAAAGGTAATGTCGTGCGTTGTGAAAATCTCTTTAGCCCATTTTGAAGATGACACCACGATTGTTGAAACTTCACCAAGCTGTAAATGCATCAAAGATCCATACTTTGTGGATAAATCCATAAGCCCACGATGTGGTATTGTACCTGTTCAACAAGAACGTGTGAATATATATAGCATCTATACAAAACCATGCCCATAACACACACTCTCTGTCTCAAAATTATTGCATATGTGTGCTTCAATTTAGTTTTGTACCAAAATACTGTTCAATTCTATTCTAAATTACTATTACGACGCTACCCATAATTACTCTCACCACTCATATGCATTTGTAATACATTTTTGTCTGTTTCAAAACGTAAAATTCAATTTTAGGATGTTTAGATCTCTCTAAAACGGGTAGCATTTATCAATGTACGTACCAATCAAGTGATGCATGTGACCAATAATGGGAAGTTGCCATGGCTCAGGAAGGCTATTTTTTTTGGATTTGGAACGAGTAGCGAACTTGTAAACGAAGAAGAGGATCGTGGCAACAGCAATGGAAGTGGTCAATGAGAGTGCCATTGCTTTTAGTATTATACTCTTCATGGTCGCAAACGATGAGGTTGTTTATATTGTTGTATGGGAATGATGACGAATTGAATATGTGCTCCTCCTAACATTGAATGTGATACTCTTTGAGCCTAAATTATTGCTACCCCTAAAGTGATAGTAATACCTTTTTAGTTGAATATGTGATCTTCTTTGGACTTTACCCTATGCCCAAAACCTACGTCGTTTAGGAATTTGAATATGTGCTACCCAAACATAGAACCAGCTCCCCTAACATTGAATGTGAGGATGTAATTATTCTTTGGTTAGCAGCAGGAGTGTATTATTGACTTTTATGTCCAGTTTTAGTTTTGAGTGGTGCTAGATCCAGAAAATAAATCTGTAAAATGACTTGTATGTCTTTGATTGGTGTATTTAGGTATAGGTTCTCTCTCTTCTTTTGTATTAAGCCAATCAAGGAGATCCCAGTCATTTTGTGAATTTATTTTGTGTGAACTTTTTTGTGGATGTAGCACTATTCGTTAGTTTTACCATTGTTTTAAAACCCATTTTTTTAATTGACAAATCGCTGGTGCTCCGGGTTACCGCTTCAACTTAGTCAATCGTTGGGTCGATCTGGTTCTATATATTTATAATTTTTATAACATATATGATAGGTATTTGTCCAATTTCGATCTTACATTCAAATAAACCGATAAAATTGAAATGACTCTACTAAGTTTTGTTATTTGATTATCGTATCTACGACACTAAAAAAATGCAAAAACAATCAATTTGTACTTCCGGTTACAACATATTTATAGTTTTTGTTCATAAAAATGAAATGACTTTATGGTGTTTTTAAAAGCTTATCTTTATTAATGAACTTTTTTTATCAAGCAAATATAATATCAACATTAGTTTATAACTCTATTTGGTTCTTTCATTACATCAGTCATCACCACTTTAACTTTTCAATTTAACTGTAAACTTTCTATATTATAATATGTTTGTCCATCCAAATATATAACTTTACCTAACGCAAATTTGAGTTTAGCAAGAAATGAAAAAGGGTTTTGTTAGTTTTAGAGGAAAGAATGGGGTTTTGTTATTTAAAATAAAGAAAAGGAAAAAACAAAAGTCATGACTTAACAGGGTTTATCAAAACAAGTCAACCCGTGTCGAAGAAAACTGATGAACAATGTGACTGATGAACATAGTGATGTTCATCATAGTAGAATCAAAGTTCATCACAAAACATTGGTCTTTATAAGAAATACTAAAACATGATTTTACAGAATTAATAGTTTTAAAATTTACAACTAACAAATTAAAAAAAAAAAATGTTTCCTTAATGAAATAGTTGCATTAAAATTCCCACACAACATTAAAAAAAAAAAAAAAAAAAAAAAAAAAAAAAAAAATGACAACTTTTGCCTATTTTTTAAAATGTAGTTTTAATAAAAACAAGCTTTCTTTTATGTAATCCTAACAATAATAATTTTTAAAAATCCATATACAAACTCTATTATATAAGACATCATATTACAACTTTTATTTTTATTATTATATTGGGGGGCTTTATTTTCAGAACCCTGTTAATTGCGCGAACTGCGAGAACTTCAATTTTTCATTAGAAAACATGCATGTTCATATAAAACATATATTTTTTTCTTACATACACCATGATACAAATACATGCGTAACATACATGTTCATATAAAACCATTTTGCATTGATATGTTGCACTTAACATGGTTTTATACGAAGATGTATGTTACGCATGTATGTGTATTAAGATGTATGTAAGAAACATACATGTTTTACATGAACATTTATGTTTTCTAATGCAAAATTAGAGTTATCACAATTACCGCACTTAACAAGGTTCTGAAAATAAAAATACACTTATTATATTAGTTCATAGTTGATGAAAATAAATAATAACACAACTATAAAAGTTTCCCGCTATAAAAATTTTTTGCTAAGAACGAGTATTCATCTATTATACATGAAAAAAAAAATGACAAAGGAAAAATTGAAGACAGTGGGACCTCTCATCCATTAGTCCCAGCCCACAAGACTTGGTATATGACAATACCAAATGGGATTCGTTTTATAAACCCACGTAACTTAATGAAAACGGCAATTACTGTAGGTGGCGTGTTTTGACTTAATTTTCCAAATGGTAAGAGACAAACTACTTAAATATTCGTCGACTTATAAACCCACAATTTAATGAAAACCGATATTACGGTATGTGGCTTGTTTTGACTTAATTTTCTAACTAGATATATTATGCATTAGTTTCCACTTGTAAAGAAAATATATGAAAAATCCATGGAGCTATAACATTACTCTACTACATATTTACCGTGAGAAACGACGCCATAGTGCTGCATCATAACAATGCTGTTGGTGATAAGTAATGGTGTGTTGAAATGAAGATATCGTGAGAGCATGATTAAAATGATGTAACACATGTAAAAACTTAAAAGAAGGTGAAAAGGTTTTGTAAAAACGGTGATTTCAAGGGTAATTTTTCAAACATTAGTTTGATAGTCATGTAATCGGATGTAACCACGTTTGCAACTTTAGTCCAAAGTTTCGATGATGGTGTCGTAGAATGCGGTGAGAAATGGTGTGTAACAAAATTAGAGATGACAATGTGAAATTTTTTTTAAACCAAACGCACACATAAATATATCTCACTATCTCATAAACCAAAAAAACACTTTTAGACATTAAATGCTTTAAAATTCAGCATTACAAATTTTGTTGCTAAAGGTACAAGTAATTTAAACACAATTAGACCTTAAATGCTTTAAAATTCAGCATTACTAATTTTATTGCCAAAGGTACAAGTAATTTCAACACATCTTCTAACACTAAATACATTAAATGCATATAATTAATACTCTTATTAAAACACTCCTCAATCAAAAGTACAACTTTATTAACACATGGTACAATTAGCAAGATACTAATCTATTATAGTAGCGGGTACCTAGCGTTTTCGCTGGTGTTATCCCGGAAAACGCAACGGGACGGCGCAGCCACGGTACCGTGCTTGCGTTTTCACGTACTGAGCCGTCGTGACCAGCCCACATCGTCCCGAAAAACGCAACCGCATGGCGCTTCATGGGTACCATGCCTCGTGTTTTCCCGTTTTTAATATTTTTTCGAATTCTATACATGTTTATGGTTCGGGTGTAGCAGGAAGAAACCAAACAAGTGTTTGTGTGTAGTTCGTTTTTTGTTTTGGTAAGAAAGAATTTTGTGAAAGGATTTTGTTAGTAGCTGAGTCTGGTTAGAAAAAGAAGGATGGCTACTTTTTTTTGGAGTTAATTAAGTTACGTTTGAGAAAAATTAGGGTGAAGGGTGTTACATGTAAAACTAAGGTTTGGTTTAGGCTTTTATTAAGTTTGGGCTAAAATTATTGTTCAATTTTTATTTTTTCGGTCTCTTTTTCTCAATTTTGAATATAAATATTTTTGTTTGTGTTATACAATTTTTGATAAAAATTAAACCAATGAAAATACATTTAAAACTCAATCCGTTCATATATTTTGTATCAAGTTTTATATAATATAAACAAAAATACTTAAGGTCAAAGTTGAAAAATAAAGACCGAAAAAGTTAAAAGGGGACAATAATTTTGGGACGGATGGAGTATTATTTTTTGTTTATAACCTATAAACTTTTTTTATCACTAAACGATATACCGTTATAAAATCTCGTTGCTATACACGAGTACTCGTCTAGTATTGATATAAAAGATAAAGACTTGGCGGAGACATTTCCTTCAAATATTTCTTTTAAGTCTTCAAGTATGTTCTGTCTTTCTCAAATCTTAAAAGCATTTGTCAACACAACTGAAAGAGCAAGAATGCTGTTTAGGTTTTCAAGTTTTATGGAATACTTTTCTATTTCTTTATTGAAAAATAATTAGTGACCGAAGAAGACTTTACACGAATATGTTTTTTAAATAAATCATCAATATAATATGTAGTACATTTCTGGCTACGAGCGTAACCCAAAATAGTTTTGTTTCCTTTCCAACCATTGTATTCATATGTTTGTATTCATATGCTGTGATTAACTAGACAGATATATCAACGCAAATAATTATACTTGTAAAATCATGGTTCTAGTTCGACATTTGATGCAAAACGTGTGTTTTTTAAAAATAATATAATGTGCGTTTTTAAAAGTTGTCAAGTTTAAAATAGATAAAAAAAATACATAATTTAAATTGTCAAATTTAAAAGGTACTTATAGATAATTTAAGCAAACTACTTTAATTTAAGTTTCAAGAAAATATATACATTTTTTATAAGTAGTATAGATAATATCGAATATATATGTTATGGAAATTTATAATTAATATAAAATTATTACAAAAAAATTCATAATAATTCAAACATATAGCAATGACCGCGACCACTTGTCGTCGCTGCAATGGGTTTGGTGCGAAAATTTCCCTCCACTGGATAGGATTCTGACTATTGAATATTTTTTTTTCATCCCAACAATTATAGCGACTACATGTCGTTGTGATAAGTAATAGTTAAGGTCAAACATTTTACATGCACTCCGTTTGTCATCTAGCTAACCTTTAGCGACAACCTTGTCGTTGCTAAAGGCCTTAACCATCGTCGCAAAAAGTTTTTTGTCAAAGACGGGCCAAGTGAGTATTTTGTCGTTTAGCAAACCCATAGCTACGATTTCACTATAGATGACCCGTCGCGAGAAGTCCTAAATGGTGTATTGCCTAAACAAAACCGGCTAGTCATAAATTAAATTTCCATTATGTAATATTAACACCATTGGAATAAATGATCTTATATTCTTATTTATGGACAACATCCACAATTTGATCCAACGTGCATTTGCGACATAACACGTTACACGATCTTATTTATAGGTTACATATTCCAACGGATACTAGATCTTGGTACGAGTAACAACTCGGTCTTTCTTTCAACCGTGGCACCAAAACTCTTGGTCATGTCAATCTGATCATAGCTTACAGCTTTGGGGAGTTTCCAGTTGAAATGATATAGTATACTAGTGAGCGGGAGCTGCACGTTGGCTATACCAAGTGCGGCTCCAGGACACATCCTTCTCCCAACTCCAAAAGGAAAGGTAATGTCATGCGTTGTGAAAATTTCTTTAGCCCATTTCGGAGATGACACCACGATTGTTGAAACTTCACCAAGCTGTAAATGCATCAAAGATCCATACTTTCTGGCTAAATCCATAAGCCCACGATGTGGTATTGTACCTGTTCAACAAGAACATGTGAATATATATAGCATCTATACAAAACCATGCCCATAACACACACTCTCTGTCTCAAAATTATTGCATATGTGTGCTTCAATTTAGTTTTGTACCAAAATACTGTTCAATTCTATTCTAAATTACTATTACGACGCTACCCATAATTACTCTCACCTCTATATGCATTTGTAATACGTTTTTGTCTGTTTCAAAACGTAAAATTCCATTTTAGGATGTTTAGAGCTCTCTAAAACGGGTAGCATTTATCAATGTACGTGCCAATCAAGTGATGCATGTGACCAATAATGGGAAGTCACCATGGGTCAGGAAGGCCGTTTTTTTTGGATTTGGAACGAGTAGCGAACTTGTAAACGAAGAAGAGGATCGTGGCAACAACAATGGAAGTGGTCAGTGAGAGTGCCATTGCTTTTAGTATTATACTCTTCATGGTCGCAAACGATGAGGCTGTTTATATTGTTGTATTGGATTCATGAGGAATTGAATAGGTGCTCCCCTAACATTGAATGTGATATTCTTTGTTAAGCAGCAGTAGTCCACTCTTGACTTTTATGCTCAGTTTTAGTTTTAGTCTGAGCCCCATACGACAAAACCACAAATGGGAAGAGACAAAATACCTAAATATTATAGCATGTGGCTTGTTTTGACTTAATTTTCCAACTAAATATCCTTCGTATTATGCATTAGATTCCACTTGTAAAGAAAATAGATGAAAGATGCATAGAGCTATAACATTATGAAAAAAGTATATAAAAACATGATCATTTTCAATCGGCAATACAAAACATATATATTAAACGACCATATCTTCTATATATGATGTAAGAAAACATATAAAATGTGAAATTAAATCTTTCGTAAGGTTTTAATTGCACCAATTGGAGAACTCATGCAATTTTAGCACATACGAAAAATGAATTCACCCCATTCGATAATAGAAAGTCAAAACTGAAACAATTTAATTAATTAAATTTTATACAACAGAAAAAATATGTATCAAAACGCATGAGTCAATTTATTTTTAAAAAGAAAGTAATTAATAAAACTTTAGTATGAATATAAATGCCTTTTTTAAGTATGAATATAAATTAATATGATATGTTTTTGTTGGTGTGGTGTGACACATGCAATAAGTGGGAAAAAAATACATGGTATTTGATAGATATAGAGTGCAGTTTGAATAAAATATCTAATGTTACATAAGTTTTTTTTTTTTTTTTTTTTTTTTTTTTTTTTTTTTTTTTTCCTATAATATGAGGCCGGACGCAGTAATATGGGCGATCGACTGATCGATCGCCCCTTCTGTGGATGTCGATCGGTAGTCGATCGATCCCCTTTTTTTTGTTTATGTCGTACCCTCGATCAACAATCGTCCCTTTGTTTTGTGATTTTGTTTTGTGAATTGCTACTCAATAACCATTGTTGTGTGTTTAAATGGGTTAAAGATGATACTTTTTTTTTATTGGTAAGTGTGTGTGAGCATGTGACGTTTAATTATTTTTTAAATTTAAACATTTTATTTTACGAAGAACTAAAGTGGAATACGAACTTTTATTCATTACACAAGCACGGATACAACATTGAAATGAAAATACAAATTACGATACGGAAATTAAAACACGTAAGTTCGCCAGCTAGATTAATCTGTGTAATAACCCTCGTCGTAAGCAGAAAAGTCCCCAAAATCCTCTTCCCATGCTTTAATTATACGCTTCATCAAACCGGCGTTCCTCTTCCCGCTCCTTATGAGCTTTTTCTTCCCTTGCTTCTTCTTCTTCAATTGCTCTCAATGCTTCTTCATCCTGAAGAAGTTGTCGTTCATGTTCCTCAGTAAGAAACGGATTGCCAATTGGTTCCTCAACCGGTTATTCATCATCTTCCGTTGGAAATATCTGAGGGTGGAGTATTAACATTTTCTTCATGTGACGCGCGGGGGTGGGGGGGGGGGGGGGTGGGTGGTTGTTTCCAGGAGTGTTTTCTTGAGACATTTTTGTATAAAATGGTGAAGTTGAGAGAAGTTGTGTGTGTGAGATGTGTTTTTTTTTTGTTCAAAATGTAGTGGATATATATAGGGAAAATATAGGATTTGTTTATATATATATATATATATATATATATATATATATATATATATATATATATATATATATATACACATATATATATATATATAAATCGCCCTAAATATGACAATTAATCGCCTATAGATCGCCAGAGAAAGAAAGCACGGGTAACATAAGGTACTCCTTTACTTTATTGTGTCCAGCATGAGCCTTATGGCTGCAAGACAACTTATGCTCTTAACATCGTTCTTTTATATTGATATAAAAGACTAGACGAGTACCCGTGCATAGCAACGTGATTTTATAGCGACAAATAGTTTATTGATAAAAAAAGTTTATAGGTTATAAACGAAAAATAATGTTTTGAAACCCGGTTCGACCCGGGTGGTTCAACCGGTTGAACCGTTTCGGTCGAAAAATAGGTCGATTTAAACCGGGTCAACTTGCTAGGTTGGGTCGAAAACGGGTCAAATTAAACCGGGTCAATCCGCCGGGTTTGAAGCGTCCCGGGTCAACCCGGTTTGTATTTTAATTGGTTGTATTTAATTTGGTAGATATGTTTTTTAATTAGTTGTACAATGTGAATAAATCATTGTACTTTTAAGTAAAGGATAATGTTTTGAAACCCGGTTCGACCCTGGTGGTTCAACCGGTTGAACCGTTCCGGTCGAAAAATGGGTCGATTTAGACTGGGTCAACTTGCTAGGTTGGGTCGAAAACGGGTCAAATTAAACCGGGTCAATCCGCCGGGTTTGAAGCATCCCGGGTCAACCCGGTTTGTGTTTTAATTGGTTGTATTTAATTTGGTAGATATGTTTTTAATTGGTTGTACAATGTGAATAAATCATGAGTCCCATAAATCATTGTACTTTTAAGTAATGGATAATGTTTTGAAACCCAGTTCGACCCGGGTAGTTCAACCTTAACGTTTAAAAAAAGTGACATTCTTGTTACTACGAGGGTGGGCAACCGGATGACGTGCCGGTTCCCTTGTCCACATCAGCATCATAGTTTAAAATGTTACAAGGAAGTTACTATAGTTTACGGGTTTATTAAATAGGTTACTGAATCTTAAAAAAAAAAGTTACTATAAGTTTTTGTTTTTTTTGTTTTTTTTTTAAATTATTATTATTATTATTATTTTATTTTTACGTTTTTCTCCTTCGAATGTCTTTGTATATTTTCGTACATTTCTATCCGTTTTTATATGTTTATGTACGTTTTTCTCTCTTGTCGTACTTTCTTTACATTGTTTTACATTTATGTACGTTTTTCTCTCTTGCTGTATGTTTTTATCCAGTTTCGTACATTTTTGTCCATTTTTGTATGTTTTCATTTGTTTTCGTATATTTTCATACGTTTTCATAATTTTTTATTACATTTGTGTGCGCATTTATACGCTTGTGTACGTTTCATACGTCTTTTTACGTTTTCATACTAGTTTTATATTTTTCTACACCTTTGTATGTTTTATATGTTTGTAAAAATGTGTATAAAAACGTGTATAAAAAGTGTATAAAAATGCGTGAAAACGTGTAAAAACAAACAAAAACGTATGAAAACAAAAAAAACGTAAGAAAAACAGAAAAAAACGTCTGAAAACAAAAAAAGTAAGAAAAGCAGATTAAAAGGTAAGAAAAACATACGAAAACGTAAGAAACTGGGCGAAAACGAACGAAAACGTATAAAAACGGAAAAAATGTAATAAAAATGGACAAAAACGTAAGAAAAACGAACAAAAACGTAAGAAAAACGGATGAAAACGTAAGAAAAATGGATGAACGTGTAAGAAAATGTGAGAAAACGTATAAAAACAAACGAAAATGTATAAAAACGTATGAAAACGAAAAACCCGTAAGAAAAACGGTCATAAAACGTAAGAAAAACAGACAAAAATGTATGAAAACCAAATTTGAGTTAAGTATAAACGGTCGTTAGGGTAAAGGACTAACGGTGCAAATGTTTATTGCAAACGGCCGTTAGCTAATGGAAAGAACTAACGAAAGTTAGTCTGAGGGACCATTTTTGAAATTAACGAGAAAAAAAAACCTGTAGTAGAAGGTTAAAACATAGAGAGTAACTTATATAACCGGTGACCAAACTTGAGTAACTTCTTTGTAACCAAAAAAACTTTAGTAACTAAATCAAACTTTTTGGCAAACTTTAGTAACATTTTTGTCTAATAACACATATAGACTTGGTGGAGACATTTCGTTCAAAACTTTCTTTTAAGTCTTCAAGTATGTTTTGTCTTTCTCAAATCTTAAAAGCATTTGAGTCAAAACAACTGAAAGAGTAATAACGCTGTTTCTGGAAATTTGTCCAGGTTTTCAAGTTTTATGGAATATTTTTTATTCTTTTGGAAAATAAGTAGTGATCGGAGAAGACTTTACATGAATGTTTTTAAATAAATCACCAATAATACGCAGTACATTTCTGGCTACGAGCGTAACCTAAAATAGTTTTGCTTCCTTTCCAACCATTGTATTCATATGTTGTGATTAACTAGACGAATATATTCGCGCAAAGCGGCGGTATATAGTCGCAAATAATTATACTTGTGAATTCGTGAAATCATGGTTCTGGTTCGACATTTGATGCAAAGCATGTATTTTTTAAAATTAATATGTTGTGTGTTTTTTAAAAGTTGTCAAGTTTAATTTTGATCAAGAAAATATATAATTTAAGTTGTCAAGTTTAAAAGATAGTTATAGATAATTTAAGCAAAACTACTTTAATTTAAGTTTTAAGATTCAAGTTTCAAGAAAATAGATACCCTTTTTATAAGTAGTATAATATCGAATATATATGTTATTGGGAAATCATAACTTTAAATAATTTATAATTAATATAAAATTATTAGAAAAAAATTGATAATAATTCAAACATATAGCAACTACTTTTAGCGACCACTTGTCGTTGGCGCAATAGGTTTGGCGAGAAAATTTCCCTACATCGGATAGGATTTTGACTATTGAATTTTTTTATTCATCCCGACAGTTATACCAACTACATGTCATCGTGATAAGTAATAGTTAAGGTCAAACATTTTACATGCACTCCTTTTGTCATCTAGCTAACCTTTAGCGACAACCTTGTCGTTGCTAAAGGCCTTAACTGTCGTCGCTAAAAGTTTTGGTCAAAGACGGGCCAAGTGAGAATTTTGTCGTTTAGCAAACCCATAGCTACGATTTTGCTATAGATGACCTGTCCCGAGAAGTCCTAAATGGTGTAGTGCCTAAACAAAACCAGCTAGTCATAAATTAAATTTTCATTATGAAATATTAATACCATTGGAATAAATGATCTTATTTATGGACAACATCTACAATTTGATCCAACATGCATTTGCGACATAACACGTTACACGATCTTATTTATAGGTTACATATTCCAACGGATACTAGAAACTTGGTACGAGTAACAACTCGGTCTTTCTTTCAACCGTGGCACCAAAATTCTCGGTCATGTCGATCTGATCATAGCTTACACCTTTGGGGAGTTTCCAGTTGAAATGATATAGTATACTAGCGAGCGGGAGCTGTACGTTGGCTATACCAAGTGCGGCTCCAGGACACATCCTTCTCCCAGCTCCAAAAGGAAGATACTCATATTCTGCACCCATGACAGTTGTAGAACTATTTTCAAATCGTTCGGGGATGAAAGTTTCAGCGTCTTTCCAGTAAAATTACAAAATAATGTACAAAACCAGCTGCAGTAACATTTTCTTTGCAGCAGAATCTTTTTTAGTGCAAAGGGTGAATCATTATATTAATATCAACAAGTAATGAGAAAATTGAGCAATGACAAAAGTACTGGAATTAAGATTAAACATTTCTTCCTTATAACTTGAAATGAAAAATTACAAAATACTTGAAATAAAAGTTACACATTCTAAAAATCTACTAATCTAATTTTGGAGATTTCTCTGGGTCAAATGCCACATGTGCATCTTCGTAATCCAACCCATCAAACTCCACATCAGACAAATCATCATCATCCAATGTCTTGTACGCCTTGGGATGTTGTTTGAGAGATGGTTTTTTTGTTGCTTTGTATTCCTTTTCATCCTCAGCATGTTGTTTGATAGATTGTGTTTTTCCTGCTTTCTTTCTTTCAGCAGCCCATCAATTGTACCAGTCATTTCCATCCAATTTAAATTTTTTTACACTTTTTGCCGCTTTATTTTTTGAAGCAGACATGCTTGAACCTTCTCCCTCAACCCATTGTGCTGATCTCTTGTTGTTTGCAGACATTGTTTATGAATACTTCCTGCAAGTTTTTGTTTAGAGATTTGATAAACTAGGATTTGTGATTTGAGATACACATGGAAACGAGTATAAAAAGGGGATATGGGAAAACCAAACTACCTATGTTTAATGCAGGAAAGGGTTGATGTTTCCCACAGGTGGCTTGAACCTTTTCAACATCTTTGGGCCAACCATGATCCATTGGGACGAGCGTTTGCCAGGGATCAATGCTTATATATAACTCTTGACAGAACTATATACATATTAGTCGCCAACAAAGACTAGTCACAATGGAACATGATTGACCTGAAGAAATCTGCAAAATTTCATGATTGACCTGATCCAAATATCCATTTGGAAAGTAGTCTGACCATGGATTTGCTGTAAAAAAAATAAAAAATATATTAAAATTTTAAAAAATATAGTGTAAATGAAATAAAAGATAATGTTGCAATTCAGGGTGTGTTTGAAACAACCTTTGTTCTTGGAACTAATACTTGATAATTGTTTCTGTATTTTGGCAAGTTGAACATATACTTGATAATTGTTTCTGTATTTTGGCAAAGAGCAAAGATGAATCAGTAATGGATGAAACACCAGAACAAGTTTATGTTCATACTTGAAAGTGGTGGCTTTTCATCCATTGCTGATACTTCTTCCATCTTTGATACTTGGCTGTTTTAGCCTAAATATTCGCACACACATCCGCCACTTTTTTTCCTTATTCTCTCAATACAAATGCAACATAATTCTTATATCAAAAATACATCATACATATATATAAAGCAAACAGAGTGATATAAACAATCTACAAATGTTGAGTAAAGAATAGAGTCAAAGTAACATCACTCATCTTGAATGCGATAATGAAGGAGTGTGGCCTGTCATGAACAATACACACTATATCATTATCGCATTGAAGACATCTCAATTATCAGGGCCCATCTATCTAACGATGTAGATGGGTTCCATCGCTTTAATTGGACCCCGTTTTCTAACGATGTTTAATCTTGATTATTGAAAGAACCATTAAAAATCGTTAGAAAATGAGGTCCAACTAAAGCGATGGAACCCATCAACATCGTTAGATAGATGGGCCCTGATAATTGAGCTTTAAGTTCTTAGCAACCAAATTCTTACTATCATTTATATTGCTCACTTAAATGTGACGAACATACATATTAGTTATGTAGGTCATATGACATTAGAGAGCTAATCATGAATCAATGAAATCATATTAAATTTATATCGTTATGTTATTAGTTATTTTTATTTGTCTTTATTACTTGTTTTATTGTTTTATTGTTTGATTGTTGGACACGTTTGTAAGCATAAAAGGGTAATTTTTCCATAAAGAAAATAATACGGACTAATAATGGTGAAACCCTAAGTGATAAAGTAAGAATCTTGCAAGGTCTTAAGTGCCGCTAGTCGTCCGATTCGCACGGTAATCAGCTCCCAGGCGAGACCAGCAAAATTCACACTTTATTACTTAATTTTGAGATTGAATCCATAAACTTTTGCTTGATTGATGTTTTATACAAGTATGCTTTTAAAATTAAGTCTTTTAAGATGATATTCATAACCGTGATTTGAAGGCTTAGAAAAGAGCCTTAGAGTCTGCCTTGGTTATCACAATCTTGAATATGTCTTAAACGAATTACTTTTAAAATCATGATTGTAGAAAGTCATCTTAGGGTTTTGGCATAAACCTCAAGTAAAACTTTGTGTATTAATTTCACGAATTGGATATAAAAAGGTTTTATGAAAACTTATGTTATAAAGATGAGTGCATGCATCTTTGTACATATTTTGATTGACATATCAAAATTAATACCCTTAATAATTTAAGTTACATGTCATCTAACTATAAGAAACACTTGAAGTTTTTATTTAGTAAACGTGAGACGCAGGCTAAATTTTAATGACAAGGTAAATTTCCGAGTGTGCGTGAGACCACACATGGAGAATTTGCAGTTTCTAAGTTAGACAACTTAATTAAGTTGATGCGTGAGACCTAGAGCTTAAGGCATGAGATGGGATGAAACATGCTTACATGACAAATTGATGAATCACTTTGATGTAAATCCCATAATGATCTAGGAATTGGAAAAGTGTTTGCCAATTATTGTTCGACAGATTACCATCTTTTATACTTTCACCACTAGCAGATCAACTGATGTGGTGGAATTTATGTAAAGTTGGATCCTAGATTTTCAAGAAAATATGTTGGTTATATGAATATATCCTTGGGTATTATATTTTCTTGGAAATATAAATTATCGAAAATACTAAAATTGAATTTTGTAAATTCTTTAAATGTATTAATGCAACTCAAAACCGTAAACGGAAGTTATTCTTTTAATTGATCTACACCCGTTTGGGTTTTTGGTTAGAGTCAATATTTACAAAAAGAATAAATATAGTCTTCTTTCCATTACGAGAAGTGTGAGACTTAAATCCTATTTCTTTTCATGAATGAGAAATGTATAATAGGATGATTAGAATTGTCTAAATTCTAAATACATAACTCATAGCAAACTTTAATAGTAAGAGTATATGCACCTTATGAGTTATTAAATTAGAAGCTAGACTGATTACTGCATAATGGTAAAAGACAAATTAGATTATTTTATCTAGTTGTTTTGATTTGACCATTTAAAGATACTACATACAATTGTTGGAATGGTAGATCTATACAGGAAGAAATTGCATGCCCGAGCCTTTTCAAGTTAATAATTTGGAATGTGATGAATCACATTTATGTAGTAGATTACATCCTTTTATAACCTATATAATTGTTTGAATGGGTTTTCTTAAAAGATGTAGGAAAGTAAATAGTACACTATTTCTTTCACTGATTAATGAAACATTTACAATGTTGTCAAATTCAGTGGGAGTATTGTGTTCTTATGAATAAATAAGGGATTATTATTATGTTCTCTAATTCAGTGGGAGTTACAAGACTTATTGTCTTGATTATAACTTAGATTATCTTTTGAATATCTCAAGGTAATCACTTTCCAAATATAGACACTAATATTTTCAAGGATAGTCATGTATGTTTCCTTGATTGATTGAGTAAACTCTATATCTACTAAGTTATGTTAATGACACAAATCATATTGTTCAAATTAACAAACGCGTGCGTGTTGTTTATATGATACATGGTGTTGTACCATGCACAAGTGGGAGAAATCTTCATTATGTGCAAAGTACAACACATGAGCATATGATTTAAAGGACTCTCTTAACTGCAAAGTAAGAGATTATAATTCTAATTAGATTAATACATCTAATCTTAGAAACACTTGGTGTTGAAATTTAGTAAACGTGAGATGCAAGCTAAATATTAACAACAAGGTGAATTTCCATGTATGCGTGAGACCAACATGGATAATTTACAGTTTCTAAATTAGACATCTATTAGAACAATTATGTCAAATAACAATACTACTTCAGCTTTAATATTTATGTATTATTGGAATGACATAAATGCATGAAGTAATATAAAACTACTTCAATAATTATGTATTCTTAGAATGACATAAATAAATAAAGTAGTGTGTTAACTTGAAAATCTTATTGAAACCAAATGATGGTGTTCATGATTACTTTAATTATACATGTTTATACTTTATTGTATAGCTATAAACATGAAGTTTTTTAAGCATTACAAGACTTATAATAAAGTAAGACGTTAGCTTGTTATGGTCTTTTAATTAAGACATATACGAGAAGTCATTGAGTTGATCAATGATTAATAACGTATAGTGTGATTATAACAAGTTTATGTTTTATAAGACATAAACATGAAGTGACTTGATTAATAAGTACTTGGGTTATAAAGCATGCAATTGGCTTGAAAATACTATTATACCATTAAGTTGATTTAGTTGGTAAATAGGTATGCCAACAGGAATATGGTTATCTTATATATATTGTTAGATCTTCTTATAATATTAATTCTAATTGAAAAACCACATATAGATGGTATGTTCAGTTAGGGAATCAAACTCTTGTTAGATTGTTTGATTGAAAATAACTATGATTTCTATTCTTCTAAAAGTTATCAAGGTTAGAAATTGAGTATGGCTTGAATATACTCAATTAGACTCCTAGAAGATTAATAAGACGTTATTGAATTATGAAATGTAATGAATCACATTAAGTCTTAAAATTGAAGTTCTAAATTTGTTAAGTTACTTATGTGAAGGTTATTAACAAAGAGCTATCAATGCGTATTTGTAAAGTCCTAAAAGAGAATTGGATTGTTGATCTAATTGCTAAGTAGTTACAGATAGTCTCTATATTGCTAAAGGCAAGTGGGAGTTTTATCTTAAAAAGATAGAATTACAAGATATATAATTTTCTAAAACCACACTAGTTAAAATCATGATGAGGCTTAACATGTAAATGATAAACCTCAAGATGATGGAATTATCATTCATAGATCCACTTGGATATCTCAGATATTTAATGAATATACTGACGATTATATGATATAGTATTACCAAAATAATGAATTGGGTAAATAACTTATAATATGAATGTTATAGATGCTGTTCATAAAGATATTCAAATTTAAAATTTGGTTTATCTTAATTCTTAATGGTTAGAGAATGGAGATGAGTTTATTCAAAGATTATGTAACCCTAGTGGTTTAAATCTTTGTGAAATAATCATATGGACAAAATTGTACACATATCTTAATGAATATCTTATAACAAGATTATTAATCATACTTAAGCAATTAACTATGATTGAATACTCTTTCTTAAGTACATTAAAGATATAAAGATGGTAATTGTCATATTTACATGAATGTGAAATTTGACAATGGAATATCAAAAACTCTTTCTTGAATAATTACTTGAGCGAGGACGATAAGTAATCAAAAAGAGTTTATGAATTCAAGAAAATCTTTGGAAGTGTACAAAGTGCAATAATCCATGAATGGATAAATGCATGCATCTAGGAGATTATTCTTATGATAAATTATTAAATCTATGTTTAGGTTTATAATTAAAATAAGGTAATTTCTAAGTATTACTGAAAGCTAGTGGGAGTATTATGTTTGATTTACTAAATCATATATGTTGTATAACATATAAGAGTAACATTCCATATAAGTAAAAGGTTAGACTTAATTTGGAATGAAACGTTACTTGAAAGATTTAGGAAATATAACATACAACCTTGAAACAAAAGTTTATTATTAAATAAACAAGTGCGGTAAATAAATTCTAAATAGAATATGATATATTATTTAGGATAACTAAATGGATATACATATTTGTAAAGATCAAACATGAATAAAATCTAAGTTTGACTGAAGGATTTTCATGTGCATTATATTATTGTTGTATCATGCTTAAGTGCTTAAATGATTTGACAATATTTGATATCCAATTAAAAGTTATTATATAACTTGTGTAATAGATATTCTAATGGAAAATGTTTGAAATTAGAATAATGATCCTCAACCTGGAATAGCTCCTAAATATTACACAATGGATATTAAGTTTACGGAAAATTTTAAAGAGCATATTGTGATTATATACAATGATGCTGGTTTAATTGAGATGACACTCAATAACTAGTCATGGTAGGATTTTATCCTTGTTAATGACCATGTAAACTAGTTGTGCTCAACTAAGAGCATAGTTGCATTGTATATTAAAGAATTAGAATACTTGAAACTTTAAAATGTTTGAAAGTTTGATTATCATAAATTGGTGATTGAGGATATCACACTATTTATGAAAAATTATGTAAATATATCAAGATAGTTGGATATATACATACAAGAATTTTAATTATTGAATTCTTGAAAGAAGTATTCTCAAAATTCAGATAGATCAAAGTTAGATGAAATTATGCCATGTCAACAAGTATGATTACTTGAGGCATAATTGTCTTCAAGTTATTACTTGAGACAAGATTCATTAACTAGAATTATCATGCATTGATCTATTTTGGTATTTGGATAAGGGACGTTAAGCAATTATTATTTATAATGAATTAAAGTACTTAGTACGTTTGTTTTCATTAATAATAAAGTGTGTCCTATATTTGCATGTTTAAATCCGTGAATAACTTATGTTATTCTAAATTATCCATTGTCGATTAATGATATGGGAATATCATTAAACTAAGACAAATCTGAGTATTGGTTAATAATATACTTGAAAGTATATTGATGCGTTGACATACCAATTTCACATGATATTCGATGAATTGAATATTGGACTTATCCCAATAATATGATTTAAAATTTAATGTGAGAATCATATTTAAAGTTATCCTCAGACTTGAGATACCAGATAAGTGTCATGGATGTAGTGCATTTTTGTGAAGCAATCTACCGCTCACCGTAACAGGGAGTCATAAGGGTTGTTTTCAGAAGTGTTGCAAAGTTCATGGGTTATTCTTGTAGTCAAGAGAGAATTTGTTCCTTCTGATTTGTTCAGAAGTTTAATACTGCTGGGCCCCTCGTAGGGTTGACAAAAATGTTTGCGTGGCCACGCCCAAAGTCTATCTGGAATACGTTCAGATGTTTTGGTAATTTTGTTAAATCATAATGAGACGAGAAACAGAAATTTAATAAAGAACCTCACATCTTTATTAATGTGGTATTAGTAATGAAAGGATAATTATAATGATGAATCATTAAAGGTTTTTCAGGAAACCTAGCTCGGATTGAACTAGGGGCATTGGAGTGTTGCAAGACGCTAACCAATGTCATTTTACTATTAATAGATATCCAAGTGGGAGCTGTTAAATATATGGATAAATATTAATATGTAAATGTCTAGTATCGAACCCGAGACCTCGGGATTGCACACTTTACAAACAAGAATAATGAATAATAAATATATATATATATGTTAAACGTATCGTATATATGTATTTATAAACACTTAATGGACTAAATGGTCGTTAGTTATTAACCGTATGGACTAACTATCATTAGTAACGAAAGATATGGACTAGAATGTAACTTGGGAGTCAAGAAGGTTCTGGAACACCCCTTAGGGGTCCATGGCCGGTCGATCATGGGGAGGGGAAGCCCAACCCATGATTGTCTTGTGCTCCAAGATATCTTCTAGTATATATACAAGGCCAAGGATTAGGGTTTCACATCTTTTGTGCACACACACTAACCCTAATTCTTTTCTTCTTGTGTTTCTTTTCTTGGCCGATCGGTTCACCTCCTCCAAGGGATCTTGGATCGATTTTGGTTAAGCAAAATATAAGTGTTTCGTTTACTTGCATCAAACCTTTATTCGTTGGTAGTTTGTGTGTACAAAAACGAGGTAATTACTTACTTTAGTAATTATCAAGGGATCGATTAACAAAATGGTAAGGGGTTAATCATTGATCCATATAAACCCTAATTAGGGTTCTTCATATTGTTAAAGACAATTGCTTTTGATTCTTGTTCGGGCTAGAATCACCACGGTACGTTCCTATTTAATTTATGTTAATCTCTTATGTGTTATAGATGTTCCTACGCTTCCGCAAATGTGTTTACCTATTTATGATTGTCATGATTATTATATTCTAACAGCTGGAGGGTGCAACCTTAATGTTTCTTTGATTACCAAGTTTAAGTAGCTTAGGAAAGGTAATGTTATGCGTTGTGAAAATTTCTTTAGCCCATTTCGGAGATGACACCACGATTGTTGAAACTTCACCAAGCTGTAAATGCATCAAAGATCCATACTTTCTGGCTAAATCCATAAGCCCACGATGTGGTATTGTACTTGTTCAACAAGAACATGTGAATATATATAGCATCTATACAAAACCATGCCCATAACACACACTCTCTGTCTCAAAATTATTGCATATGTGTGCTTCAATTTAGTTTTGTACCAAAATACTGTTCAATTCTATTCTAAATTACTATTACGACGCTACCCATAATTACTCTCACCTCTATATGCATTTGTAATACGTTTTTGTCTGTTTCAAAACGTAAAATTCCATTTTAGGATGTTTAGAGCTCTCTAAAACGGGTAGCATTTATCAATGTACGTGCCAATCAAGTGATGCATGTGACCAATAATGGGAAGTCACCATGGGTCAGGAAGGCTGTTTTTTTTGGATTTGGAACGAGTAGCGAACTTGTAAACGAAGAAGAGGATCGTGGCAACAACAATGGAAGTGGTCAGTGAGAGTGCCATTGCTTTTAGTATTATACTCTTCATGGTCGCAAACGATGAGGCTGTTTATATTGTTGTATTGGATTCATGAGGAATTGAATAGGTGCTCCCCTAACATTGAATGTGATATTCTTTGTTAAGCAGCGGTAGTCCACTCTTGACTTTTATGCTCAGTTTTAGTTTTAGTCTGAGCCCCATACGACAAAACCACAAATGGGAAGAGACAAAATACCTAAATATTATAGCATGTGGCTTGTTTTGACTTAATTTTCCAACTAAATATCCTTCGTATTATGCATTAGATTCCACTTGTAAAGAAAATAGATGAAAGATGCATAGAGCTATAACATTATGAAAAAAGTATATAAAAACATGATCATTTTCAATCGGCAATACAAAACATATATATTAAACGACCATATCTTCTATATATGATGTAAGAAAACATATAAAATGTGAAATTAAATCTTTCATAAGGTTTTAATTGCACCAATTGGAGAACTCATGCAATTTTAGCACATACGAAAAATGAATTCACCCCATTCGATAATAGAAAGTCAAAACTGAAACAATTTAATTAATTAAATTTTATACAACGGAAAAAATATGTATCAAAACGCATGAGTCAATTTATTTTTAAAAAGAAAGTAATTAATAAAACTTTAGTATGAATATAAATGCCTTTTTTAAGTATGAATATAAATTAATATGATATGTTTTTGTTGGTGTGGTGTGACACATGCAATAAGTGGGAAAAAAATTCATGGTATTTGATAGATATAGAGTGCAGTTTGAATAAAATATCTAATGTTACATAAGTTTTTTTTTTTTTTTTTTTTTTTTTTTTTTTTTTTTTTTTTTTCCTATAATATGAGGCCGGACGCAGTAATATGGGCGATCGACTGATCGATCGCCCCTTCTGTGGATGTCGATCGGTAGTCGATCGATCCCCTTTTTTTTGTTTATGTCGTACCCTCGATCAACAATCGTCCCTTTGTTTTGTGATTTTGTTTTGTGAATTGCTACTCAATAACCATTGTTGTGTGTTTAAATGGGTTAAAGATGATACTTTTTTTTTTATTGGTAAGTGTGTGTGAGCATGTGACGTTTAATTATTTTTTAAATTTAAACATTTTATTTTACGAAGAACTAAAGTGGAATACGAACTTTTATTCATTACACAAGCACGGATACAACATTGAAATGAAAATACAAATTACGATACGGAAATTAAAACACGTAAGTTCGCCAGCTAGATTAATCTGTGTAATAACCCTCGTCGTAAGCAGAAAAGTCCCCAAAATCCTCTTCCCATGCTTTAATTATACGCTTCATCAAACCGGCGTTCCTCTTCCCGCTCCTTATGAGCTTTTTCTTCCCTTGCTTCTTCTTCTTCAATTGCTCTCAATGCTTCTTCATCCTGAAGAAGTTGTCGTTCATGTTCCTCAGTAAGAAACGGATTGCCAATTGGTTCCTCAACCGGTTATTCATCATCTTCCGTTGGAAATATCTGAGGGTGGAGTATTAACATTTTCTTCACGTGACGCGCGGGGGTGGGGGGGGGGGGTGGGTGGTTGTTTCCAGGAGTGTTTTCTTGAGACATTTTTGTATAAAATGGTGAAGTTGAGAGAAGTTGTGTGTGTGAGATGTGTTTTTTTTTTTTGTTCAAAATGTAGTGGATATATATAGGGAAAATATAGGATTTGTTTATATATATATATATATATATATATATATATATATATATATATATATATATATATATAAATCGCCCTAAATATGACAATTAATCGCCTATAGATCGCCAGAGAAAGAAAACACGGGTAACATAAGGTACTCCTTTACTTTATTGTGTCCAGCATGAGCCTTATGGCTGCAAGACAACTTATGCTCTTAACATCGTTCTTTTATATTGATATAAAAGACTAGACGAGTACCCGTGCATAGCAACGTGATTTTATAGCGACAAATAGTTTATTGATAAAAAAAGTTTATAGGTTATAAACGAAAAATAATGTTTTGAAACCCGGTTCGACCCGGGTGGTTCAACCGGTTGAACCGTTTCGGTCGAAAAATAGGTCGATTTAAACCGGGTCAACTTGCTAGGTTGGGTCGAAAACGGGTCAAATTAAACCGGGTCAATCCGCCGGGTTTGAAGCGTCCCGGGTCAACCCGGTTTGTATTTTAATTGGTTGTATTTAATTTGGTAGATATGTTTTTTAATTAGTTGTACAATGTGAATAAATCATTGTACTTTTAAGTAAAGGATAATGTTTTGAAACCCGGTTCGACCCAGGTGGTTCAACCGGTTGAACCGTTCCGATCGAAAAATGGGTCGATTTAAACTGGGTCAACTTGCTAGGTTGGGTCGAAAACGGGTCAAATTAAACCGGGTCAATCCGCCGGGTTTGAAGCATCCCGGGTCAACCCGGTTTGTGTTTTAATTGGTTGTATTTAATTTGGTAGATATGTTTTTAATTGGTTGTACAATGTGAATAAATCATGAGTCCCATAAATCATTGTACTTTTAAGTAATGGATAATGTTTTGAAACCCAGTTCGACCCGGGTAGTTCAACCTTAACGTTTAAAAAAAGTGACATTCTTGTTACTACGAGGGTGGGCAACCGGATGACGTGCCGGTTCCCTTGTCCACATCAGCATCATAGTTTAAAATGTTACAAGGAAGTTACTATAGTTTACGGGTTTATTAAATAGGTTACTGAATCTTAAAAAAAAAGTTACTATAAGTTTTTGTTTTTGTTTTTGTTTTTTTTTTTTTTTGTTTTTTTTTAATTATTATTATTATTATTATTATTTTATTTTTACGTTTTTCTCCTTCGAATGTCTTTGTATATTTTCGTACATTTCTATCCGTTTTTATACGTTTATGTACGTTTTTCTCTCTTGTCGTACTTTCTTTACATTGTTTTACATTTATGTACGTTTTTCTCTCTTGCTGTATGTTTTTATCCAGTTTCGTACGTTTTTGTCCATTTTTGTATGTTTTCATTTGTTTTCGTATATTTTCATACGTTTTCATAATTTTTTATTACATTTGTGTGCGCATTTATACGCTTGTGTACGTTTCATACGTCTTTTTACGTTTTCATACTAGTTTTATATTTTTCTACACCTTTGTATGTTTTATATATTTGTAAAAATGTGTATAAAAACGTGTATAAAAAGTGTATAAAAATGCGTGAAAACGTGTAAAAACAAACAAAAACGTATGAAAACAAAAAAAACGTAAGAAAAACAGAAAAAAACGTCTGAAAACAAAAAAAGTAAGAAAAGCAGATTAAAAGGTAAGAAAAACATACGAAAACGTAAGAAACTGGGCGAAAACGAACGAAAACGTATAAAAACGGAAAAAATGTAATAAAAATGGACAAAAACGTAAGAAAAACGAACAAAAACGTAAGAAAAACGGATGAAAACGTAAGAAAAATGGATGAACGTGTAAGAAAATGTGAGAAAACGTATAAAAACAAACGAAAATGTATAAAAACGTATGAAAACGAAAAACCCGTAAGAAAAACGGTCATAAAACGTAAGAAAAACAGACAAAAATGTATGAAAACCAAATTTGAGTTAAGTATAAACGGTCGTTAGGGTAAAGGACTAACGGTGCAAATGTTTATTGCAAACGGCCGTTAGCTAATGGAAAGAACTAACGAAAGTTAGTCTGAGGGACCATTTTTGAAATTAACGAGAAAAAAAACCCTGTAGTAGAAGGTTAAAACATAGAGAGTAACTTATATAACCGGTGACCAAACTTGAGTAACTTCTTTGTAACCAAAAAAACTTTAGTAACTAAATCAAACTTTTTGGCAAACTTTAGTAACATTTTTGTCTAATAACACATATAGACTTGGTGGAGACATTTCGTTCAAAACTTTCTTTTAAGTCTTCAAGTATGTTTTGTCTTTCTCAAATCTTAAAAGCATTTGAGTCAAAACAACTGAAAGAGTAATAACGCTGTTTCTGGAAATTTGTCCAGGTTTTCAAGTTTTATGGAATATTTTTTATTCTTTTGGAAAATAAGTAGTGATCGGAGAAGACTTTACATGAATGTTTTTAAATAAATCACCAATAATACGCAGTACATTTCTGGCTACGAGCGTAACCTAAAATAGTTTTGTTTCCTTTCCAACCATTGTATTCATATGTTGTGATTAACTAGACGAATATATTCGCGCAAAGCGGCGGTATATAGTCGCAAATAATTATACTTGTGAATTCGTGAAATCATGGTTCTGGTTCGACATTTGATGCAAAGCATGTATTTTTTAAAATTAATATGTTGTGTGTTTTTTAAAAGTTGTCAAGTTTAATTTTGATCAAGAAAATATATAATTTAAGTTGTCAAGTTTAAAAGATAGTTATAGATAATTTAAGCAAAACTACTTTAATTTAAGTTTTAAGATTCAAGTTTCAAGAAAATAGATACCCTTTTTATAAGTAGTATAATATCGAATATATATGTTATTGGGAAATCATAACTTTAAATAATTTATAATTAATATAAAATTATTAGAAAAAAATTGATAATAATTCAAACATATAGCAACTACTTTTAGCGACCACTTGTCGTTGGCGCAATAGGTTTGGCGAGAAAATTTCCCTACATCGGATAGGATTTTGACTATTGAATTTTTTTATTCATCCCGACAGTTATACCAACTACATGTCATCGTGATAAGTAATAGTTAAGGTCAAACATTTTACATGCACTCCTTTTGTCATCTAGCTAACCTTTAGCGACAACCTTGTCGTTGCTAAAGGCCTTAACTGTCGTCGCTAAAAGTTTTGGTCAAAGACGGGCCAAGTGAGAATTTTGTCGTTTAGCAAACCCATAGCTACGATTTTGCTATAGATGACCTGTCCCGAGAAGTCCTAAATGGTGTAGTGCCTAAACAAAACCAGCTAGTCATAAATTAAATTTTCATTATGAAATATTAATACCATTGGAATAAATGATCTTATTTATGGACAACATCTACAATTTGATCCAACATGCATTTGCGACATAACACGTTACACGATCTTATTTATAGGTTACATATTCCAACGGATACTAGAAACTTGGTACGAGTAACAACTCGGTCTTTCTTTCAACCGTGGCACCAAAATTCTCGGTCATGTCGATCTGATCATAGCTTACACCTTTGGGGAGTTTCCAGTTGAAATGATATAGTATACTAGCGAGCGGGAGCTGTACGTTGGCTATACCAAGTGCGGCTCCAGGACACATCCTTCTCCCAGCTCCAAAAGGAAGATACTCATATTCTGCACCCATGACAGTTGTAGAACTATTTTCAAATCGTTCGGGGATGAAAGTTTCAGCGTCTTTCCAGTAAAATTACAAAATAATGTACAAAACCAGCTGCAGTAACATTTTCTTTGCAGCAGAATCTTTTTTAGTGCAAAGGGTGAATCATTATATTAATATCAACAAGTAATGAGAAAATTGAGCAATGACAAAAGTACTGGAATTAAGATTAAACATTTCTTCCTTATAACTTGAAATGAAAAATTACAAAATACTTGAAATAAAAGTTACACATTCTAAAAATCTACTAATCTAATTTTGGAGATTTCTCTGGGTCAAATGCCACATGTGCATCTTCGTAATCCAACCCATCAAACTCCACATCAGACAAATCATCATCATCCAATGTCTTGTACGCCTTGGGATGTTGTTTGAGAGATGGTTTTTTTGTTGCTTTGTATTCCTTTTCATCCTCAGCATGTTGTTTGATAGATTGTGTTTTTCCTGCTTTCTTTCTTTCAGCAGCCCATCAATTGTACCACTCATTTCCATCCAATTTAAATTTTTTTACACTTTTTGCCGCTTTATTTTTTGAAGCAGACATGCTTGAACCTTCTCCCTCAACCCATTGTGCTGATCTCTTGTTGTTTGCAGACATTGTTTATGAATACTTCCTGCAAGTTTTTGTTTAGAGATTTGATAAACTAGGATTTGTGATTTGAAATACACATGGAAACGAGTATAAAAAGGGGATATGGGAAAACCAAACTACCTATGTTTAATGCAGGAAAGGGTTGATGTTTCCCACAGGTGGCTTGAACCTTTTCAACATCTTTGGGCCAACCATGATCCATTGGGACGAGCGTTTGCCAGGGATCAATGCTTATATATAACTCTTGACAGAATTATATACATATTAGTCGCCAACAAAGACTAGTCACAATGGAACATGATTGACCTGAAGAAATCTGCAAAATTTCATGATTGACCTGATCCAAATATCCATTTGGAAAGTAGTCTGACCATGGATTTGCTGTAAAAAAAATAAAAAATATATTAAAATTTTAAAAAATATAGTGTAAATGAAATAAAAGATAATGTTGCAATTCAGGGTGTGTTTGAAACAACCTTTGTTCTTGGAACTAATACTTGATAATTGTTTCTGTATTTTGGCAAGTTGAACATATACTTGATAATTGTTTCTGTATTTTGGCAAAGAGCAAAGATGAATCAGTAATGGATGAAACACCAGAACAAGTTTATGTTCATACTTGAAAGTGGTGGCTTTTCATCCATTGCTGATACTTCTTCCATCTTTGATACTTGGCTGTTTTAGCCTAAATATTCGCACACACATCCGCCACTTTTTTTCCTTATTCTCTCAATACAAATGCAACATAATTCTTATATCAAAAATACATCATACATATATATAAAGCAAACAGAGTGATATAAACAATCTACAAATGTTGAGTAAAGAATAGAGTCAAAGTAACATCACTCATCTTGAATGCGATAATGAAGGAGTGTGGCCTGTCATGAACAATACACACTATATCATTATCGCATTGAAGACATCTCAATTATCAGGGCCCATCTATCTAACGATGTAGATGGGTTCCATCGCTTTAATTGGACCCCGTTTTCTAACGATGTTTAATCTTGATTATTGAAAGAACCATTAAAAATCGTTAGAAAATGAGGTCCAACTAAAGCGATGGAACCCATCAACATCGTTAGATAGATGGGCCCTGATAATTGAGCTTTAAGTTCTTAGCAACCAAATTCTTACTATCATTTATATTGCTCACTTAAATGTGACGAACATACATATTAGTTATGTAGGTCATATGACATTAGAGAGCTAATCATGAATCAATGAAATCATATTAAATTTATATCGTTATGTTATTAGTTATTTTTATTTGTCTTTATTACTTGTTTTATTGTTTTATTGTTTGATTGTTGGACACGTTTGTAAGCATAAAAGGGTAATTTTTCCATAAAGAAAATAATACGGACTAATAATGGTGAAACCCTAAGTGATAAAGTAAGAATCTTGCAAGGTCTTAAGTGCCGCTAGTCGTCCGATTCGCACGGTAATCAGCTCCCAGGCGAGACCAGCAAAATTCACACTTTATTACTTAATTTTGAGATTGAATCCATAAACTTTTGCTTGATTGATGTTTTATACAAGTATGCTTTTAAAATCAAGTCTTTTAAGATGATATTCATAACCGTGATTTGAAGGCTTAGAAAAGAGCCTTAGAGTCTGCCTTGGTTATCACAATCTTGAATATGTCTTAAACGAATTACTTTTAAAATCATGATTGTAGAAAGTCATCTTAGGGTTTTGGCATAAACCTCAAGTAAAACTTTGTGTATTAATTTCACGAATTGGATATAAAAAGGTTTTATGAAAACTTATGTTATAAAGATGAGTGCATGCATCTTTGTACATATTTTGATTGACATATCAAAATTAATACCCTTAATAATTTAAGTTACATGCCATCTAACTATAAGAAACACTTGAAGTTTTTATTTAGTAAACGTGAGACGCAGGCTAAATTTTAATGACAAGGTAAATTTCCGAGTGTGCGTGAGACCACACATGGAGAATTTGCAGTTTCTAAGTTAGACAACTTAATTAAGTTGATGCGTGAGACCTAGAGCTTAAGGCATGAGATGGGATGAAACATGCTTACATGACAAATTGATGAATCAATTTGATGTAAATCCCATAATGATCTAGGAATTGGAAAAGTGTTTGCCAATTATTGTTCGACAGATTACCATCTTTTATACTTTCACCACTAGCAGATCAACTGATGTGGTGGAATTTATGTAAAGTTGGATCCTAGATTTTCAAGAAAATATGTTGGTTATATGAATATATCCTTGGGTATTATATTTTCTTGGAAATATAAATTATCGAAAATACTAAAATTGAATTTTGTAAATTCTTTAAATGTATTAATGCAACTCAAAACCGTAAACGTAAGTTATTCTTTTAATTGATCTACACCCGTTTGGGTTTTTGGTTAGAGTCAATATTTACAAAAAGAATAAATATAGTCTTCTTTCCATTACGAGAAGTGTGAGACTTAAATCCTATTTCTTTTCATGAATGAGAAATGTATAATAGGATGATTAGCCTAAATATTTACAAAAAGAATAAACATCTTTGATACTTGGATGTTTGAGCCTAAATATTCGCACACACATCCGCCACTTTTCTTCCTTATTCTCTCAATACAAATGCAACATAATTGTTATAACAGATAGTCAACCTAATCCTAAGATAAAATAAGCTAATCCAAGCAAACCTTAATATCTCTTTTGCTCTAATTATTCACAAAAACAACACAGTATGTTCTTCCTTATTCTATCAACACAAATGCAACGCAATTCTTATAACAGATAATCAACCTAAGCCTAAGAATAAATAGCTCTAAGGGGGTATTTGGATTATATTCATTTGTGATCTTATCAGCTTTTTGAGATTTGGGATCAAAACCTAGATCTGAGTGAGTTGTAACTGTGAGTGTGAGAGATAAAGAGATGATTATGGAAATGTGTGAAGTGTGTTTGATAAGTTTGTGTGTGTGTGTATATATATATATATATATATATATATATATATATATATATATATGTATGTATGTATATATTACTGTAGAAGTGTAAATGAAGTTTGTTTGATACTCTTGCTAGGGGTGTTCACGGGGCGGTTCGGTTCGGTTCGGTTCGGTTAGTTGGAAGATTTTAACAATCCATCGCGGGCCGGGTAATTTATTTATATTATATACGGTTCGGTTCGGTTAACCACGGATATCTAAAAGTAAAACCGAAACCGAATGCTTGGTTTGTCAGTTTCTCGGGTTTTTTGAACACCCCTAATGCTTGGTAGGGGGTTATAGGGGGTGAAGAATGGGAAAGGTAGCGAAAAAATATGCTTGACAAAGCATAATGCAATAACCCATTACCCAATAGTGGGTAATGGATCATTACCCAATAAATTGGGGGGATTGATCTTCTTTACATTTTCCTTTCCTGACCATTAGCTTACATTTTCCCTTTCCCTTTCCCAAGTTTGAACCAAGCGCACTTGGCCTTTAGTGTATTTTGTATTTAAAAAGTCGCCCATGTGAATTAGCCATTATCACCGGTCATGCATGGTTTCCATTACACTATAAGCGACTACAACCCAATGCACATGACCCACGACCCATGTTAATTACCCATTATATTGTCGATCACCATGAATGTATTGGTTGATAATATGACACTATATGTCACTACAACCCAATACATATGACCCATTACCCATGTTAATTACCAATTATCAACAGTCATGGATGTGTCGTAACATGACACTCTAAGCAACTATCCACCCAATGCATATGACCCATATGATCGATGTCAAATACCCATTAATTAATGAATGTGATCACTGATAACCTAATGCACATGACCCATGACCCATATGAATTAGCCATTAATTATCACCGCTAATGCATGGTTTCCATTACACTAAAAGCCACTATAACCCAATGCACATGACCCATGACCCATGTTAATTACCAATTGTCAACAATCATGGATGTGTCGTAACATGACACTCTAAGCAACTATTCACCTAATGCATATGACCCATATGATCGATGTCAAATACCCATTAATTAATGAATGTGACCAGTGATAACCTAATGCACATGACCCATGACCCATGTGAATTAGCCATTATCACCGGTAATGCATGGTTTCCATTACACTAAAAGCCACTCTAACCCAATGCACATGACCCATGACCCATGCATGTTAATTACCAATTGTCAACAGTCATGGATGTGTCGTAACATGACACTCTAAGCAACTATCCACCCAATGCATATGACCTATATGATCGATGTAGGGATGAGCACGGCACCAGAATGGTACCGAACCCGTACCGAATTGGTGGTTCCGTTTTTTTCCCGAGCATGAAGGGGGGGTACCGGTACCGTACCGTACCGGACGGGATTTGGATACCGGTACCGGTACCGGGAAATCGGGTTTTTCCCGTTTTTATTCGGGAATTTCCCGATTTGGTACCGGTCCCGTACCGAATTAGTGGTCCCGATTTTTTTTTCACCTTATTTCGTAGTTCCGGTACCGTACTGTATATCAGGAACGGTACCGTTTCGGTACGGTACCGGTACTGTTCTGGTTCGGTTCCGGGATTCGGGGACACTAAGAAGCAAGTATCCAGGGACCTTCCCGATCATATGTTATCCGGGATCGAGAAAGTTTGAACTCGGATTGAGCTTGACTCGAAAAGCTCGATTTATCTGTAAAGATGTGTTTTATTACAAAAATTAAATTTGAAATATAACCTAAGAATTGAATTTGGTTTGACTTCAGCTCGAAAAGCTTGATACATTCGTAAATAAGTATTACACTTAGTACACTTACATATTAAAAAAAAACATATATTTTATATCACTTACAAGCTCGAGAACTCAACAATAACTCGAGTCGAAATTATATAAGGTTGAGCTCAACTCATTAAACATTTCGAGCTCATTTGATAGGCTTTCAATCTCCAAATTTTTAGTATAGCGCTCAACATCCCGCCCCTAAATTTTCCCCAAAATTTCAATCTCCCGCTCCGCTCATATGGCGCCCCTTTTTCACCCAAAATCAAAACATTAACACTACTAGCTTAGTCAGATCTATCTTCTCTCTACTCATCTCTTCTCCTTCTCTCTAGAACGGACTCACACCACCGCCACACTTCACCGCCTTATCTCGCCGTGGTTCCACCAACCATCGCTCCTCCACGCCATCACCGTCTTCAAGACAAGGGAACTGTATGGGAAACTTTGTTTGCTTCGGTTGTTTGGTTCGAGATAACCACCAGCATTACAGTCGAGCCACCATCACCCTCATCTCACCTATCCTACTCTGTTCATGGGTATGCTCAAACACATATTTAATTTATATTTTCTTAAATGTGTAATCGAATATAAAATGATTTAAATTGATTTACGTGGATTAAACTAGCCTAAAACATGTTTTTGATTATAAATTCGTGTGGTGGTAATCGTTGCAGGTAGACTTATTAAGACGAAATAGTTTTCCTGTTTATTGGAATGGAGACAATCGACGTGTTCTAAGAGGCCACTCTTTTGCTCGTAAAAGGAGTCTTGATTGGTTTCCACTCCGGGAGGATGTTGCTGAACAGTTGGAATTTGCTTATCGCAGTTGCGTAAGTTATCTATCAAAAGATTAACATAACATCTGTTATATAGGAAATTAACTCAAATATGGTTGCTTTTTGTCAAACTGTTTCATTTGTACCAAATATTTACTTGCTTGGTAATGTGTTTGACATTTATTCGTTCCACGTTTGGCACTGCGTAAAATTGCAACCAATTGTATATTATTTGTTGTCCGATTCGATATGCAACCCCTATGTTTGTTTTTGAGGCTAAACTTATATTTGGGACATCTAATGTTGTCGTCTTTTATGTTAGCATTAATCACATTATATGTTTCTTGCAGGAGCTACATGCTATTTTCACGGGTGAGGATGATACATGGGATGCCTGGCTAAAAATTCCCTCAGATGGATTTTCTGGCACACTTCATTTTCGAGGCGTGGGTATGCTCCATCTCAGTCACCAAAGCCAACCCATGTATATTTTTACGGTTTCATGGTTGGCAGATGTTATATTATGCTGCGTTATTAGTGCCTTAGTTTCTTACATTTCCCATATTTTTTTGTAGAAAGAAACTGGCATTAGACTCAGATGTAAGCCACTTTTTATGTTGTTAACAATTTCATTTTCTAATGATAACATCATTGTATTTCTTAATTTATATTGCAGGTGACCACTCCAATGGCCATCGAAACTTTGGAAAACGTACCAGTAATGGAAACAGTGGTAAGTAATAAAACATCCACCTTTGATTTTTTTAGTTTTACGTACATGACTAATGTACCGTGTTTTATATATACACATAGGAACCTGTTAAAACTATCGGACATACGAAAACACCCAAGCCACGACAAACCGGTTCTACAGGTTACACCACCAACTATGATACCAAATATTAGTGAACAAAATACAGGACTAAAATTAGTATCAACGAAGCGAAAACATTTGGTCTCTAGTGAAACCTTGCAAAGGCAAGCTAAGGCGGCGAAGAGTCAACAGGTTTTAACTTATGATAGTTGAGAATTTGATTATATACGACATTACAATTATATATATATTTGCTTCATTTATATACATTTTGTTATATATATATATATATATATATATATATATATATATATATATATATATATATATATATATATATATATATACTAGCAGTAGTAACTCTGCTCCAGCAGTACTAACGTGGTACGAGTATTAACTCTCCTATCATGTTTGTGCAGATAGTTGAACCAGTGGCTCATCTAGTTCTGTTATGTTGTGAGATTTGACATGTTCTAGTCCTGCTCTCATCCTGATGTGTTGATATGCAGTAGCCTACATTTTCAAGGCTTTTATATCCAGATGATGAGATTAGATCAATGGGAGAAAAACTTGTAAGTTTAACTGCAAATTTTATTAGTATGTTCATTGTTTTGGATTAAAAGTCTTCATGATGTTGTTTGAATTACTGCTAATCATGTTTGTGTTAATATTGCTTAGATGGATTTAGTGCAGCTCATGAACTTCAAAGAAAATGTGGCCAAGTATTTACTACTGCTAGTACAAAAGTTACTACTGCTAGTTAAAGTTGGTACTGCTCATAGATTAAGACCGCTCGAAGTTGCTACTTGCTTATGGAAAAGATTATAGATACTTATAAAGAAACTATTGTAAGCCGACTAGGATTCCTTGGTGTATAAAAGGATGTCCAATTTTACATTTTGTTCAGTTATACATTCCAATTTTATTATATTTGAATTTGTTTTGATATATATTTGAATTGTTTTGATATATTGATTTTGTAAATGTGACTAAAAGATGCATATAGTCACACTTATTAACACTTTTGGTCACTGTTTGCTTTAGTTGTTGTGTGACTAAATATTATTGAAGGCCACACAAATATAAAATTCACGTGGCCATTGGATGATCTATAGTCACACAAAATACACATTTCTTCACTTTAAACAGCATATGGTCACACTTATTTACACTTTTTGCCACTGTTTGATTAATGGTATGTGACTAAATACCCAAAACAAACATGCTTTGTGTGACTAAATATTACAAAAGGCCACACAAACATAAAATTCATGTGGCCATTGGATGATCAATAGTCACACAAAATACACATTTCTTCACTTTAAACAGCATATGGTCACTTATTAACACTTTTGGCCACTGTTTGATTAATGGTATGTGACTAAATACCCAAAACAAACATGTTTTGTGTGACTAAATATTACAAAAGGCCACACAAACATAAAATTCACGTGGCCATTGGATGATCAATAGTCACACAAAATACACATTTCTTCACTTTAAACAGCATATGGTCACACTTATTCGCACTTTTGGCCACTGTTTGATTAATGGTATGTGACTAAATACCCAAAACAAACATGCTTTGTGTGACTAAATATTACAAAAGGCCACACAAACATAAAATTCACGTGGCCATTGGATGATCAATAGTCACACAAAATACACATTTCTTCACTTTAAACAGCATATGGTCACACTTATTCACACTTTTGGCCACTTTGTGTTAAATTGTATGTGACTAACTCCAAAAAAATAACACCCATTGTGTGACTAAATCATCACAAACGTCACATTTATTGTATATTCATGTGGCCATTGGATTATCAATAGTCACACAAATTACACATTTACTTGAATATACCATCTCAAATGTCACATATATTATATATTTATGTGGCCAAAGGACGAACAATAGTCACTCTCAAAAAACATTCGTGTGGCTATAAGGTGTTTACGGTAACTGATAATGACTAATCCAACAAAACTTGTGCCTAATTTGTTACACATATTCGGGGTTTTGGTCACTCTTTTTCGATGGAAAAGGCCACGAACTCAACAATGTGACCATATGCCACCTACGGTGGCGAGACTTTTAGTGACACACAACGAAAAAAACGTGTGTGACTATAGGCATATCGTCACACATTTTTTGCGTGACCAATACAACTTTTTGTACCAGTGAGACCAAAGTCAACGCGGATCAAGAGCTACGGTGTAACCAAAATCCTGAGTTACGCTGTAACCAACTCAAGTCTATGAAGAATCCCTCGAATTGAAGGCTACGCCGTAACATAATTATGGAGTTACAGCGTAGCAACGACTACGAGAGTAATCCAAGATCTAAGAATCAAGCTACGGCGTAACAACACATGAAGACTACGATGTAGAAGAAACCTGATAAGGATTTATTTGATATGATTTTAGGAGGTCATTTAAGCACTAAATCGTGTTTTTATGTTCAAATATTACCTCAAATCGTTTCTTTTGTCATTTTAGGTACTTGGGACATGAATTTTGGAAAATGGAGAATTTCGGACGTTTTTATGCTCAAGAATGAAAAAAACAAAAAAAAAAAAAAAAAAAAAAAAAAAAAAAACAAGAAAAGTCTGGAAATAACACCAGATGACGTCAGGCTTTGGAGCTGACGTTGTCGCCTTATGAAGAGATGCGATGGAATTTTACGTTAGGCGCCCCAGAAAAGAATTTGGAAATTTAGACATGACGGCGTCAGGCACAAATGAGGCGAGGCCGCCTGGCTTTACACTTACACGAGGCTGCCCAGAACTATTATAAAGGGACGGCGTCAGAAGGTCTCTTGGGTGATACGGAACCCTAAAAGCGGTGACCTGACGGCGTCAGGACTTATAACCCGACGCTGTCAGCCTTGTAAATCTATATATAGGTTTCGAATTGAGCGGGTCAGCTCCGTTTGTTGGTTTCAGAATGTTTTTTAACACCCATATCAATAAAGCTTAACTTTATCTACATCAAATAGTCATTTTGAACAATGAAAAACATTATTCACTAAAATATTTATTATCACAATTATTTAATGAAAAGCTTTGTCATTAGTTAAAGAGTTGAAAGATGTCACATGAAATTGCTAACATCTTTGAATTTATTGTTTCAAAAAACATAATAAATTAGAAAACATGGTTCACCGAAAATTGAAGTCATTACTTAAGAGACATGTCTAAACCGACGTGATAGTGTTTTGTTTGTTGCATCAAATGAACTCAGTTCTTCACAAGACAAAATTTTTTTTCCATACAATTAGCCATGTTTTTAGGTATCCTGATCGTTTCTCTTTGTAAAAAGCCATAATCAGAATTATTTTAGTTTGCTTACGATTTAGACCCAAATCAAATCAAACTAAATTGGTCCATTCTTAAGTCTATTGCTTTTTAGATAAAAGTGGCAGTAAATAGGATTAAATATTTAGATAAGCTACATTAATATCTTTAGAAAGCATGTTAAGACTTTAGATAAAAGTGGTTGACACCTTACTTTCAAGTGACAATATTGACTTTGTGTTGTGGAAAGCTGAAAAGCAATTACACCATATTGCTTGCCCGCATTATTTTATTTGATTTTAGCAAAGCTTGCTCACATATGGTTATATTTATGGCTAATAAAAAAAAGAAAGGGTGAAGTCTGAATATACGTAACAAACTTTCTGAAATTAACCAATATACGTAACTTACTTATTTTATTCCAAAGATACGTAATATACTTTTAAATACTTACCAATGTACGTAACATTGACGATTACCATTTTAAAAAGTTACAGTTTTGGTCCCTGTTGTTTGCGTTGACTTTCACCGTTAGTCCTTTGACATTTTTTTACTTAGAGTTACAGTAATGGTCCCTTGACATTTTGTTGACTTCCATTGTTAGTCCTTTGACATTTTATTAAATTTTCGTCCGTTTTTCTTTACGTTTTTATCCATCTTAAGCATATATATATATATATATATATATATATATATATATATATATATATATATATATATATATATATATATATATATATATATATATATATATATATCCTCCGTTTTTATACGCTTTTGTCTTTTTTTCTTATGTTTTCTTACATTTTTATCTGTTTTATACGTTTTTGTCCTGTTTAATTGTTTTGATTTTGTTATCCAAAAGAAGGCTTACGTGACTAGATGTGACAACCGGCAGTTTAGGGAGTTATTTTAAAAACCCGCATTACGTTAAAGTTCGTTTATAATTTTTTATTTAGAAATTTTATTTTACAACGAACTTGTAAGACCTATTTTATGGATAATTATGTTTTTATAATGTTATGGAATTCGTGAATTATTTTCATAATTCGTTCTTGATATTATGCTCGGTGATGTATTCTTAAATTCTCACTGGTACTACGTTGACTCTGGCACTAGGTTTACCTAACGAAAATTTTATGATTCGTTTTACGAGTCCGACTATATTTTATTTATTTACGAGATGTTTCGTGAGATATTAAAAGTTTGAAATAAGTTCGAGTTTCGGGCCACATGTTTTACATTTACCCACTCTTACTACTAGTAACATTATTATTACTTTTATTATCCCTATTATTATTATTATTATTATTATTATTATTATTATTAAAAGAAAAAAAATAAAAATATAAAAACTACAAAATTGGGTCCTTGGGGCCGGTTCTCAACACACACCGACACCAACTCCCTCACACCTCTCTCTCTCTCTTTTCTTCCTCACCACATCCAACCCTAGCCGCCGCCTCTTTTTCCGGCTATAACCACCACACCGCCGGCCACCACTCAAAACCACCACTATTTTCTTAATCCCCATCATCTAATCTTTTAGATCCACCCCTACACGCGCCTATAACATCATTTTTCATCACGAATCTTCACCATCTTTCACCACAAATCATTATTTTTCGACGGGTTATCACGGTTTTGAGCTTTTAGATCGAAGGTGAGACGAGTTTTACTCGTATTTTTGGTAAAAACGTGACCCTTGGTCACGACAAGATGAGATTCGAATGGGTTTTCATATTAAAACGTGATATACTTATGGGTTTTTGTTGGAAACTCGTTTTCTTAAAATGTTTGGTATCCGGGTTGGTTTTCTTGCGGGTATGATTCGAACCGTGAGTCTATGACTCACGGCTTGGGTGTTAATCCGAGCCTTGGTGCTCGATTTGCTTGCCACTTTTGGGTCTTGAAGTTGTGGCTCATGTTCTTGCTTGCGTTGGATTATTTGGTTCGACTCGATGGAGTCACGGCTCGATGCCGTATGTTAGTTGTTGTTGCCGAGATCCTCGTGGTCGATTTGGCATTTGGTGTGCTCTTTTGGGCTTTACTTGTGAACCTTGATGCTTGGTTCGAGCCTTTGTGCTCATGGTGTATACCGCGACTCAATTGAGTCGTGTAGACTCGGGTTTGGCTTGGTAAACCATCCCGAATGTGAACTTTGGTTATATTTATTTCCTTATGACTTTTATTATTAACTTGGTTTTGGATTTGGCTTTGGTTGATTTTTCGGCCGAATACTTGTGGGTCGAGACCACGTTTGGTCTCGACAATGGATATTGGTATTGTGAAGTTGTTGACGAAAAGTGTGATTGGGGACCGATTGTGAGACGGTCACTTAGAATGACGGAGATAGGTTAGTCGGGTGCCGTAGTCGGACCCTATTGTTGTAGCACGTGGATTGGGATTGTTTTGGACGGAGATGTATTGATTGTTATGACTTTTATATTATTTTGGACTTGGACAATGAGCCGAGAGTCATGACTCGGACATGTGACCATTTCGTATGACTCGATAACTATTTACAATTAAAATGTAAATAATAAAACTCGTAATAATAGTTATTGATAATATAAACGTTTATATGAATATATAGACGTGAATAACGGATATATAATTATATAAGCGCGTATATTAATAATAATAATAATAATAATCACGAGTCATATTATAAATAATACGACTAGATATATATTAGGCTACGAAAGTGGCGTAATATTATTGAACGTATTATTATTATAAAAATGTGTTATAAAACGAGAAACTCTCGACAATTATTAAACATTTAATAAAAATGTCATTTTGTATATACATAACGGGTAAACTTATCGAGTTATGCGGAGTCGTTGTCACTCGAGTCCAGGTAAGTTATTATTTGTGACTTTCGTGTTGTCACGGATATATGACGATTAATATAAACGTTTTCTATAACTAAATAACCACTTAACCGTAGGGTTGAACCGGGTTATTTGGCTATATGAAATGAATATATTAATGGGCATCGTATCCCACGACGCCCATAGGTTGTGGTATATGTAAAGTGTAATAAATTGCGAGTGTATATATCGGGAAATCTGGCCAATTTGACGATATATATGAGGAATTTATTAAACTACGATATATACCATATAGTATTTATGTGCTATGTGCTTTAGGTTGGGTGTAATCTTGGAACGGTATGTTACGTAAATAAATATGAGGATTTATCAAATCGACGGATTTGATAAACTTCGGCGATTTATTTAAATGATATATTGGGCTAATATTAGATCCATTGTTTATTTTATTATTCTTTGTGTGACCTTTTGGTTTGTTTTGAGTCGACCCACCACCCGTATGGATACCAAACGTAAATACACCAAACTAATACGAAATGGATTTTCGGAAATAAAACGGATTCTCGTCCGGGTTTGGGAATATTTTGAATTTGAGGAAATGATTTTTGAACGAGTTAATATTGTTAGGTCGTGCCGAGTCCGTAGTTGCTGTTTCGTGAGTTATTATACATCTTATTTCTACCGACTTCTTCTTGCTATTTTCTGGACTTGAGGTGAGTCATAGCCCCACTTTTACTCTTGAACTATGTTTTCAATACTTGGGGTGAGAAACGTGCAAATTATTTTATGTGGACTATTATCGCTTCTATATTCTTTCTAAAACTTGCTATGCGTATGGACTAGGATGTATTGTCAGCTTTAGTCACATGTCATGTGTACTATTCAAGGTTGGCTTATTTGTTATTGTCAGCTTTTGTCACACGGTTTCGTGTGTACTATTCAAGGTTGGCTTATTTAGATACTGTAGCGTGCACCTATAGGTTATTAATACTTCAGAGGTTATCTGAGTATTTATTGGTATTGCGGGGGTTACCCGAATATCTATGTTAGAACAGAGGGTATCCGTGTGTTAGGTTGGAGCGGAGGGTATCCGCAGGCTTTTAGCGAGTCCTTAGTCTAGCTAGCAAGCGTTTTGCGTATATGTCCACTATATTGTTAGATGAATTTAAACCTATGATCTCACCAGCGAAAGCTGACTTTTAGCACGTTTTCTCAGGTAATTAAGTGATGATATGCATGCTTGGAATAGAAGGCTCGGCCAAGGCTCATGGTTTATGGATCTATTTTTCTAAACTCTGATAACTAATTTTGGACCTACTGTCATGTTATTTTGGGCCTAACTCTGAATGATGTTGGGATAAATGTAAACGTTAAAACCCCGTTTTGGTTGTGTTTTTATTATGTTTACTTTATCTCGTTCTATATTGTCTTGTGTTGGATACCAATCACCGTAGCACCCCGAAAGCTTGTTGAGTCTTCCGCTGTATCAAATTTTGGGGGTGTTACACTAGATCATCTGTTTCAATATGCATAGATTCAGGATTAATCTAACTTTTTGTTTGCACAAATAGCTTAAAATTTTGTCTAGCTGGAATTGGAAACATAATTCTAAACTCATTAAAATGGGAACTAATTTATCCCCTACATTATATATTAGTTCTTTTTAAAATTTTTGTAACTAAAGATGAAACTTATTTTCAACTTGACTTAACTTTGTGTCATTGTAACAACCCAAGTTTAATGGGTTAGTCCTTGGATCGAGTTATAGAACCAGATTACTTATTTCAAAAGTTATAACAGATATTTTAATAACATGAGATAGTGCTTTTTGTTTATGGATGTGCTGGTCTAAGAAGAAAAGGAAATACGTAAGGTTCACACATCATTGAGATGCATAGATTTATATGAATTAAGTTGCTCTTACATTTGAGTATATGAGAAACTCGACCAATCATTACTGTAACTTTTCTAAGTAAAAAAATGTCAAAGGACTAATAGTGAAAGTCAACGCAAACGACAGGGACCAAAACTGTAACTTTTTAAAATGGTAATCGTCAATGTTACGTACATTGGTATGTATTTAAAAGTATATTACGTATCTTTGGAATAAAATAAGTATGTTACGTATATCGATTAATTTCAGAAAGTTTGTTACGTATATTTAGACTTCACCCAAAAAGAAAAATTATAAAGATGCCAAATTTAGTTACAACAATAATAATAGCTCAATATATGGCTATTTGTATGACTTAAATTGTGTAACATGGCTAATAGTTTAATTGTAATATAGGAATTCAGGGTTTTGACAATTAATAGAATTTGTTTGTGAAAGTTTTCATAAGTATTTTGTGTTTGATGTATAGATGTAATATATACGTTTATTTAAAATGAAAATAATTAAGGTTGCGAATCAAAAGCTATTTTATAAACATATACACCTAAACTAAAGGTGCGTTTAGTTCGCAGAATATTTTTTAGGGAATTGTGATCTGTTAATGGAATTGTAATGTAATGTGAATGAATTGTAATTTTACAAAGGAATTCTAATTATAATCTGAACTAAGGGTGTGTTTAGTCCCTATGTTCTTTGAAGGTAGCCTTTGCTCGAGTTGCAATGTGCATTGTATGGACCAATGGGGAGATCACGCGGTCCACTGCTATAGTGAAGTGGGTGTAAAATTTAGGCATAATCGGGTGCGTGATATCCTTGTTGATATATGCTCCAAGGTTAAGATCATGGTGCGTAAGGAGGCTCCACTGGGGTTTCTTTCAGAGGAGGGAAAGGAGTTACGTCATGCAGATTTGTTATTATTCAATTAGCTCCAAGGTAAAAATGCATGTGTGGATGTGACCGTAATCTCTCCATTTACTGGTACTGGGCGACTTCTTGGACTCTTGGTGTAGCCCTGTGCAATGTTGTGGAGAAGAAGAGGAGGAAGTTGTTGATTGTTAACCTAAACTTTGGGTTAAATGGGTCGTATTAGAAAGTATAGTATGTATTAGTATCAAGTATGTAATTAGTGTAAGTTTAGGGTGTCATTATGTAAATTAAGAAACCCAATTAAGGGTAATGTCGTTTATATCAAACGACATGTTGTTTAGAAAGTCAGCTATAGAAACGGTTGAAGCATTATGTTGCTTCATAGGTGTCGGTTAGAAAACTATATATAGGGTCGATTATTGTAAGTTTGATATGAACGAAAATTAGCAAGTATCAATAAAGTTATATTCATATTAAATCCAACAATTGGCATTAGAGCACGTTAATCGATCCAGGGAAGAACAAGTAGCGATCGATTGAAAGCAAGAATCAACCGAAAGAAAAAAGAAAGCAGATTTGATTCCGGGAATCAATCAAGTAAGAAAGAAAGTAAGGAAGAAGGATACCTGTTCGTTGAAGAGATCAAACACATAAACGGTTGTAACCGGAGTTTGATCAGAGAAAGACAAACACAACCGGTTATTAAAACCACCGATTGTGGTTACCCAAATCGAGAAGGCATCGATTGGAGAAGGAAGAACCCTAATCATACCAGCAATCGATTGAAGGGGGAATAAGCAAAAAAACACACCTCATAAGTTTTTTTTT